>VWZD01011414.1:146608-194147 GCA_013396695.1 Sakesphorus luctuosus
GAAGAATCAGATGAAAGGATCTCAAGACGAAGAAGAAAATCATTTATTGGAACTGGTTAAAGATAAACCTGCTTGAACTGTATAAAAAAGGAGCCTGTGAGCTCAAATGTGTGTCACTGATGGAGAAGAGACTCCCAGTGCACCCAGCGCTGTTTACTCTGTAGCTTTCATTATTTATAAAATTAAACTACCCTTTATACCAAAATGCTTGGTTATTTGGGTGATCGTTTATAACATTATATCCATTTTCTAATTAAAGTTCCTTTTTCTTAAATTTAATAAGGAGTGATGTGATTACTGAGGAGGAATCCTCTCTGTTTTTTGGTAAACATTTTGGTTTTTCCTTCAAACTAAGACATACACTTGACCAGCACTTAGCCATCTAGGAGTTGTGTCTGGGCACTCACATTGTAATGGTCACACTAACTCTCTGCAAATTGATCAAGTGTCAGATTTACTGATTTTTTGACAGTGACTTTCAAAATTTTGATAAAAATTTGATTGAATTACTTTGAACTTCATTTCAACTTTCTCCATGATGACTCTATCGTGGGCTTTCTATTTCTTTCCCCTTGCCCTGCTGTAGAAGACTAAATCTCTTCTGCTTCTTTATGCAAAGTACAATTTTGTAGACTACTGCTCTCTTCCCTAGTTTTCAGATGGCAAACTTAATCTACTTAATCCCTCTCTAAAAGATATTTCCCCATACCTTTGATTATCCTCACCACATTCTGCATATTTTCTACTTTTTTTGATCTTTTTAAATGGGATTAATAGAATTGCATGCAATATGAGTTCATAAATATGAGTGTGGTCTTTTAGGCAAATATCTTGATGCTTTTTGGTTTACTGTTCCTTTTCTAATAATTTCAAGCCTGCTCTTTTTCTGCTTTTGAATAGTGAGTTATTTGTAGTATTTTTCCTCAGTGGTAACTCTCTCCTTAAGTGTTTGTGTGAGGCAGAAACCATTTTTTCCTCCATATTCATCTTTGCATTCATCTTTGTCTTTACCCATCTGCTTAAGGTACTCTCTAAGCTGTCACAGTAATCCTCAGCTTGGAAACTATAAACTCTATATCCTACTGTCCTTTCTCTTCATGTGTCATCTTTCTCTCTGCCCCATCTTGATCACTTAAGTGCACTGAACAGTGAAGAACCATATATATATTTCAAGGAGTGTCTAAGCAACTGCTTTGAAAGGAAAATTTATTTTTTTCATTAATAAGGGATCAAAAGAAAGGAAATGAATGGTGGGATCTTCTCTCATCTAATTACAACTCTATTTCTTTAGGATACTTTAATGGGGATTTATGACAAAAGCTTCTAGGAAACATGAGTATACTTTATTGACAAGATTATCCCTGTGTTCCATGACCCCTTTGAAGGGCTACAGCTTGAACTGAGAACTAATTTCTCATCCTAACCAAATCACTCTTTTTCCCCAGTTTGTGTTCATGGCTGCTAATTTTCTCTCTCTCTCTTTTCTTTTTTTTATTTTTAATAAGTTTTACTTGTTGCTTTGCACACAAGGGATGGATTACAATTTACTCTTCTCTTAAAACCAGTTTTAGAGATCATTACATGGCAAACAGACATAGCTCCTCTTCTGCATGTGCTCATGCAGGTGACAAGTTACAGGATACAGTTATTGAGCATCTTTGTATTCTATTCCCTTAGGACCATTTGGATGAACAGCTGAGTGGCTGTCTGTCATCTGTCTTTTATGTACATTTTGTGAATTTGTTCTAAGATGTTTTCTGCTGATAACTGGGTCAGGTATTCAGATTCAGCTGTGAAATAACAGTGTTGGCAATGTAGTGAAAATGTGAGTGAATGGCTCTTGAGGACTGTGCTGCAATAGCTTGGTTGCTGTGGTTAATATCTCTTCCTGTCTGTAGCTTTAAAATACAGACAATTTAGTAGAGCTTTGTCTAGATTTAAATGCAGACTGTGAATCCAGCAAATGAATGAGATTTCCCTTTCCAGGGAAGGGCTTTCTTGTCCTGGCTATTCGGCTGGACTGTCTTTGGCTATCCTGACCTTGGGAAGTGATGTGAACCGCTGTGGACGGATGTGTAGTGTGAGCTGGGATGAACTGAGGACTTCATATGTATGCTTGAAGCCTCTCAATGCACCTTTCGTATCTTTTTTTTTTTTTTTTACTTTGAATGAGTTTTAATCTGATTCCATGGGCTGACTTTCTGCTTGATAGGAGTACAAGGGGTGCTGTGACATAGCTTCAGCCAAAAGGAATGAAGCATCCCATCCACCCCACTATGCAAAATGAAGCACAATAAATGTGCGTGTTTGAAAGATTTTTGAAGTGCATTTCCAATTTGCTGCTCCCTAAATTTGAGGCACCTGATGTTCTGAAGGATAGTGTTTTAAAGTTAGCCTCGGTTCTTGGCAAGACAGGACCAGTTCTGAAGGAGCTTTGAGGAATTGTTCAGTAACTGTTTCTTTGTGGATGTGTTCTGGTATGTGAAAGGATGACTCCAGACTCTCTGCTTTCCCATGTCATGGGAACAGAGACTGCTGTGTACAGTCACCTGTGCACCCAAAGTGGGGTGAGGATTTTTCTCAAATCTGTGGCTCAAGTCTTAATATAGACCTTACCTAAAGACTGGTGAAAAGTGGCTCACTTGTCCATTACAATGCTGCTATTAACATGGAGTCATCATGAACTTTGCAACTGTCTCGACTGAAATTAAAAGCCGTTTTGCCTGAGTAAGAGATGCCATACTGGACACTAAATATTTTATTTATAAATTGTGTTGAATGGTGTGTTCTTTTGATTCTTCTGTTGTTTTGGAATATACTCTGTGTAGGCCTTTGTTGAGATATTTTGGTAATGGAGGACTTGGAAACTCATTTTACTCCTAGGAAATAGAAAAAAAAGGAACAATTCAACTGATTACATCAGTTCTATTTGGCTTTTTTTTTTGTTTAGAAAAGCAATAAGGTTATGAATTTCTCATCTAATAATGAAAAAGTCTGGAATGATTTACATCAACTGTTCTTCAAAATTAGAAAAGGAGAGATGCATGTAAATTGAGGACTGGTATACCAGGCTTCACATTGATGGAAATTAACTTTGATAAGTCTTTAATTGCACAAATCAGGATTTACAATGGAAATATGAATAGCTGTTTGAATCTATAGCATGTTTTTCAGGTGCCATTCATATCTAATGTGTTATTTTTTAAGAGTTTCTTTTTAAATATGACTTTTTTTCCCCATAGTTTTATCTGAATTCTTACCTTTAGAAGTCTTTATGCTTTCTTAATTCTCTGTTCTGTATTCTCTGTATTTATTGGATCACATAGTAAAAATAAAACATTGTTAAACATCCCTAGTACATAAAATTGAGTTGACCTCTTTGTAACTAGCAAGTCTAGCACACAAAGGTATGTAGTAAGTCAGTGACTTTTTCTGGAATGGTAAGCAAAATGAATGGGGATGCATTTTAAAGTGCTGAAGTAGAAGATTACATGAAATGAAAGGAACTAAAAAAACCCAGAGGAATGCATACTGATCTTTGCATATTAAAACCCTGCATAAGTCAATATGTGGAAAGATTTTTATAGAATGAAATACACCACTGTGTGGCTTGTAGAGATCTGTGCAGCATGTTAAATTGCAGAAATTAGAGCACAGAAACCTTTTTTGATTCAGATTTTAAAAAAGGCTTCTATTATCTGATGGTCAAAACGGCCGCTTGGCATAACCAGGAGACCACTGGAACAAGTGATTGAATTCTGTATGTAACTGTTGTTTTCTGAAAGCACTTTAACTTCAGAACAGTCCATGCTGTTGCTCGTGCAGGTGCTGTGTGCTCACAGATCTTTAACTGGATATGTGTGGATGTGAATATTTACTGATTAGCTGGTAGATTAAGTCAGGCAAGGAAGTTTTATTGGAAAAAACCAATTTGACTGTAAAGAGTTGACATAGTATTTGTAATAGTATACAGTGTTTTCCACACCCACATAGTATCTCAAAATGGGATTTAAGCACTTCATGAAGAAGGAACTTTATCTAATTATGTTTTTGTGTCACTAGCTTAAGCCACAAGCAAAGATCCAAAAAACTTGGCTTAGTAGAAATCTGGCAGTGCTGGTCTTAACAGATTATTTTTTCCTATTAATGTTGGTCTGAATTAGGCATGTCTTTAAATAAAACATCTGCATCTTAATGAACATTGAGCAGATTTATGCCCTTTATCTACCCCTTGACCTTAATCCTTATAACTCATCTCCGTGTCCAATTCGGATATTAACATTAAGTCACTTATTCTGTCTTTCAATTTTCTTTCAAGTTTGAGTGAGATAGGGTAAATAATGAATGATACAATTTTTCCTCTGTAGACAGTTCTGCCCCTCTTCCCCTAACTTCTCAAATCATCATTGTCAGTTTAACACTTTATTAATAGAAGACACTAGTCTTTCCAAAATAAAAGCTATTACGAGAATAATGAAAAAGTAGGGTAATTGAAACTGTTCCTATTACATCTGGTGGAAATTACATTAATTATGTTGGACTTTGTAGGAGCAACTAATAGTTGTTTTCATGAAACTTAGTTTGAGTAAGATTATTTTTGAATTGAGGCCATCAAATCTGTTATTAAACTTAACTCTTAAATTGTCATTATTTGCAAAATAGCAGGTGGGATTTATGTTAAAGTGCCTTCTACAAAAGAAGTGTCACTGTTCATTAAATTGCTTGGAAAATAAGATTCCCTAAATGTTTTAATTAATTGCTACAAGGATAAGCATGCCTCAAACATTTTTCTACATACTGAGAGATACATGAAATACAGCAGAAGAGATCATCAGCTGCCTTGTGACAGCAGTTGCCTCATTAAGGTGTTATCTGGCTCCTGATTCAAGTCTCCCCATGAAGTGAAGTACTTCACTCAATGCCATTACATCTTAGGGTGTTTGCTTATTGTCAGATTGAATCTATGAAATATGTAAGCGATTTACATTAGCAAAACTTAATTTAGAATTCTCCCTTGGTTAGGAGCTTTGTAAGAGACTTTGCACTTCAAATTCTGACTGCTGTTGCTACCTGAAGATATTGTCGACCTAAAGCCTGCCAAGTCCTGATGTGCCCAGCTGTGATGACTGGCAAGAGCTCCATGGAAGAGCAAGCACATAAATAACTTTGTCAGCCTCCATTGCTGGATCCATATGTCTGTGGGGACCTCTGCAGGAATGAGATTCTGACAGCTGAAGCTTGCTTTGCACTTCAAGTGGGGGTATCAAATGAGAAAGGCAGATGACGTATTTAACAGTATGATGCCAGAGCTCAGTTAGCAGGCACTTCTTCTTGAGCTAGCAGAAGTAAATTAGAAATTATAAGACTGATTTGGTGCTTAATTCTAACAGTATTAATCAAAACTAGTTCCAAAGTTGTAGACAGCCATTCAGACTTTCTAAACCTTTTAAATTTTTACAAAAAATCCCAGAAAACATCAAACTTCCCCCCACCAAAGTACTCCCATTCCACTCAAAAAAAAGAACAACAACCCACAACAAAACAGAAAAAAAAAAGAAAACCCACAAGCTTAACCACAAAACCAAAGGTGGACACATATTGGGGACTGATTCCTATGTCTTGAATTTTGTCAATGACTGCATAGTTTTCATTCTTGAAGAGCAATTACCAGTAGCTTACTGTCACACTTCTTATGTCTTCAAATACTCCCTCACTTTGTAGAAAGTGTTGCACTTGCAATGTAATCTGAACAAGGTAGACATGTAACATTTTTTACAGGGATTAAATAAAAGTGTGAGTCGCAACAAGTAAATCCAAGGTCAGAGACCTTCCCTCCTTGGTTCTACTTTACATATTGCTCAACCAAAGTCAATGCCAGTGTTCCTGAATGGTTGGTTCTTTGATTTTTGGAATGGGCAGTCCATGAAGAAGCTGGAAATGTCTTTTGCTTAGCTTCGTCTTAGCTTTTTCTGCACCTCTAAGATCACCTTACAAGACAACAGGATATATCACTGTAGTGTGATACTGCACCTGAATTCATAGGGCCCATGTTCTAGGATATCTGGGCTATGTCTAGTGGCTAAGTCTAAGATTAAACAGATTTGGCTCTGTTGTAAATAAAATTTAAGATGGCTTGGATACCATCTTTCCTAGGCAGATCTCTTTGTGGCAAATGCAAGACCCATGCACTTTGAACTCTTTGGGGAAAGGAAGCCACATGCAGCTGAATTGGAGCCTGACTGCATGAAACACTTGGATCAAACAAGAGTCAGACTGCTTGCACACTAGGTTCTTCTAGCAATGAGCAGGATTGCATATTGATACCATAAATTTTCATACATTTTCTTAGTCATTCAAATCCAGGTTGGTTTCCCATGATCTGAGAAGGGTAAAGAAAATATCCCTTGCTTACTTTAAGTAGACCATCAAGATAAGGGAAATGATTTTCCCAGGTTGGGAAGTGTCCTTACGAAAACCTGTCCTGTGTTTCCCTCATAGTTGGCTTTTGGAGTCCAGCTGCACTCAGATCTCTGGAGATGGGGCTTACTTCTTTTGCATGCACAACCCTATTCTTGGTTTTGCTTTTATTTTCAATTAAAAGAAAATCCAACTTGACTATTAAAATCCCACATTAATATCAATAATATGTTTTTCCTTTTGGCTGCAATAAGTAACTTTGACTATGGTTGCTAACTGGTGAGCCCTGGAGAATACTGCAGGAGTGGTTAATATTCATCTTCTCACTTGATTCCTTTTGTTTACATACTCTCCAGGGCATAATGGAGAAATGTATGTGCTTCATTACAAAGTATGGATGATTATCTTAAATTATCAAGTAAGCTGCCTTATGTGAAGAAGCTGGAGTCTGGAGTGATGCATTTCAGTTGTTCTCTTATCTGGTAGATAGGCAGCAGGGAGTGTGTGAGAATTCAGGTTTGGCAAATGTAAGCTACAGGAGTAAGATTTACCAGAGTTTGCCTCGAAGCACCCTGTTACACTACAGGATGGCTGCTGAACACTTCAGTACATGGCATGTTTATTCATCTGAATAAAGAAACTATTTGGGCAAAAATCAGCAAACTTGTGAGTGGCTGTGAGAAGCTGTGTAAGAAAGAGCATTTGAATGAATGAAGGTCATACTTGGGCACAAAGTACTTGTGTGGCAAGAACTCAAAGATGTGGGGTTTTTAAGTGATTGTTCACTGCTGCATGTAAAAGTGCTTATTTGATGTAATAACTTCTTTTCAGTAAGACAGCCATATTTTGAAGGTGTTAAGAACTACTGTCTGTTTAAAAGCTACCTTAGGATTTATTGAAACTTTCTGACTTAATTTTCTGCATCAAACACTTTTGCAGAATCCCAAACAAAACTCACACTAAGCAAGTGAAAAGCCCAGTTAGTGTGTGGGTTTTTCCACACTGGTAGCACAATTAGAGATATGATCCAAAATTTTGAGTGGTCAGAAGTGGACAAGTTGTGTGGGCAAAAGCTTATATCTCACCTCTTTCCTTGGTGTGTTACCAGTGACAATGACTTGTGCCCACCCTTCCATTTCTCAGGAGAAATGAGGCGATTGTGAGCGAAATTTTGTTTATGAATAAACAAGAGTTACATTTCTACCAAGGTGTGGGATACAGCAGTTCCCTCTGGGATGCATCAGTAGTTGTAAAGCTCTGTGTTATTCTTATATCTGTTGTTACAATCTTGCAACATATTATCCATTACCAAAGCAATTTAGCTGGAAAAAATAAATAGCTGACACAAGGTTCTTATAGGTCATTAAAGCCACAAATACATATAAATTCTCGTCTCATCCAAACTTTTCTCTAAGCATGAATGAACAATGGATACAGTCAGGCTTTTGGGCAACTTATATCAATTTCTGCTCCCCCTCCCTCCATGTGTGTAGGTGAAGACAAACTCTGATTGTCTTGCTAACAAGTTATTTTGAAACCAGCTTTATTTTGTGTCTCTACAAACACTAATGTGAGTAAAGTATCTAAGAAACAAATGCAAAATCTTAATTAATTGCACTGTGGAGGTGGTCTGTGTTTGATGTCTAATATACCATAAATTCAGAGGGCTAAAAGATGAAGCCATAACTGTATAAGGTCTCTGGTCTTCCGGAAAGCTTGTTTGGGTGGTATAAAGGAGCAATCCTCTTCATATTAAGAATTTTCTAAAGATTTATTTCAAAGTACCCATTGTAGTTTTACAACAGCATAAATCAAACATATTCAAATCAGAATTTCTTGTGTTTTAACAATACTCTGAGTGGTTTTTTTATACTCTCTAAGACTAAAGATGGAAGGGAACAAGCTCTGGTTTCATGTATAAAATAGGTATTTTCAAATTTTAGTTACCTTGTTGTGCATGTTACTTTCTTTTCTAACCCTTGTACTGAAGTTATGTCTTCTGATGTTGGAAGGGGTGCTTGGCTATAATAAATGCTTACTAAAGATAGATTGTTTCTGGCAATATCTTCTCCAGCCTTGCTAAGTATGTTTCAGAACCCCAGTCTTATTTGTCTGAGACTGCTTCAGCCTCTGAAAAATATGATGTTGATTAAACCTAAAACCTGCACACATTTGCTTATACTGGAAATACTTTTGTGTGTAAATCTGCATAGCAAATCTCATATCCTACATTATTCAATAGCTACGTTACCAAGGTAAGTGCCTGCACTGATTACTCTATTTGCAGTTGGGATTTTAACAATATTTAATGAAATCAAACAAGATTTTAAAGAGTAACAGCTGTTGGGAGCATAACAATGGAAAATACTTTGGTACAGAGCAGGATTGTACTTTGTTGGATGGCATGCTTCATAGGGGAGTGAAAGTCATGCCGATGTTTTGGGTTATTTTTTGGGGTTGGGATATTTTCTTTTCTACTAAGACACCTAGGCTAAGACACACTGTAGCCAAAGAGGTAGCTTGTGATACATTTTTCACCTCCCTGAAGGGTAGGCCAAGTACTGTGAATTGTTGCAGCCTGAACTGCAAAATGCTGCTGTCATGTCAGGGGTACTGTGTAGAGCAATATTGTGTATAAACTGTGTGTGCAGTTGTCTGGAAGTTACTGTGAAAGAAGGGAGCTGGGAGCAGGCTTTGGTCAGTTGTCCAGTGTATTTATGAGCTAAAGGGTTTTGAGTACTCTGAGTTATTCATGCCAGAGTAGCAAAGCAGTTGTACGTATTGGATCACAGAGAGGGATTTGAGAACAGCAGGAATGATTAATCATTGTGTGTACTAAAATCTTTCACAGAGAAGATGAGACTTGGCGTAAATGTGAAGAATCATATCTGGAGGGGGGGACAAGGTATTGTGCTTTAAACACAACCCTGTGTTTAAATAACTGACATCTCCCAGTGCCTCTGAGTGAGGCACCTGAGTATCTTGTTGTGCTGATGGAGAAGCCTGGTGAAGGGTTTTTATCCCAGCCAATGGCTTGCAACGCAACTCAGTCCTCTAGACTGAAAGGCAGTAAGTTAAGCCATAGGGAAATACTATGCAAATAAAGTCTTGAAGGGGAGGAATTGAATTTTTTAATAACTTTTTATATATTGTGAAATATAGACATAGCAGCCTGCAGTCATAATTGCAGCAGTTCTTTTTTCTCAATAACTGGTTTGTTAAAGCATGTACTGGAGCTGTGGGCAACACTGAGCTCAGTTCTCTTCACCTGAGGCTGGTCAAACCACCAGCTCTCAGGAGAATTTTGCCTGTGACTACTGTGAAGCTCATGATCTCGAGCTATTATGCTCCAAATGAAATCTGGATTCCTCTGGGACAGGGGAAAGTGAGAATGGTTTGGGGCTTCTCCTGGAATGTTATTGGACACATCCTAAAGCATTTCTCATTGTGAGATGGTTCTGTCTGTGGGCTTTGACTGCAAAACTAGAAAGTCTTTTCTTTATTCCACATTATTCTTTATTCCAATATTTAGAAAGGGAGAAAGTTTCAAAAGGGAAGTTTGAGACCTAAAATTAATATTTTCTCCATGGTATATGGCTCAGCTCGTAACTTGGTGTATGTAGCAGTCTTTTACCATCAATAAGAATTACTGTTCTCTTTGATGGCCCTATAATTAATTATGTTATTTTAGCAAATCTTTTTAATTAAAACTGCTTTCCATATGGTGTAACAAAACAAAAAAGACCTCTTACTGTGTGGCAGGCTTTCTACTGACTTATATGTGTGTTTTTTGGGGCAGGTCAGAGGCAGCATACAAAACAATACTGGAAACACATGATTTGAGCAGATGTATGTATGGTTAATAGAATTCCCTTGAGATAAGCTTGGCAAAGCTATGTGGTATCTCATTGTCCAAAAGAGTGCATGAATGTTCCTCCAGGGGCAAATGTATGCTTGTTATGATTTTTTCTGTCTGACATAGCATTTCCAGCTATAAAAGGTAGCAGAGTGCCTCTGAGGCTATGTCTTAGTGATGGTCCTTCAGTTCTTAGACATAAACATTGTTTTGTGTCCTGTTTGGAGGGAACATAGGGGCCCACGATGTGTGGGAGTTACTTTATATTTCTATTTCTTTTCAGGTGTAGTTTTAAATTGGACAACTGAAGTCAAAGGTGTGTGAAATCACTCCCTCAATTTGACAGGAACTTTATTCAGTAATTCTTCTAATCAGCATACTTGATTAAAATCTTGGCAAAACTTGGCCATATTTGCTTTTTTGAGGTATAGTGTGATATAGAAATGACCAAACTGGTTTTTAAACATATTATACTTAAAATAGTTTAGTAGTGGAAAACAGCTCTTTGCGGACTGTCATATTTTAGAGGTTTAAAAGAAAGACTTGTCCACTTTTACTACCTTCTTGTAAAAATACAGTGGTTGTTAGCTTTGGAAGGTCTAATAACATAAAAATATACTTTATTATTTTTATCTTTAATTCAGAGCAAAATTAGATGTACATATTTTGTGTACACTTTTAGCACAAACCCAAGTGAGTTTGATATGGATCAATAACTGACTGCGTAAAGAAGGATCTTGGTACCCAAGTGCAGGTTTGCCTTTGGTGCCAGATGAAAAGGAGGGAGGAATATATAATCACCAGAGAAGCTGATAGAGGCTCAGCTGTTCCTGTCAGGTATTTTTGGTCCTCTTGGTTTTAAAAAGCAGTGTATGAAGGAGGAAAGGAAGTCTTCTGTTACTCTAGAAGGTGATTACATGAAAAACTACAAATGATAACTTAAGGTGGGATGCAAATTTGCAATGTAGATGTTTGGAAATACTTTTCCTGACTTAGTAAATAATAATTAACAGTTCAATATATTTTGTATAACTTTATCTGATAAATGTATTCAATATTCTTAAAGGATAATTTACTTGTCAATTTTTCTACACTTTGGGGTGCTAATGGCTACTAGGAAAATGATGAAGTGCGGAAGTACTGCAGGCATTAGAAAGTGGTGTGTAAGCTCCAGAAGTGTAGGAATAGGTTGTTTCTGAAAAACTTGAATACTTCAGAAGTGGCATATCTTACTTGTTTCCTTCATTTTCTCTGAGAACTGAATGCACTCCACCTCAATGATGTCCCTCAGGAGTGTGCCAAAGTGTAATTCCTCTGTATGGGCAGTTGATTAAGGTGCTTCTACATGAGGAAGTTGCCTTAGTTCAACAGAACTTTTGATGGGAATGGAGTTTGATATTTTTTTAAATACATCACCGCTATAAGTTCCTGTGTTTGCATGCTCCATGTAAGACTGTCTTGAATGCTGTAACGACGTTTTAGTGAACAAGGCTTTTTTTTTTTTTCCCTTGGTCAGTAATGTCCACAGTGATGTGCAGGTTTGCTCTTCCAAGAGACTGAAGAGAATGAAGCTCAGATGACCTTGTATTACCTGAATCAGTGTATTTGAACTGTCTCCTCAAAGAGATGTCTCAGTTTGTCACTCTGCATCTGGGCTGACATTGTTTAGCATGAAGAGCTAGAAAATGTGGTGCTTTTTTGGTGTCCACACTTAAGAAAAAAGACTGCTTAAAAGGAATTTTTCTGAGGTTTGGAAACTTCCTCTTTCAAGCATTATGATTTTTGTTCTTTAGAACATGTTTGACACCTGAGAGTTCTTTGAGGAGTTCAGAAAAGAACTTTGGTTTCATTTGTCCTGTTTCCCCACCAATGTTGAATCCTTGTGTCCTCCTCTTGCTGTATAAGTAACATACTGCTGACCTGATTCTAAAGCCCCTATTCATTAATTCATTATGAGATAGAGGAGAGATTATTGTATTTTTCCTTAATGTCAGTTTTTTCATATGCAAATTTATGCTTTGATTTGTTTTGCTGTTTAGAAAGTCAATTTCTGTTTCCAGAAAAACAAAGCAAGAACTTACTTTCACTTCACGTGCATGTTCTTGTTAAAGGGTTGTTGGGAAAAATATAAAACTAGCCCTTGGAAGAGATTTGAGCCTCCAGTTACTTAAAGAATCCTGCCTCCTCTTGATTAGGTTTTCTTCTGATGATATCTGAATCTCTTGCAATGTGGCTCAGCTTCAACAAAAGTAGAATAAAATGTTTAAGCTACCATGTAGCTTATGTATTAGGGGTCAGTTGTGGAACGGCTGTGCTCACAAGGCCTGGCTTCACTGTGGGGTGTGCCATCAGTACCAACTGCCTGCCCTAAATTAAGTGTGTTCTCATGCCTCGGGAGCTATAAATTCTGGTCCGACCTTCTACTTCACACTACCAGTGACTGGGTTTGGGATGAGCTGGGTGGTGAGGATCTCTGGCTATTTCTGTTGGACTGCAAAATCTCCTGCTTAGCACTTGCTGATACTAGAAGTGTTTCTGACTCTTACTGTCTGGGACTCAGCTTTGGTTTTATTACTTAACAGGTGTGATGTGGGCTAAGTGATGCCAAAATCTGCTTTTGGAACCTATGCTTCTAGTGCATCTTCAGTCTAGTACAGCTTCAAATTTTTCTTGTAACAATAGAATTTATCTTATATGATACCTTATTCAAATCTTTTGAATATATAAATCATCTATGTCAATATAAATGTATATAAAATTCATCTCCTACTTGGGATTTGCTGATCATTTCTCAGAATACCCTACTGAAGTATCTTGATCTGTATGTGTTTTTCATTTCCTTTTTTTCCCAAGTGATCAGTGATCCAAAATTAAGCTCTACTTTTGTTAAGATTGGGCTTCACAAAGCAGCCATCCTACTCTTTATTTCTTTTTTCCCCCTCAGTTCTTGCATAAATAGCTATTATCAAGGGATTCAACACTTGTCATGTGATTTACATCACCAACACTGCCAATTATGTCAAATATGTATTATTTCAAACTCTGACAGATAGAGTAACTTTTCCATATCACTCAACACTTGGACATGGTGTAGAATGCTTTTAGGAAAGACTTATTTTCTTACTGAATTTAGACATAATCAAAACTTAATGACTATACTCATCCTTTACCTTTAGACCCAGTGCTCAACCACTTGCTTTCATCTTTTACTTGACCTATTTCTCTCATGCGATAAGAGTCTTCTCAACGAAAATATTTTCCCATTTGAAATAAAAGTGAAGTAAAAGTAACAGTCTCCAAATTCTTCTGTTGTATGTAAAGGCTTGTGTGATATCAGCATATATCAACACAAGATACTTACTTGCTTCCTCTGGAAACCTCACTTCTATTTTTCTTACTTTTGCAGACTGAGCACCATTTTGTTGTCCTTGGTCTTCTGCTGGTATATTTTAGTCTTCTCAGTGAAGTGAATGTAACAGTTGTTGCTCCTAAGAAGCTCTAGAATAATATCCTTGTTTTCCCCACAAGGATGACCCCCAGGTATATGCCTTCTGTGACATTTAATTTTCTTCTGTATACACTCAATTTCCAAAATACTTAAAATAATTGATGCAATGATTAAAATACAATTCTGATTGTCTTTATGTGCCTCTTCATTTATGTCTTCATATTTAACTTAATAATAAATAATTTGTTTTCAGTTTATTTCCTACATTTCACCTTTTTGCTACTGCTGCAGACAGGAAAAGGAACAATGTCAAAATCATTGGTTTCACAAAGCTTTTTATTTTCTTGGATGCTACTTGATATTGACACGTTCCTTGGCAATACTAATATTTTCCTTTTCAAGTCTGCATTTCATGCACCAAAAAACCCATGACACAAACCCCACCTATTTGATTAGAAAACAAAATCCATTGCTTCCATGGCAGAAATGGATGATAAGTAATAATTCCCAAAGATAAAGCTGAAGAATCCAGCTCAGCCTTACATTTGCTCCATGTGTTTGTCTGCTCAGCAACCTTGCTTTGAAAATGGCATTGAAGGAGTATAGTATTTGGTAGACTCTGAGAAGAATAGAATAGCAAGTGAAAATCAGAGTTTGGGTCTGAACAGAGACCTAACTTCTCATGCTCAGTTCTTTAGACATGACCACATCCACGTTCCTCATCTGGGCTTTCCAGAGACTAAAATCCCTGCCATGTGTTTGTGATGGAAACTAATTGGCCTTGCTAAGACTCCCCCTACTTCTAAATACAGTATCCTCAGCTTTAACATCTATTGTCATGAGAGATGATTTTCTTTTTTGTTCTGTAGTAATTTTTGCAAACCTGGTGTGGTTTTTTTCTCATCACTGAATGTAGCATGAATTGAATTTTGGGCCATTTTCTTAGCTGTACTCAAAGTTGGAAAGAACATTTACTGATGAAATTCAACTAACCCATGGTTATGAAAACAATGCATATTGTGTATGGTCTGTGTACAAATGTTCCTTCATTACCTATTCCCTGGTGTTGGTAAGTATCTGATAATTTGTCTTCCTTATGCTCTGATGTTTGGAACCTCTTTCCTCTCTGTGGAACAACTGATGTTTAGACAGTTTAGCTGAAATGCATCCTGTTGTCGGCAGTGAGACATCACTGCCACAATTACAGAGTACCATGGAGAAACACGACAGATAATCAGGCTATCAAGGTTATAATCCATTCCTTGTGTTCAGTTACAAGTCAGAGTGGCAGAGGAGAACATTAGGGCTAATGCATAGGGCACCTGCAGTTACAAACACACAAAGATGGGAAAACACTTCAACATCATTTAGTAAATGGAAAGTACTGCTATTAAATCTAGTTAATATCTAATTTTTTTAGCCTTTGGCATGAATAGCTTTGTTGCTGAGTCAGCAGTAGCAAGGCTGGACCCAGGCTGGCTGGGATGGTTTAGGGGAAATATTACACAAAATGCGTGGGTACTCCTTAATTTAAAGGCAAATGAGTGTACACAAAAAAAAAATCTGTCAAAATCTGCTAAATATATAACAGAGAAAGACTCAAGAAGAAATATAATTCTGTTCTTATGAACAAATCAATTCTACTTTTAATGAAATTTCATGATAGTTCTCATTGTTTGCTGTGAATAAAATATGTGGTTTACCTTTCACATACAGTAAAGAGGTTTTTGTTTTGTTTTGTTGTTGTTGTTGTTTGTTTGTTTTGTTTTATTTGGTAGGCATGTCCTGTACCTGTCCTAAGTGACAATAAATATTTGAAGTAAATTAAGAAAGCATATTTAGGTTGCCTGGGAATGGCATTCCTAAAGCCCTATTATGCTACTTCTGTTAAAAAGCAAGGGAAAAAATCCAGCTCTTTCTCCTTCTGCAATTGCTATTAGCTTTAGGATTGTCTGACTTTATAAATATAAATCACTGAATAGTCTGGATTGGAAGGGATCCACAAGGATCTTTGAGTCCAATCCTTAGCTCTGTGCAGGACCATCCCCAAGAGTCACACCATGTGCCTGAGAGTATTGTCCAATTTCTTCTTGATCTCTGTTAGGCTTGGTTCTGTGACCACTTCGCTGGGGAGCCTGTTCTGGTGCCCAGCTTTGGGTGAAGAACCTTTTTCTAATATCCTAAACACCTGTGACACAACTTCAGGCCATTCCCTCAGGTCCTGTCACTGGTCGTGCTGAAATTTGTGTTCTCCTGTTTCATCAGCAGTATGATCTGAAGCAGTTATTTCTCTGTATTTCTCAATAGGACACAGGAAGTGTCCTATTGCTTTATTATGCAATTCAGAAGACAGGCCATGTGCAGCCCATAGGAGAAATTAGTAACACCTTTCAGAAATGAGTTGGTTGCAGTCCAGTGGTAAGTACACTAAAAACCACAGACTGTCCTTTGTTTTTTTCAAGCCCATACAGTCCAATTGTAGAGAAATTGTTAGTGTAAGGATACTGCAATTCTTAATATCAAACTTACTTGGAAAAAACTTGACTGCCCCCAAGCTCTTTTGTTTTTTATACATTCAGCTATTTGCATGCATTGATTTAATATGAAAATGTGGAGTGAATTCTATGTTTTCCTTTAGTGGGTGCAGTTTTCAAGTTTTTGCTCTAAATCTAGTAGTTGTAAGCTAAGTACAGGCAAACTCATTAGCAACAGAATCAGCAGTTCTGTACAAAATGTGATTATTGTGTACCCGTGAAGGAATGGGGAGTGTCAAGTATTGCCGTGCTGAGCAAGAGGCACTAAAGGCTCTGAGTGATTTGTTGTTCTTGCGTTAGGGTGACTGCACACCCACCTAAAGCAGTGGTAATATGAGTTTCCATCTGTGCTATTAGATGAAGTGGCATTATTTTAACACTTTGGCATTAGTTAGCTTCATATGTTGCCCCATCAATGCATTGATGTCCAAGTATCTCCAAGATGCTTCAGCATGCTCTTTCTTTGTGGAGACCATCTGCAGGAATATTTCAGTCTATGTAGGCAAATGCCAAAAGTGCTAGAGCATTCTACTTAGTCATGCAAGTTTCCTTAAGAGATTTTAAATTGCTGTTATACAAACTGATGTCATTTTGCTCAGTGTCAGCAGGCTTGACAGGGCTTGCTGACTGGTAACACTTTCTGGAAGCTGTAAAAAGTGAAGATCTTCGTAGAGCCAGTCCAAATGCTTATGTTTTAAGTTCTGTGCATCTCGCGCTTCCAACAGGCTGGGCTGGAAAAGAAGAACCTGCGCATGCCACTAATGTGTTTTTCCATGATCTAGATGCTATATTCAAATAGTGTTTTTCAGAGAATGAAAAAAAAAGTATTTGAGCAATGTTAGGGTTTTTTCTGTACTGTATGAATTATATCTGCAACATTTGAATAATGTTTTATTTGGCTAAGTTGCACGAGTGAGTGGCAGTTGCTCCAGGTGTTCCATTTTAGGGATCTCCTATATTCCTTAAGGGAATTGCAGGTGGTGATATAATTGCTCATTTTGAATGGGCCTGAAATGAACCATTCTGAAATGGGCCACTTTAATCTCCAGTGTAATCACTGGGCTGAGGATGTACCAAAATACCCTTTTAAGTAAGGGCTGGTGTTGCTCTGTTTGCAGCTCAGAACAGTTTCTTGGATGGACTGTAATTATTTTACTCCATCTAACTGATGCTATTGATGTCTTGAGACATGAAATGATAAACTTCTGTCCTTGTAGAATTGGAGGGAACATAAAGCATTTTTAGGATGAAGAAGGAATACAGCAGTCTGCCAAGTAAGCTCTTTTTTTTTCTGAGGCTGGGTTGAGATTCCTCTGAAGCTTTGGTAACATTTGCTTGCATTGAAGCACCTGGTTCTGCTTCTCTTGGCTTTGGATGTCCTCCCACTGCTGTTTAAGTTCTTGATCAAGCTTGGCTGAAGATTCACCAATCTGATGGAACAGGTCTTTACATGTACACAAGGAATTTTAATAACCTTTTACTGCTTTTTTCTTGCTGTCCTTTTGGCCATGTGTTGAATGTTGAGTTCTAGTCTGTTCCCATGGGGAAGGTTGACAGTTGCTGTTTGTATTTAAGAGAACTCATACAAAGTTATTCTGGGTTAGAACTCAAGGTTCAAAAAATAACTGTGGTCTCATCCTCAAAAAATAGAACTCACTTGAGTATTTATTTAAGCTGAGGGACAATGAGAGTAAACATATGACTACATAAAATCTGAATGTTTATACACTAATTGAGGGGCAGGGGGAGGAAATAATTTCTAAAGTATTTAAGATAAAGGTTACCATTGTAAGATAGGTAGAAGTAGAAAGAAATCAATCTGCTAGATTAGATAATGATGGAGTCTAGCTCTTAGCCTTCTGTCAGTCCTACTGTCATAGCAGGTGTCTCTGTAAAGTAATATTGCTCAACGATTCTTTGTTCAACAGGACGCATACTAGGAAGTGAGAACAAATGTGTTGCTGGTAATTACCAGACCCCACTGCAGGGGGAAGCAGAGTTGAGGTACATACCAAATCTATACTGAAGACCTGCAGCATTCCCTGCACAGTGATGTTTTATTTAGGTCAGTAGATTATATAAGAAGAGGAGTTTTTTTAGCGTTGACAAGTACAGAATAATACAGTGCTAGATGCTTGGAGAAAATACCTGGTCTCACAATAATACTGTAGGAGAATTGCTGAATTTCCCAAAGCAAAGATAAGGAAGAGGTGTGCGGCGCTTCATTAGCCTGCAGGGTAGTGCTGTGCAGACAGGCTGTTTTGTACTGATCCTGGTGGCTGTTCCTGATCCATATCTCATGGCATTTAGTTCTGCTCCTTCTTAAAATTAAAACCTAATTTAACCTGACACGAGTCACTGAACAGTCCATTAAAAAATGTGTTTTGCTAAGCATTTCTTTGTATATAATGCCAAATAAAGGTCCATTTTCAATAATGTGCTGTCTGAATGAGACTGGGATAACTCTGACTTTTAAGGGCATTTTGGAGTACTCAGCACCACAGCTGAACAGGTTAAATGATAGTGACCTTTCTGATCCATATTTGGACTAGATATGTACATACAATATTGTAAAGGAACTTTGGGTAATGAGAATATTGGAAACCTATTTAAAGTCTGGAAGGGACTCTTTCTCTTGAAGACCTACCCAAAAGTGTGCTTTCTCCACGCTGACATTCCTAAGGTGCCCTTACTGTCTGTATAATCGCCTGGTGATATAGATATGGGTCTGCAATCTGGTTCCACAGATGCAACAACATGCAACTTGGAATCCAGAGTTTGTAAATATCATGTTGCAATTCTTGCTGACACATCAAATGGTATACAAGGTACAAATACCTAGGGCAAAGGCAGATTTTGTTGCTGTTCTCAGCCCTTCTTTTCCACTTCTTGCCTATCTACCACCTAAATCTAGTTTACCAGGGAAAAGTTAAAAATAAAATGGTGCTTAAAAGTAACTTATAATGGCTTTTTGAAGAGCACTTGTTATAATGTGTATATTTAAATAACTATAGCATTGTATTTTATTAGCAGCATACATTAAAACTAGAAGTAAATATTAATTTAGACAAATATTTAATCCTAACCTTGGTCCCTTTTTAATGGCACTATTCATTTGGTTGAGACAAGAATGCCCACCGAACTTAATTTGCTATTTTTAAATTATATTTTCTACATCTCTGTTTCTGAAAGAAAACACCACAAAAGAGGAGTGTGGTGTGCAAGTAGCTGGTGAATAGGAATTCTTATATAAAGTGCGTTTGTTTGGGGATATTTTCTTGCTGTCATTATGATCTTAATCATTCTGTACTAAAAGCCAACACTTTTCTTTGAGAAATATATACTGAAAAGCAAACAAAATACTCTTCTGTATTAAAGTGTTAGTCAGCATATAGCTCTGAAAAAGGCTGCCATAAAGAGTCATACTGGTTGAGTTTAATAGTTCATGCATTGTAAATGCAGAAATTGGACATGTCACTGAAAGCTGCTCTTTGGCAGTTTTAGCTTGCATGACCAGCATTTACTCAGCAGATCACGATAGCTCCTTCTGATCTTACCCTGACACCACTTGAGGAACATCTTTCTAATGGATGCATTTTTTTCCTTATTTTTCTTACTATCCCTCCCGCAACCATGTATTAGGCATTAACATGCTTTCCTTGGAAACTGGAGCATGCATTTCATCTCCTGCTGCCTATTTCCTTCTTCAGCAAATTTCTTTTAGAGCCACAGCAAGGGAATGCTATCTTGTGCTTCTCAGTGGTGTAATATTCCAATGGGTAATATGTTTGCAGCTGCCATATTGTGGGGCAAATAAATAAATAAACAAAGGGCATAAAGGATCTTATGTTTTTGAGAGAATTCTGCCCTGTATTCTGTAGCTGCCCTGGTCTATCAAGGGGAGCTTAGCAGCAAGATATAATCTTAAAATTCAGATGGCAGCAGCTTTCTGATTTTTCAAGCTGGAATAATCTGGGGTGCAGCTCAGGCAGGCCATGCTGCGCTGCTCTTTCTTTACTTGCCTCTAACATGCACTGTTCACTTTCAGCCTTTTCCATGCAGCTGGAAGGGTTCTCTAGTGATGATGGCATGAAAAGTCTGCATGTGGGGTATTGTATAGGTCACAGTATGGACTCTTCAAGTATGCATTTATGTTTTAAATTTACACTTAAATCAGCCAGTACCCCAGTCATACTTAAAAATATGCAAATCTTGCTTGAGTTTTTTTTTATTTTTAAATACCATGTGGCAAGAATGGACTGGTGTAAGAAAAGTGACACCACAGCTAATTTATGGGGGTCAAGAAAAGAAGAAAACTATGAGGAATCTTTTTGCTGTAGGATTGCTCAATACCTAACTGTTTTGAGCACAGGGAAAGCTGTTGTAGGCTTTAGGTACTATCACCTGGCTCTTGTTCTTTAATGCCAGCAGCCCTGCTATGCTGTGCAGTGCAGCAGTAAGAAAGCCAGAATAGAGTCTTAGTTCTTCTCCTATACTATTAACTAATATGATAAGTTTGCTTTACTATTATTTCACAGTATATTTTGTAGTCTATCCAATTTAGTTATTAGTGTCAGTGAAATGGCATTTGGGAGAGCTCTCTGAGATTAGCCAGCAATTTGAGGTAAAAAAACAAGAAGAATGACAACTGATGAGCTTGTGCCTGATTTGGACTGTGCATTCTGAAGCTGGATCTCCCTAGAAGTATCACAGCTTGGATTTCTGGGCTGAGCGTTTTAGGAGACTGTCTCTGATTGTATTGGGGGTGGAGGGGACTGCTTTTGTTCTCACGCACTACATTGAGACATGTTCCTTACTAACAAGGTCTTGTCTAACTTTTGTTTTTTAGGATACATAATTTAACTGCCTGAAACATTGCTTCTCCCAGACAGATCAGTATCCTATCTCTAAAAGATGGGGCTAAATTTTGATATTGCTTGGATAATTGCCGGTTACGCTACCTATATGTACTTGTGATCTGTAGATTGATATCACTCTCAAGTGTCAGAGTTTTATTTCATCTATATCACTTTTGATATGAAAGATGACACAGGACTCTGAGCTGGTAACACAGCAGAGTTGTCAGTGAACATTGGCCGTGATTTTGTGAAAGTCTTTGCCAGGAGACAGATCTCTCACTCCTAATATATACTTCACATATATATTGTGTATTAAATATTTTACTCAGCAATATTTGTTTTAAACATTGGGTCCTTCAGTTTAGATTTTTCCTAGCCTATGTTTGGACACATGGATCTTGGAAGGATGACATGATTAACGTATTGCTGCTATGACAGTAGAGATTTCATGTAGCTGTGTTCTCAAAAGCCAGATCTTTGCTACTGGTTCAATATACAGAGATGTTGCAACAGTTCATAAAGCCATAAAGAAAATTTTGCTAAAGAATGTTGACGACTAACATGCAAAAAAAAATCCAGTAACTTGGACTGTTTAAGTAAATCATTAGGGGAAGGAAAATGCAATACTGGAAACTTCTTTAACCTTCTCAAATTTTGAGTGCAAGTATGGTCCTACAAAGATGCTTGATTTGGAAACAAATTTACAGAAGTAATTGGCATATATGTGCATATAAATAGGAATAAATACATTTAAATGGCTATCTTCCAGTCTATATTTAGCAGTGGAGCAAGTACGGAATGCTCTTCCTTTATCTTTTATTTCCTTTGAAATAGTGCTTTGCATGACAAGTTCCTCTCTGAAGATTGTTCAGTTAACTTCCTCCCATCTGTATCTCCCTGTAGCCCCAGGCTGTTGAAAATGAGGCAGTTTTTGAATGAATAATGCTTATGTGATGACTTTTTTATATGATTAAAGAAAGTGTGGGATGATATTTTGGTACCCTTTTTTTTTCCGCTCCACTAATGATGATATATAGACTGTGAAATTTTCTAGGGGCAAAAAAGAAGGAATAATGCTATTTCTGTTTGATCCTGTTCATTGGTAGGAATTTGGTCCTGTTTTGCCTTTGTGCATGTGGGCCCAACCTTTCTCTAAAGATAACTGATACCTGCCTTAATATTGATTTAGTTGGGGGAAAAGCATTACCTGTATTTCTGCTAAATTAAAAGTATCCTATAACTTAAGTGTGTGGGAAGAAATGGAGCAAATGTGGTTAACATAAAAATCTTAAATTTTTAGCATTATATCCCTTAATTTAGTAGCAGGTTATGATTAATAGCAGTGGTATTTTGCTGCTGAACTCTAATCTACTATTAATATTGCATTTCAGTAATATAGGCTGTATAGATCTCTGTTGACAGGGTTTGTGGGTGTCATTTAATATAATGTAATACAAAGAAATGAACATTTTTTCAAAACTACCTATAGCTCATATTACATTTGGCCTTTCAGCTTTCCAAGCAACTAATGATATGAAAGTTAGCTGTTTAATGGAATAAGTTTTCAAGGATTTTAATTATTCAAAGGATAATAAAGTCAAGAATCAGAACACGTCATGTTAAACAATGGATCAACTTCATATTCTTGACACCCTATGGAGTTATTTTGAAGTTAATGAACTTCTTTGTTTCACCCTTTGTCAGAGACTGAAACGGTTAATGATTTATGCATTCTAAGAGACTTTGCAGGCTTTTGACCATCAGGTGGGGTAACACCTGATGGGCAGTTGGGCCCATCCCTTCCTCCAGTGTTCGAGCCCTGAAGAGGCAGGAAGAGCCCTTGCCCTACCCTTCACATGAACCCAGCAAATATGGGGGTTCACAGTCCGACTGGTGACACTGCTTCATGGAAAACAACCCCCTGCCTCGAGGGAGGTGCAAAAGGCATACTGAGGGTATAAAAATGGACTGGTAACTTTGGGAGGGTGGGTTCTGTTCCTGGCCCCCACCGCCTGCAGATGGAGACCATGGCCTGCAGGACTGCTGAGATGCAACGCTGGATTTCTGGGTGGTGAGTATGTAACCTTTCCATTCTCATCTTTTCTCATCTCTTCTTTTTCCTTGCTGTCCTGGACTCTTCTCCTGCCTTTCTTCACCCTGTGCATCTTCCCCCCGCCCCCCACTAAGGTTATCTTCTATGTCAAATTACACGGAATTGTTAAATAAACACTGATTACATAGTGTCGTTTCACTTTAATCCACTCCAAATGGAATGATTAATAACAACCTAGGTTACCCCCGTCCCCTTCCCAGGAGCGGGTCATGACACCCTTATCTGCCAAAAGAAAAGTAAACAAAATGCATGAACTTCCCTCAAAGAAATGCTTTCATTGACTCTAATCGAGCTATTGACACAAGGCAAGCTGTTTGATTTAAAGAATTATCTTTCCTCTCAATTTGTGTGCTGTCCAATTAAATGTTGAGAAAGGGATAGGCATGCAGGCAGCCAAAGCTTTAGGTTTTTAAAGTAGTTGGAAGCATTAGAGAGTTTAAACCTAAAAAAACCAGCCAGCCAACAAAAATCCCAAACAAAACAAACAAAAAAAAGGCCAGAAGTTTGCTGTGTTCCAACTGGAGAACATCTAGGGTGTTCTGTGACTGGGAAATTAATCCAACCTGTGTGTTTAATGGAAGTTCTTGTTCCCATTTTATATTCAAGGGAGTACAGAACAGAATCTAAAGTATTGATCAAGGCTTAATAAAGTAAATCCTATATGGGGAACACAAGTGAAGGCTTCATAATCTTTTAGCTGTTGTGGTGAAATTCTGGTGTTTATTTGAACTTCTGGGTTAGACTTAACAGAGTCCTGCAGCATTTTGATGCCATGCTAGTTGACAAAACAGTCAGGTGAAGTAGAATAGATGGAGTTCAGTGTGATCCACTTCAGCAAAGTAAGGCAGGTAATTTTAATAGTTCACCAGCAACATATCTCAGTGATTGGTCTGAAGTTTCTTGGGGTAATAGCTGAAGTGAGTGCATGCATGTATAGCTGCTTATCAAATATGAGGTACTGTGGTGTCTGCAGGCAGCGTGCACAGTGGTGACATTTGTTGCTGGCCACTGACCCCTGACTCTGTGTAGCAGCAATTGGGGAGTGGTAGGTGCTCTGACACTGGCACTTGGCTTTCTTCCAGAAGAACTTTGACTGAGGGACCAGCAGCACAAAGTTAGTAGTCTAAATTAGAACTTACCTGGTACATTGAGACTTAATTTAGGGAGTAAGAGGCAATGGTAGAGTGTTATTTAATTTTTAACAAGCAAAAATGATCAGGCTTGTCACTTTGTTCATCACATTTGTGTCCAATCTTCTTTTATATCAATGTCTATCCCATTCTTTAAGATTTGTAGGTATACAAAGACCTTTAGAATTATGGCTCTTCCTTGAACTTATTTTCTTATAGCTGTGCTGGGGGACTGGTAAGGTCAGAGAACAGAAGAGAGTGAGATATGATGACTTCAGCCTTGTAAGGAAACTAATTTGCAGTGATCTTTAAAAACCAGTTTTCTTCTTGTGAAATGAGTATGTCTTGGTTCAGTTTCTAGTAAAGAAAAGAAAACATTACATATCAGATAACATAGCTGGAATTTTCCCACATTATTGCAGACTCTGAACTATCTTGGGCATTTAACAGAGTAATATATGGGATTAGTTTTATTTATTTATTTATTCTCTAAAGACACTTCATTCACAGTCGATACAGGTATAACTGGCATAAAAAAGCATTGGTGATATATCAGCAGAGTTCAGATGTCATTTGCAATAAATACTGGACTTCTTACACTGGAAAACTTGGATCAAAGTCTCCTTCAGCAATATACTTCTCTTGAGAGCTATGAAACACATTTGTTGAAAGTAGCACTTTTAACTCCTTCCTACATTGTGGTGACATAATTCAGTACAAATCTTCGGAGGAAATAAATTTTTGAAAAACAAAGTAGCAGGTGATAACTGTTACAGAGGGACTGAATGACAGTGATAACACTGATGCATCAATAATAAAGTGAGTTTCTCTTGCCGTGCTTATCCACTTTAGATACAACCTCATGGAAGAAATTATTTCATACATTGATTTAAAAAAAAACTCATTTGACTTTATGCTGTTATGCTGTTTGTTTTATGCTGGGTAAGGTCTTGTGATCTTGTACAAGATTACTTAGAAATAGTGCAGTAGTATAACAAAGGCCTTTTATCTGTGGTAGCTTTGTATTTTAAAACCAACTAAGCCTATATTTATACAAGTGTTTATATAAACATATTTGTCCCATGTTATCTGACAACTGATGCTGTTGGACCTTTTTGCAGCATGTCAAGTGAGCTATTAAAATGCACTTCAGTTTATAAATATCCTGGTAATTATGTTTGCGATTTCCTACTTCTGTGAAATACAATAGTCTAAGATATTCTGTTTTAAAAACTTAATGCTGTGTGGTATTACCTGGAAATGAAAGTCATGATTGAAAGAGTATTCTCAATGTCTTTTAATCTCTACTGAACAGTCTGGAGGGTTTTTTTCCTTTGTTTGTTTGTTTGGGTTTTTTTAACTCTCAATTTTCATCCAGCACTTAAATACTGAGCCCATTCTGGGCTTCTCAACACATTTCCCACTGGTCCTCCACTGCACGTGCTGTGCTGCCATCAACCATTAATGTTCAGATGAAGCCAACAGCCTGTTAGGACGTGTCTGAGACATTCAGTAGTGCAGATGGCATGTTCTGTCTGTCTCTACCTGTAACATCTGTCAGCAGTCAGATGTGAGAAAGCCCAAATGAGAATGAGGGAGTTAATGTTTTTAAGTTGAATAAATAACTTTCTCAGACAAATTACTGCAGTTTGCTTGAGGTCATAAAGGAAAAAAATGTGAACTGAGGGCAGAATTAGTTTGATTGATTGAATAAATTGAATGAATTTGTATATTGTGTGGGCTTCAAATTCAATTTTTGAGAAATTCTCTAAGTTGGTTTAGAGCTTTACAGATCGATTCTGTAGTATCTAGGGAGTTTTCTCCTTAACCATTCCCAAGAATCTATCAAACTACATACTAGGTAAATGGCTGTGAACTTGCTTTTCTACCCTGTTAGTAGTTTTGCTATTGGTCTTGACGCAATTTTAAATAAGGTTTCTAACTTTATTTGGCATTGTTCAGATCAGATTAGAATGGCACTGTTGCCTTGTAAATGACCTTGTTTTTGTTATGAAAAGCCTGACTAAAGGATGACTGACTTAGCCATCGGACCACACAGCCATGAATAATCAAACTTCTTTCTTTCTGAATCAAATGTTTGGTTTGGTTTTGGTTTGTTTGATTTTTTTTTCCCATACCTTATCATTTAAAAATCCTTAGTGTGGTAAGATATATAATGTAGTGTCCTTCACTAAGCTTTTACTGTGGAATGACTACAGCTTGGTAAATAGTAAGTGCTTGTGCCTCAGAGAACTAATAACCTGCATAATTCTCAATCATATTCTCAGTTTTGACTGGCAACAACTTTGCATTCTAGATTTTGTCAACTAATTGCTACTATTAGCAAGGAAAATAGCTGAACACTTAAGGGAAAATACTCAACAAATCAAAACAGACCACAAAAAAAATCTGTGGTAGAGGAAGAAGATGAAAGGGTTTGGTTTTCAAAACTGGCTGAATTATTTGACTCTCTCCCCACATTTTCCTTCAGTTATTAAGCTGTCTTTATCTTGACCCATGAGTCCTTTTGCTTTTACTCTTCCTGTTCTCAGACTGGGAGTATAGAGAGAGGACAGTGAGCTCTAAGCATGGCACTAGATGGGATGGAATGTCCCTCTGGCCAGTTTGGCTCTCCTGTCCTAGATGTGTCCTCTCTCAGCTTCTTTCTTGAGGTGGGGAAAAGAAAAAGATTTGGTGCTTTCTGTTTATTTTTTTAACAGCTTTGTTGTGTTCACTTCATTGTTCAGCATCAGTCACAACAATGTTGTGTTATCTATGCAGTTTTAGCCACAAATCCAAAACACATCACCATATGGGCTGTTGTGAATAAAGTTAATTTTATTCCAACCGAATCCAGCGAGGGTAGGAAAGTCTATCAAAGTTAACTATAAACAAATCTTGTGTCGATTTAACAGGGCACTCTTTCCTCCTGTATAGACAAAACATGCTAGAAAGTGCTGCATTGTGGAGGAGAGATGAAGATTACAGTGTAGTGAACACAATAAAGCTGTAAGTCCTATCCCCCTCCTCCACATTTTATAAAGTGCAAGAAAATTTACTGAATTTGAAAGATGGATCATGTCAGTCAGTCTTAAGACTTGTTGGCCTGCCAAAGAGAAGCAGCATAACAACATGGTTTTTTGTCTACGACAATTTTTGACAGTGCTAATAAGCATGGAACAAGAAGTGAGAAGGACTCTGATTTCTGCTACCGAAACCAGCTCCCGGGCAAAGATCTCATCTTGTCAATTGCAAAGGCTCTTGGCTTTCAGAATAAATACAGATGTTAGAAATCTCACCCTTTTTTTCCACAATCTGTGCAAAAGTATCTCGACAACAGTAGCGTGAAATGTAACAGCGTTAATCACCTTTAAGCTTTGAAAAGCTGTTAGTAGAGGTGCATACTTTGTGTTAATATTTCTATTACCAAGTTAGGGCAAAGACTGCTTGAAATTCCAGTGTCCATTTATCTCCATGTTTGCAGTTAAGCTTGTAAGACCGTTCCTGAGAATGAAAAGTCAATGGGTAATTCTTCAGCCCTGTGGTATTAAAGGTACAGTTTTAATTAAAGCTTCAGTTTTAAAAATGCATGAGTATTCTGTGTCTTTTGCATCCTCAAAGTAGCTGTCTTCATTCTTATTTGAGTTGTAATTTTCTGCCTTTTATATGTCCTGTTGTCTCCACAGGAAGAACCAGGCTACTTTAGAAACAATGGCAGGCTATCACCTAAAGAAAAACATGCAGATAACTTGCGTTTTGAACTGCTGACCCGTTTACAGGCCTCATTTTACCTCCTTTCTCTTGTTGACAAGCTCTAAAAATGCCTTTATAACCTTACAGCTGCTGAAAAGTGAAAATGCAAGTATGTACAGTATGGTACCAGACCTCTTTCTGCCTGTATAGCTGAATAGATTCAGCTATTGTTAGTTAAGTAGATGCTAGTTCTATTGCACTCACAAACCTGATGTTCCTAATCAAAGTCAAGTGTTTGCCATTTCACTGAGAACTCTGATAAACAGTAGTTAACACTGATGAAAACAGTAAGACAAACAGGTTCTTGGAAAGGAGAAATAAAGAAAAAGAAACCCAAATAAATGGTCACAATTTTTCTTTTCCTTTGCTTCTATTCCATAAGCCATAGACTTGCTAAGCCTTGTACAGTGCAGCAACCAAGAAGTGATTCCTTTCGTGTAACAAATCCAAATCCTTTAATTGTCTTCAGCTTTCTCATAGTAACTGGGACAGGGGTTAGGAGGAAACAGCACCTGCCCAGGTGTCCTGGTCAGGTTTGAGTGCCTGCACATGCTATTTACTGACTCCTGTCATGAAAGTGAGCTGTAGTAAAAGGAATGAAGTCTTGTCATGTGTGCTTAGGAAAGGACAACCTGTAAATAGTTTGTAACAGCACAGGAGAGGGGGAGGTCAGATGCTGCTTGCCCGTCGTGGAGCAGACTTGATGACCTCTCTGGGCACTCACTGTCAATGAAGGCTCATCAGGACAGCTCAGTTAAAAAGATATTTCTTGGTGCAGCTGGGTTGTGACTTTCCAGACATAGCTTGAGTAGTCACACCTAACTATAGATACTCACTTTTGACTGTAATCTGATAATGCTTTACAATTTTGCAGGCTTGAAATGCACTGTTTCAGAATGGCATCTATAACTCCCTCCAAGATGAATCTTCTAGAAATGCCTGTGTAAAATGGACGTACCTGACACATGCAGAGGAAATAACTAAGTAAAAGTTTGTAGTTTGATACAGTTTCCTTTTACATTAGATTAAAAAATATTTCTTCATACAGTTAATTTTTTTTCTTCCTGTGAACTGCAGTGATTTTATTAAAAAATGAGAAACAAATATAATTTGGTTCTGCAGAAAAATACAGTATCTGCCAAATGATTGATCACTTTTGGCCTCTGAATCCTCTGGCAGCTATTTTGAAGTGCATTTAGGAGTATTTTTGAAGATATAAATAGATCATCACAATCTGTGGCAATTAGCAGATAAGAAGAAATAACAATCAGCTCTATATACCAGATACATAGTAAAGCTGGATTTTAAAACCAAAGGGAACACAAATTTTCCCCTTGCAGCTCATGATTCAGTCTTTCTGTGTTGGAATGCAGGCAACAATGAAGCTGATTTGTGGGATACAGTTTAATGATGTGTTGTGATTTAACCCCAGATGATAACTCAGTCCCATGCAGCTGCTCCCCCCTCTTCCCCGGTGGGATGGGAAGAGAACAGAAAGAGTAAAAGTGAGAAAACTCGTGGGTTGAGATGAAGACAGTTTTACAAGTAAAGCAAAAGCTGTGCATGCAAGCAAAGCAAAACAAAGAATTAATTCACCACTTCCCATGGGCAGGCAGCTGTTCAGCTATCCCAGGAAAGCAGGGTTTCATCATATGTAATGGTGAGTTGGGAAGAAAAACACCATCCCTCTGAATGCCTTCCATTCCTCTTTCTTTCCCCAGCTTTGTTTGCTGAGTGTGATGCCATATGATAGGGATCATCCCTTGGATCAGTTGGGACTGCTGTACCAGGTGTGTCCCCTCCAAACTCTTTGTGCACCTCCAGCCTACTCCCTGGTGGGATAAGGAGTAAAAATGGTTCTATGTAAGTGCTGTTCTACAATGACAGAAGCACCCTTGCACCCTTAACACTATGTTCAGCAAAACCGCAAAACACAGCCTTATACTAAATGCTGTGAAGAAAATTAACTCTACCCCAGCCACAACTACCACTGGATGCAGCATGAGCTGTTGTCTTACCCCCGTTTATTTACTTATGCCTGCCCTCTGAAGGGGAGACATGGCTTATTATTATGAATTTTTTGTCAATGTGGTGCTTAAAAATCCCATAGTGTTTCTAAGAGAGTACTGAATATTGGTTTATATTTGATCCTGTTTGGTTTACAGTGCCACCTGCCAAAGTAAAGGACTCAGGATGCTTACTTATATAGTCTCATTTGAGGACTCTTCTTTCAGAAAACTGCTCTCACTGAGAGATCTGAGGGTTGTGTACACCAGATCTGTGTAAGCCTTTCCTCAGGTCTAGAGTAGGAAGAGTAACTTAAACCTCCTGGTTTTGGACATGAACCTGATTGCTTTTTCTGAACAGGATCTTTCAGTTTAGAACCAAAGAAGGGCTTCTGTGTATGAAGGCCTATTTATTGAGCTACATTAGCTGATTCTGCTCAGTTTTCTCTACACCTTGCCTAACTTAGGTAATTATGGCTCAGTAGTAACAGCACATTTCTGTGTATTTCTCTCTCTTGACTAAAAAGCTTGATCGTATTATAGCAATGTAAAATTATTTTAATCTTGGAATGATATGTTTTCATGTATCATGTTTGTGTGGTGGAACAAAAGTCAGGTTTATATATACATAGATAGTTCACATGCATACATAGGAGGTAAGTGGTTTTGGTAAGGAACCTTTCATAAATGTCTGTCCTGAAGGTAATTTTAGTAGCATGTGGTAGGGTTGCCAGATTCATCTGTTATTGCATGACCTTTGCCAAGTCTGTAAAAAGCAACTTTATAAAGTCTGAATTGATGACCCATGGTTTCTGGTAGAATATGGTAAAATCCAATACTGTTTCAGACAGAGGATTTATCCTTGGCAGCAGAGCCATAGCACACTGGGAATTCCAGAATTGGATCTGTGTTTCTGCCCGGAGGATTTGTGAGTGGAAGTGTGGGATATGCATGTGTCCTCTGTCTGTCCTTATTGCTCTTTTTTCTTGAGGCATCATGAATTTCAGTGGGCAGTTAGAGGATGCATGTCACTTCTAGCACAGGGGGACTATTGTGCCATTTGCTTTGTGAATATCACTGACTTTGTTCTTTGAGTGTAGTGTTGGGGAATGTCTAGTAAGAGTCATACTTCCTAAATGTGGCAGTGCTCTCAAGGGCCATAAGCCAGTACCTTACTTTATCTCAAATTCATCATTCTGATGTGATCATGCAGTAAGAAGCAGAATTTAAGCATTGAGCTTGCTGCTTTTTTTTTCTATTTTCCTGAAGTAGTGAAATTTGTAATTAGCATGTTCAAGATGTTAAAGAGAATGTGAGCATGTTAACAACTCTCCAAATGTCAGAATGATTTTGCAGTTGTCACTGGTTGTTCACATTAGGGAAGTAAAGATGCTTTTTACTAGTTGGTAAGTTTCTTACTGTCACAAAATAGAGCAGAGAAATATTGATGAAGGACATCATTCAAATCTGTAAACCAGTAGGGGTTTATACTAAAGGCCATAGCTGTCTACCACTGTTAAAAGCATCAGTTCATGACAATCGGTGCAAATGCTGCTTGCTCACATCAAGTTTATCTGCAAAAAATACCTTACATATTAGAAGTTGATAAACCAAACTTTGAAAGAAACCTCTTAATAGTGTTACTAGTCTTCTGAAAAGGAACATTGAAAATTGAATAAATAAATTTACATAAGGAGTAAATTACTTAATTATATTAATAGACTTCCCTGAAAGGAAGAAAATCAAATATTCAGGATGAGCTTAAGGTAGTTCACTTGTTTGACCAAAGTCTTATTAACCCCTAAAAGTGTCTTGATCCAGAGAAACATAACTAGGAAAAGCTAAATCAAAATGGTTTGCTTCACAGAGGTGAACTGCATTGAAAATCTGCTGTTACACAATAATTAAATGATTATCTGAAAAGATTATAGACATTGTTAAAGATTCAAATAAAAAAAGTGGGGGGGGGGGGGGGGGGGAATTTTTCTCTCCCTCCCAACACAAAGGTTTGGGGAGTTGAAGTGCCAGGACCAAGAACAAAGGAGTGCTTGATGACTCTAGATTCCAACTTAATGGTGGGGTGGAGGTGAGGAACAGACCCCCAGCACCTGGGAGGGGGAGAAGCTTTTCCTGTGTGCTGGCTTCACTTTGGTTTTGGTGGCTATGGTGACTGGAACTTGCCATGTGCTGAGCTGGTGAATGCACCTCAGAGGGAGCTACTTTTTTAGTAGCTTGGTTCTTCCTGCTTTCCCCCTTGAACTTCTCTGTGCACCCCTGGGCTTTGGAGCAAGAGGGAGCCTCTTGGATTTGCTGCGGACTTCCTGAAGACTGATTTCAGCTGCAAAGAGTTGCTGAGAACCACCACCCCACTCGGCCCCACTCGAGTTTGCTGCCAGCTGAGGCGTGGCAGCAACCCCTGCTCTCTGTAAATATAATTGCACCAAAGGAACAAAGAAAAAAATCAGTTTCATTTAAAGAGTTTGTTCTTTTCTTTGAGGGTACAGTGTAGTTGTTTCTTCTGTCCTAGTTTTGGTTATATATATACATATATACACACACACACACACATATATATATATGTATGTGTGTATGTGTATATATATATATTTGTAGTTAAGAACTGTTATCCTCTGTTTCTATTCATTTTTTGATTAAAACTCCTGAATTTCAAAGCTGTGGTGATTCTTTGGGGGAGGCTCCTCTTTCCTTGTCCATATAAATATCTTAGTCTTCTAAACTAAGACAAGATCTGTCACTTAGAAAGGAAAGGAGAGGTCTGGTATGTTTTTTTAGGCTACAACTTTCTGATAATTAGATTATTCTTATACATTAGTCAAGAGCAAAAATATGTTTTTAATATAAATGCTGATAAAAGACTGAGGTACTCTTACGTAGCTAGAAGAAGCCACAATGTATTAACACTGAAGTTTCTTTACAAGTCTGGAAGATGAATAAAAACAAAAGATGCCTTTTGTTTGCATACTGGCAATCACAATCAGTTCCTTTAGAAATCATTGTTTTCTTGCATCCCAGTGTAACTACATCTTGCTGTAATTTTTAGTGTGGTATTATTCATAAGAGTCTAATAAAGTATATTTGTGTTAAATGAACCCATTTAATCTTTGTAAACAACAGTTTAACTAGTAACTTACTTTTAAAAAACAAAAAAAATGTTCAAGGTGTTACTACCCAAAAGGTACCAAAAACTTTATTACCTGAGGAGAAAATGCAGAACAAGGCAGACTAGTGGAGTCTTCTATCAGCTGGCATCTAATTTAGTCCCATTAAAGTTGATGCATGCTGATTGTGCATTTTTTTTCTGAGGACCCTCAGCATGGACACAAAATGGATAGAGCATCTGCTGTTGGTCTATTTGTATTTCTGATGTTGACACATAACATAGTTATTTCTCAGCCATGGTTGAATCTTGGAAAAAACAACCTTTAAAGGAAGGAAATTAACCTTTCTGCTGTCCTATGACAAAGGTTATTCCCTCCATTTCTTTTTGGTTAAAGTATTTTCCAGTGAATACAAGGGCATGTTTTTAATACTGTAAGATGGATAATTATGAAGTCTGCTATACCAGTAGCTTCAATGACTCTAAAAATATTGACTAATGGTGGCAGGAACAGTCTGTGAACTGAAAGATAAGTGGTAGCATATGTGATATTCCTGCTGTTTTCGCTACAACTGTTAAGAAAGCCTTGTCCCTCAGCGAGCAGGATGGTGACCTGCACTGCTGAGGTAGCCAGACAGATGTCCTTTGTCTACTGTACCTTCAGTGAAACCAATTAAATAGTCTCTACTAAAATATCACCTTAAGTCAAGTAATGCATAAATTCATCAATTAAGTCCATAGTGAATAATCTCGAATACTCTGAATTTCTGTACAGATGCAGAATGTGTGTGGGTTGATCAGAGTAATGTTTGACTCAATCATAGGATATGCCTTGGTTACTAAATCTAAATATGGATAACTCTTGGGTAGCTTTCAGTCTGTTCTGTTAATTAATCATCTTGCTACTTGAAAATTGGTACATATTTTAAAATTAAAGCCTTTAGTTTTCAAGTTGCACCTTGTTTAATGAAGTATTTTCATGACAAAACACATCTATTGAACTTCCAAATGCTCCTACTATTATGAAGAGGTCCTTGTTTCTAAGGACAAGAGTAACTTTCTAGTAATGAACTTTTAATCAATTCCATGCAATGTTCTTAAACAAAAATAATTATGACAGTGCCTATAGGTAGATCAAGAAAGGATTTTGTGTGAGAGATTTTATCCATTTCAGGCTGGAAATAACCCTCAATTTTTCTATATTGATTTTTTTTTAACTGTCTTTTGAGCCTTATTCAGGGGATGGATCAATGGTATGGCAGTGGCCTGACTTAGTGGATTGCAGTTGGTGATGTTGGAAGTTCATAGCTGCCACCTGATACACCCTAATACCTGGACAGATCTTGACAATGATCTGAGAACTTGCTCTGTGTTATTTGTTTACTTGAAGCCAGTTTTTTGTTTTCCTGTCAAAGGATTGATTGGGCATGTTTCAGCTGGAAGTAGGAAGATAGAAAGTGTTGTGAATAGAACTAGAGTTCAGTAGTCCTTTCCTTAAAGAAAGCCAATATCAGCTCTTTTAGAAATAACCCAACCAAAACACTTCAAGGTCTCTTACCCTGACAATAGGGAAAGAGAGATCCTGGATATTATTTGTTGTTGGACTATGCTTCCTGCTCTTTGAAGTCTTATGATAGTTCTCAGAGTTAAACACTACTTCTACGGAATCACATCTTAGTACCCAGTTATATATGCAGTCCCATGGCGTAAAGGAGAGCACTCTGGACTCCGAATCCCAAGGTCCTGAGTTTGAGTCTCAGTGGAGACTGTCCCCTGGCAGTTCAATGCCTCCCTGCCATCCGATCCCGTCAGATCTTGAATGCTAAGCAGGGTCAGCCCCGTTTAGTACTGGGTGCTGTAGACAGTTCCGAGGACTTCACTGTCACTGTCCAAGCTTGCTCGGCCGTGGCAAGTGGACCTTAGGACTTAAAACAGTGGGGCCAGTTCTGCACATGCTGTGCCTCACCTAAAAAATGCACTGTGCAGGATGGAAGGGCACACCCACATGGGGAGAGCCCTTGCCAAATCTTTGTTTGCAAAGTCTGGCCATCCAATACCCAGTTATCTCCTGGAATGCTGCATGTGGGATGTACATGTATGTTTTTTAATCCTTGGTAGCTGGATACCTTATCCTTTGGAGAACAATTAGATTTTTACTTGGAAATGACCTTTAATTCAAAACCGATTAGATTAAAATACAAATTAATCTATTTGCGCCATTCAAAATAAATACCATAGGTACTAATGTTTTTGGTGGAGAAATAGGGGAAACATTTCTACAGAGGTAAAGTCAGAAAGATTGCTCTCTGTATTTGCATTCTTCTGGCCTCCTGACCTGCCTCCCTCACTAGAGGACTGAAGTGCTAGGATGCATTTCCCAGTGTAAAGCTAGTAATGATATCACCTAAGCTGCTTCAGGAATTCACTTGAATGCTTTCTTGGGTTCAGCTTAAACTCTGTCTTCCTTAGAGGCTTACTGATTTTATGGAAGTGAGAGATGCTTGAAAACCCCTGATAAATGGAGGCCTAGTGTACTTTGAACATGCAAACGCTGGTATATCAGACATGAGGCCATGAACATCAGTCTGAAATATATCATTTGGCCTCTCTACCTCCACTTAACACTAAAGTGAATGTTTGTATCCATGAATGTACAGGAATGTTCTAAATATCTAGATGATTCTAATGCAACGGGATTGTTACTAGTTCTCAGTTGAGACCAAATGTAGTTGTGGTGGGCAATCTTGAGGATGCCAGCTTTGGAAGGAGGACAATCAGTTTCTAAGGGTGTGTTAGGTTGAGCTGGCAAAATGCCAACTGCCCAACACAGAGAGAGAAAATCCACCCCCCCTCCCCCCTTCCACCAAGGGAAGAGGAGGGAGGAAAAAAAAAATGAAGGGGAGAAAAAAGAACAAAACCCAAGATCCGAAATAGCAAGCTTTTACATTATACAAAAGAGAGACAATTAAAACCAGAATATGATATAATACATATATACAAATGTGGGAAAAAACCAACCAACAACAACCACTGAGTCGCTCACCCAAACAACACAGACTTCTACCACTCCAGCTCACAAAAACACAACAAGAAGCTCACACCAAAAGATACTCAGCAAGACAGGAGAAAACCAACAACAAAAAATGGATACTTCTAAAACCAAACAGCTGTGAAGTGGTGAATGAGGCCCAACATTCCCAGCAACAGGGATAGCAGGTCCATTCAGCACCCAGCCATGAAGGGATTGAGCTATGCACCTCCTACACCCTTCTTTTACACTTGATTTTGAGGTCAAATGAAATGAAATATCTCTTTGGTTGCTTAGTTCAGGTGATGTTTGTCCCCTCTAATCTCTGTAGACTCTCTGGGCCTGCTGAAACTGAGGCCTAGCTAAAACTAAAACCAAAACTGCCACAAAGGGGCAACATAATGTTCCCCATTAGCAAAAATAGGATGGGAATTTTGCTTAAGACCTCAAAAGTAAGTAAAAGATGTTTGACACCAAGTAGCAACGCTTCAATATTACTGACTTTGAAAGTTTGTAGAAGAAAGTCATGCAATGTATGCTTACCTTGGTTGTAACTTAATTAGTGAGTTTTGATGAGGCCCCCCCTCCCCCCCCCAGGTTGAGAATGACTCCTAACAAGACTAAATAGAAAATTTGCTAATATCAACAAAGCAGTTCCTTTCTATCATGTTAAAGATAAATTTCCAGTATTTCCTGGCAAGTACATGAAAACAAGCAATTATCTATATGAACCATGTGTTACAGGTACTATACTGGAAACACTTGAAAAAAAGATCATTTTCTGTTATAACTGTTCTTATTTTAGCAATTGCTAGTCAACTTGAGATATGTCCTTGATCCTCCAGTTCTTAAACAATGCATTTTTCTATCTTAGCTAGAAGTATATGTTGGAGAAAAATAGGGATGAGGAAGAATTTGCAGGCGTGCTGGGGATTAGCAAAGTAGCAGTGCTTTTGCCTTGTGTTCTATTTTTACTATATATTTCTTTTAATGTAAAGAAACCTGAAAATACATAAACTATTAAAAATTATTTTAAGATGGAGATGTGCACCATATGAACTACTTGCAAATAAATTTGAGCTTAATTTATTCTTCAGTATATTAACTTGATTCTAATCATTGAATTCCACATGGCTGAGTTCAAGGGAAGATCATGCACCCCTGCTTCTTCTCTAAATTTTAATTTCTTCTTAGTTTGCTTAAAAAACCCAAACTGCGTAGAAATTCCCGACTTGACCTTTAAAACTACAGTGTCAGGGGAATCACGATAATTAGACGAAGCCATACAATTATTTGTCTAAAATGTCTGTATAAACATTGGAAGCCACACATGAACAGTTTGTGAGAATGTTGTATCTTCACAGGCATGGGGTGCTGTTGTAACCTGCATCTTCATGAATTATTAGTGCTACTCCTGAAGATGTTTAAATGTCATACCTGGTTTTAGTGGAAGTTAATTCTTCTTTTATTGATGTAAAAGTAACTGAAAATTTCTTCTCTATAGTACAGGCTTGGGAATAAACATCTACCCAGTAAAATATTTGTTCCAAGTACATGTTGTCTCCTGCTTCTTTCCTCCTCCTATTATTCCTAATACTCACCTAATATTCACTGTAGCTTTCCTTAATGATGCACCACTTCTTAAATAAGGACCAAAGTTCATTATTTGCTGAACAATGTGTTCTGTAAAGAAAAATACATTGCATGTTTTATACAGGGCAGCAACACCTAAGGAACAATTTCAAATAGCATCTGTGCTGCATTGTATTTGACACATAATAGCTATATTACAGCCCCCTGAAATGCCAGTGAAAAATAGCAGCTAACTAGCACACTGTTGATATGTTGGAACTGTAAGTTGGCTTGTGACAACATATAGTAACTTCTGTAAAGAGCAAAGAACAGTTTTCTTTCTGTCAGTACAGAAGTAAACCAATAGAGAAGAATTAGTATGCCTAATCCATTAATGCCATGGGAGCCATTTTCTGAGTGGTTTAGACTTTTCTACACACTTGCTAAATCTCAAATGTGTAACTAGAGGGATCTAGGAAGACAACAGGAGCTAAAGAACACACAGAAGTCTTAACAAAAAAAAAAGACTTACAAATTAAAAGAGGTATAATTAACTATATGGATAAAATACACGTGTTGGTTGTCAGCACAGTAATTCAGTTTGAATATACCAACAGTTTTGTGCATCTCTTCAGATTAAATGTAAAATGTGTTCAGTCTTAGCCTAATGACTGCTGCTTCTTTGAAGGGGTTACAACAGAAGATATAATATATGGCTGGGCTGCAGTGATAATATTGATTTTACTTTAAAGAATTTTAAGGTTGATACATTGTACCCTGTGGAATAATTTAAATGAGTAACAAGACAAAATATATTGTTTTAAATTGTCAGAGTTGACCAGTAGTAAATTTTATGCATTAGTGTTTGGAGAGCTTCTTCAAATCACTTTCAGTAAAAGGATTCTTCCTTGGATTGATTCATGTTAAATTGTCTCTGTTTAGCTTAAAAAAAATAGAACCTCTCCAAATCACTAGTCAGTGTAAAGAAAAATATATCTCCTGGCTACAGAGCTTCCTAATGAAGGATAGGGAACCGTCAGAACTTTTGGGAGTTTTGTCAACCTCTTGAAGTACAGAAAATCCTAGCAAGGATGTGTAAGGTTCTTTTGGTCTCTCAACAGGCAGCTGGATATCTTCTCTTACGCTGAACTTTTCTTTGCATGGATGAAAGAAACATGGACCATCTTACCAAAACTGTGTATTGGGAAGGTTGAGGAACAGTGATAAATACTTGTCCTAGAGATACCCTGGCCTTTGAACACAAATGTGGGTGTGAGGGATAGAACTGAGCCAAGAACATTTTCTGTAACCTTTTGATAATTCACTAGCTACCTATCCTCATTAAAGCATTTAAGAAATGTGTATAGATGGACTCAGTTTTAATTCAGAGTTGTAACAACAATGAAAGAAGAAAAAGCTGAATTAAGGAAATTAGTAATCGAGTGTCATCATTTTCTGTGATTTTCTGAGCATACCTCCATGCTAGTCAAGGTCTTAAAATACTTTAAGTCTTCCTGAATTAAAACATTTTATAAAGTAGAACACTTGAAGTAGGGAAAGCCAAGCTGTGAGTTACACTAGACGTGATATAAAGGCTTTGGCAGAAATAAGGTAAAACGAAAAAATGACATGGTTTTGTGTGGTTCAAAAATAATTTCTTCTGTTCTCAGTCTATTCAGCTTTAGTTTCTTTGTTATGCTATCTGTTGCAGAACATAGATTCTTGGGGTGTGACTTGTGTTATAAAAGATTTTCCTATCTGTAGAAACAGGCTACTATGTTGAAGGGGAGTCAAGGGACTGCTGTTGTCCTGCTACTCCTCTGGAGATCTTTCCTCCCACCCCCAGAGGCGATGGCAGCTATCTGCAGAATAAACCTCCACAGAAGGTGACAATTATGGCAGTACTGATAGTAAAAGTCTTTTTTTTTTCAATCAAATTGTTTATAAAGAAAATGCTGGCTGCCTTCCTTTGGTAGGTTGCCTTTTACATTTATGGCCTCTTTCCTTATGACAAGCAGCAGGTGGCTTATCAAACACATCCTTCTGAAATATGGAGTAGGATTGTGATTGCTTGAGGAACAAACCTGCCAAATGTTCCAGCACTGTTTTTCGGGCTAATGTGAACTTTACTTGAGCCTGCTTGCTCTTTCTGGCTGAATAGATGGGGAGAGCATGTAACCTCTCCTACGCTGAGGTTAAGGTCTGTGATCTTGTGCAAAATAATAATAAACTATGTGCAGAAAACAAAGAAAAAAACCAACAAACCCACAAAAGATATAGCTGAAGAATTCTTTGGACTACAGCATAAGACATATTTGACTTACTGTATGACAAGTATATTTAGACTGCCAAACTGTACAAAGAGTTTTCTCAAGACTGTTTTTATCATTAGTAAGCCAATCTGGGGAGGGACAGTATGAAATCAGTTGGGGATGCATGACATAAGATTTTTTGTTTTGTAGGGTATGGGAGCAGTGGGTTGATGAATGTCAGGTGTTTCAGAAATACAGAGTTATTCTTGTAGAGATGATTTGTGGCAAATATTCATCATGGTCTATGTATTCTTAGTTGGAAGTGACCCACAGGGATCATTGAGTCCAACCCTTTACTGAGTGGCCCATATGGGGATCAAACCCATGACCCAGGATATAATTAATACTGTGCTCTAACCAACCTTTATGTGCTAATTAGCTAAATCTTCCATATTTGAACTACATAAAATAAGGCTTTAGGACTTTCTCCAAACAAAATTTTGATAGAATAATTTTTCATATCTCTTTCACTCTGTTACTCAAAGGCTGAATTCGTAAGTCCTTTACTCCCTTTCGGCTCAAATCTGTGTTCATACAATATGAACCTGGTCCTTACAAAACCAAAACTGCTCTCTCATGCTCATTAATTTAGACTTAATAAAATATGAATAATAGACTCTGCATTTCCCAATTAGCTGAAAAAGTGATTGCAAAAGGCATATCAATTTTTATGGATATGAGCATTTTTCTTCCATATGAGTGAGGGGAAGAAATGTGTTAGATGCNAAAACAAAACATGCGTATGATTACGTTTATGTTAATGAATCTCAAAAAGCAAAATGTACTGGGTCTGGTGTAGCTACATATGTGTGTGTGTATATATATATACACACATATACACATTAGTGTTTATTTCGAGAACCATGCTGGTTTGCAGACTGGATTATTCACTATATAGTTACAGAGATATTTAATTCATTTTGATTAAAGGCACCAGGTTACACATTTGAGTTAGAGAATTTAAGTGACAAATTAGAAATGTTTATGCTTAAGCGTTCTATTGTGATACTAACCCTGAATACAGCAGGCTTAATACTGTCTTCTAAGCATAGTTCCAGGAAAAATTATTCAGATTTATTTCTGGATCATAAGTTCTCTTCTCCCCTCCACTGTCTAGTCTTAAAGGGCGATATAAAACTTAAGCCCTTGTAAAATGAATCTTTACAGGAACAATTTTTTCCCGCTCTTTTTAAATATCAGAAGCATTCCGCTGACAATATGATGTGCTTGTACATAATTACACAATTTTTTTTCTAACTAGTTAGCTCATCAAAGTGCTTAGCGGTGTAGACATATCTTATTCTGATTTATGCCTCTGTGGATGTGCTGCTGATCTGTACCACTATTGCTCACTTTTTGCTCTCTTGCACTGATCAGCTGCCAAGAAAGGCCAAAGCACTGCACAGCTCTTGAACTCTCAGGAAACACTGAGACTTCCTGTTTTTCTTATTTACCTCTATGAGTGTTTATAACCCTGCTTCAGCACTCTCATTGGTTGCCACACCTGGTTCTTATCATCTTCCCTTTATGAGTTGTATCTGGAATGAATCACTGAACATGCAAGGGGTTTCATCTTCTTTGCCTCAGTAGCACCACTTATTCAGTCATATTCTGTATAACGTTTTTAGATCACTGATGTTTCTCTTGTACATGTAAAAATAACACAGTGATCTTAGAAATGTGACTGTTCTCTCTTCTCTGTCAATTTGTCGGTGTCTGATAGAAAACATGTCATCTCAGGTTATGGTTTTTTTTTCTTTATTTATTCTGCTTATAAAGTAAAGGGGAAGGAAGAAAGAAATGAAAATACCTTTCACTAAGTCTGTCGACCTTCAAGACATTCTGAATGAAGGTTTTTATGCAGTAATTTGTTCTCATCCTTGGGGTATACAGGCCTGTATCTACATTTACTAAATTTAAGTAGATAGTGTTCAAAATCATGGGAAATCAGACTGTTAATTCTGTAGATTTTTTTCTGAAGAGCTCTGTGCTATTCAGGGAAATAGGTGCTGCTGCTATGTCCTGTGCTGGGTTTTTTCCAACCACTGCTTTTAAATGGTCGTCTTCCTTCCAGGGGTGTTGAAAGACTTTCTGATATGAGCTCATCTCTCTGTGTCTGTCCAAAAGGCAAGGCTGATGTGTTTTAGAAATTCATGGACTTCTTGAAGTGTTCAGTCCCTGAGCATCTTCTGAATGAACACAGCAGTGTATATGCTACCCTAAGCATGTATATTTATTTGACTTTTGTCATTTTGAGACATTCTAAAATGGTTAAGACTTCCTATGCTTTATAAATAAAATGTGTGATTTTTACATATGCAAGCTATGCCAGCTATGTCAGTGGTGTGCTTTTGGGAGTACAATATAGCTTCTGATTCTGCAATTTAAATTTCTCACAAAGGGAAAGGGATAGCACAGGGAGAAGGGAAACAATACTGACATTATTAGCCCTTCAAGAAAGGCTAGATTTGACTCTTGTGGTTAGAACTGTGTGTGAAGCAAATGTGTATCCATTTGTAAGTCCTTCTTTATTTCCATCTTTGATTTCACAGTGTAGAAACTTGGGTATGTGTAAGGATTGGACAATTAATATCGTAATACAACTAGTATACAGCTTTTATCAGTAGAAATTTCAAATTAAAAACTGAACTCTTCTTTGTAGTGGTTTTCATTCATTTACTCGAGATGAATGCTTTTATTGTGATTTATTAATCAGAAATGTATTTTCTTTTTGCACATTTTGTTAATAAGTGCTTGCTTCCTGCCCTTTATGGCTGGGGCTCATGTTTTAGAAGGGTACAGTATGGCAGAAAGGTTTTAAAGCAAGTGTTTAACATATTTGTGATTTTTGTAACAGGACACTGAAGCTTTGTAGCTGAAAGTTGTACAGAAGGGATCAGATTCCCACAGAGGATTACATAGCCTGTTAGACCTGCTGCTGAGCAAGGGCCTAAGGTAGCCTGCCCCTCACACCTCAATCATATGAAATCACAGCTTTCCTTCAGGCTTCAGGCAAGATGACAGAATGGCAGTCCATTTAATTTTAATATTAACCATCTGTATGACAGTGCATAAGTCAATTTATTTTTCTGGTCATGCTATTGTAAAATTGCTTAGTGGCTAGATGCAGTAGCCACTAAGTGTCAGCACTACTAAAGCAACATACTGCCTAGTCCTCTGACAGATGTGGCACTTGAGTACACTTCCTTGCAGACGTGTCAGTAAGGACTGCTAGGTGCTGGGAGAGGCTTGTCTCCAGATTTTGAGATAAACTGGGAGTGAAGGGGAAAATTAAGACTTCTCATTGGTAGTCTCTAAAAATGCCAAAAGCTACAACTAAGAGTTGGGGTGGGTAAATTGGTTTTGTTGTGGTCCCGTGATTAACATATGTAACCACCCTAACACATTCCTGTTAACCTTAAAAAGTTTGCTGAAATGTTTGAATGAGGAAAAATGCACTGCCAACTGGCTCCTCTTGGACAGAAATCCTCTGAAATCTTAGGTTAACTTTGACTGCAGTTGTGCAACCAGTCCTGTGGATTTAGTTGCATGAACTACTTATCCCTAATCTCAGAAACGTGTATTTTGATGAATTATTTCTAACAGAAGGCAAAAGACAGGAAGCAGGGGTGATATACTTGTCATGCAGAGTGTTTAAAAAACCCAAAGAGACAAAAGAGCTGTCTTGCATTTATTTCACTCCACAGGTTCACATTAGCAAAGACTTGGGAAAGTAGTACAAGAAACGTGTTTGTGCAATGAAGACTGTTACCATAGCTGTTCTGGGGGGGGAACTGAGCTATTGCTGACTTGTTAAGCAGCATTTACTCTTCAAAAGACAAAGCTGTGTGGAGCCTTTGAGAGCAGAATCCTAATGAGGTTGCTACACTTGCACTTTTTTTTTCTCCTGTCAATCCCAAACCTTTGAAACGTAACCTATTGAGAGATTCATTTAAAATGTGGGAGACGGATGGGGCAAAGGCAGGGTTCTGGGTATTCTCCCCAGCTCCCTCATGGCCCTGTAGTACCACTAGGTCAAGCAGAGACATTACCCAGCCCTCAGCTCCTGTTTCCATGACTCCATTTCAGAGAAGGTGCCTAGATAGTGCTGTACATGTGAGGGATGCTGCTGCTGATTTGTGGATCCAGAAATTCTGGTATTGCTATGATGCTACCAATAAATGTTAATCTGAAAAATACATCAAATTATTCTAGAAAACATTGAATATGTACATTTATAGCTTGGAGAAATGAGAAATCCATCATCGCTTTGGTAATGTCAGTGTATCATTGTGATGACAGTTACTATGATTTTCTGACTTGCAAACTGTAGTTACTGATTTTTATGATTCTCAGGATAGTTGAAGTACTGTAAAAATCCTAATATTTTGCTACATCTGCTGATAGCAAATAGCATCAGGATCTATAGGGCTGCACAACAGGGAATCACTGGCAGTACAGGGAAGGATAGGAAGTAGAACATTTATGGATCTCCCCTATGAAAGCAGAGGAACAGTTTCTTAAATTCCTGTGTGTAGTTTTTTTGCTCTGAAAGACATGAGAAAAATATCAGTCTGTCCTGGAATACAGATAGACTATGGTATGACTCGCTGGATGGATCATCCTCCAGATATGGAATTGGAAATCTCTGCCCGTCAGCAAGTGTCACCATCACTCACTCTGCTTAGCTGGAGTGGCCTGCATGTGGACTGGATACTAGACAACATTTGCTTTAGTTAGTGCAAGAATTGGGTAACTAGTGCCACAAGTGGTATTTATCCTCGTGCTATGTCAGGGAAATGGATGAAATCTTTCTGTACGTTTAAACATGACAGTTTTTCAAAACAGATGTAGCAATCCTTCAATTTTCAAATATGAGCAGACAAATTTTGGGATGGAGTAAACTGTACAAGAGCTACTATCTGGAAAGACACAGTTACCTGCCACTGAAACAAATGCTAACAATACATTTCAATAAAAGTAAGAACAATCTTATCATGTTAATGAAGGAAGTTTCTCAACAGCTGTCTTGCTTCTGGGCAGGACAGGGTTAATTTTTTGCAGTAACCAGGAGAGGGGCATCGGGAGGACCTAGNTTTTGAGAAAATGTGGCATAGGGAGCCATCCGGTGTTGGCTATTGTTACGAGGTTTTCCCATGTAAATCCTTTTTTTCTTGTACCTCCTGTCTTTAATATTGTTACTGTTGCTGTTTGTTTTCTGATCTCATTGCTGTTTCCAGTAAATTCTTCTTATCTCAATCTGTTATGTTTGTCTTCTGTGCCTCCAATGTCTGATCTCCATCCCACTGCAGGAGGAGGGAAAACTGGGGAGAGAGAGTTTTATATGGTGTGGAGAGTCTTGGCAGAGGCATTGAATTGAGGAGTACCTTCCTAAACCAAACCAACCTTATTTGGTGTCCAGTATGGGGCTCAAAGGGTTTGAGGGTTTGACATACTTGATGCAATGTACTAGATTGAATTCATAGCTGTTAGTGCTGTTTAGCTGGCAGTGAGTATGCTCCTGTGCTTGCCATGGGGTTCTCTTTTGTGACTCTCTCTTAGAGTCTAGTGCTTGTTAGGGGCAGCTTTTTGCTGTCACTGCTGCTGTAGTGCTGTGCTGCTGATCACCGCACTGAATTGTGCCTGGGAATGTTCTGATAGAAGCCATGGGAATGCACCTGGGCTGGCAGGTGGCCAGGGAGTTTCTGCTGTTTCTATGCTGCTGTATTGAACAGACTGAAAATTCAGTCTTGAGTTGAAGGGATTGTGACGTTTCAATGAGTCCGTGATGGAGGAGAGATCCACCTGCAGCCCATGGAGGACTCCATGTCAGAGCAGATGGATGCCTGAAGGAGAATGTGACCCCACGAGATGCCTGTGATGGAGCAGGTGTGCTGGCAGGACTTGTGACCCCATGGGAGACCCATGCTGGAGCAGTTTGTAAAGAACTGCAGCCTGTGGGAAGAACCCATATTGGAAAAGTTCAAGGAGGACTGTCTCCTGTGAGTGGGACCCCATACTGGGGCAGGGGAAGTAGAGACTCCCTTGAAGACTATGCTGAACACTGTGATGTGAAGGAGGCTATCCCCCTGCAGCCCATGGAGAACTATGATGTGACTATACTAATGGCGGACTATAGAAGGAATTGCTTGTGTTAGTCAGGCTGGGGACAAGGGGAGGAGTGTGTAGGGCTTGGTTGCCAGCTGTAGTTAAACCATGACAATAGCTCACATGCAAATGGATGTGTCACTTCTTATTGAAGCCTTATGTAAGCTCATCAGTTCTTTCATAGCTCTGTGGTTGCAATAACTAAGGTAGTGTTGGTTTTAATTTGGAAGTTCATCTTGTAAAGCATCACAGTTACCTGCCAGCCAACATACAGGAATCTTACAGGGGAAAACTGACTGAACTGCTATCCGAAGAGCATTTTGTAGACAATATATTTTGGGTTTATAGCTAGAGCCTCACATAACCCTACCTTTTATTAAAAAAAAAAATCAATTTAAGAGGATTCCACTATATATCTGAAAAGAAACCTGCATTGCGGAATTTAATAGGATTATGCTATTGATTCCATCTTTACAATGCTAGCTAGTATTTGGTACTTGTGAACTGCAGACTGTTATGTGACTGAACACAAGGGAAGAAGGATTAGTTTGTAAAAGAATAAGCAGCTTTCCCTTAAACTGCCCTGAACCAAACATATACCTGTTTTGATCTGTTAGTAAACACCAGCTAACTTAACACCAGCACCTCCTAAAACTGAATATCTTCTTACAATCACTTCCTCAGTCTCTAAGTAGAAGGTAATCAAACCTCCCACGAAGACATATCTGTTGTGATAATGCAGCTGTTTACAGTTTCTTTAGAAAATTCCACCTGTGTGTCTTTAATCAAACAAAAGCTGCTAAAAAGTTGCTAGTATATTTTCTGGAAGTAGAAAGTGCTTTCTGCATTTTTTTTAACTTAATGGAATAAATGCCCAATTGAAATATTCTTTTCTTTTTTTTTTTTTTTTAAGTGTAACTCTTTTTAACTGGGAAAATAGTTTTATGCACTAACTAGCTTCCTAACATACCAGCACTATTTGTTTATAATTACTATATTACTGACTATAGTCAATTCTTCATGTTTGCAAAAACTATTGACCTCTGAAGTCTGGTATCCTTCATGATGACATGTATTTCAATAGAACGTAATTTGTAAGATTTTCAGAAAACAAGATATACCTTGAAATGAGTTTTATGAGAAAGCCATCTCCTCTTTCTCCAGTTCCTCTTCTCTCTGCTGTTTCTTCCCCTTAGTTTTAGATGACTCTGCTTCCAGAAAGCAGATGGCCAGGTGTGAAACCCCCAGTAGAACAGAGCTACATAGAGCCTGCTGAGGATGAACA
>VWZD01011414.1:200827-212618 GCA_013396695.1 Sakesphorus luctuosus
AAAACTGAATGGATCTTGGCAGTCTGGGAGGGAGGGTCACACGTTTACAATAAGTACAAAGCATTTTGTTCTTTTTCATTCCTGAGAACAGGTTTTGATAACTTTTTCATGAAAAACTTATGTGAAACCAAACTGCACGCCCTGGTTTGAAGCAAAGTCAACAATGACGAAACATAGATTTCCAGTTAAAAATTAGGAGATTAAATAAGTGACAATAGAAATAAAGATGGAAAAAGAAAAATTCTCGATTATGCAAAGCAGATAAATACACAAGTAAGAGTAACTTGTGATTTAATCCTGGGCATTGCTTATGGCTTCCTTATGTTCTTGGGAATTTGATTTTACTTTTCTTGCTACGCTACTGAAAGGAGATTCATCAATATTGATTGATCAGTATATTTCTATGGCATTCTTTCTATGTTGGGATATCTTTATTTTTTTCTTTTCAAATTTGGTGGACTATTTGCTTACAAAAGCCCCAGACTGAACCCTGAAATTATGTTCCCTCCTGGAGGATCTATCATAACCTAAGACTATTTCCTCTTGGAATAGTAATGTATATCTTGGATTATGTTTTGATAATACAGCCCTACAGCTAACATTCATATGTTATTTGCCACCCTTACTTTGTCTTGTACACAAGATGACGAAGGGATAAATTAAACTATATGGATTCTTTGACATGAAATGTGATTTCTCAAGTGGTATTTTGACATTAACTTCTATAATTACTACAGGATATTAATTAAGAAGTGGCTGTACCTCTGGGAGTTGTGAAACAGATAATTTTGTCCACTGTTTATAACACTAGCTGAGAGAAAACTAGAAAAAAGGGGGATTTTCTTTTTAAAAGCAAAACAGCCTTTAGCTTAACTCATTAATATCTATTAAATACTGTAGAAGTATGAGGTTTAAAAATATTATGAATATAGAAGAAAATTATGTATATTCCTTGTTGAAACTATACCTTCATAAATGTTGGTAGCTGAATATTTGAACAGTAAAGAATTGACTTGTCTGTCCTAGTCTGCTACATTGAAGTCGAAGGGGGGTAAAAAAGGGGGTAAATTTATAGTTATAAAGAACAGCTGGCACTTCGTCTCTGGACAGATCAGAACTTTGAGAGACAGGTAGACTGAACTGCACTCAGAAATATAATCTTAGGAATATTAGAAAGAGAATCCTAAGACAGATGGAAGCACTTCCCTGCACCTGCCTTGGACAGATAAGCAGCCTTTCTTTGGAATGTTTCTGATTCTTTAGGGTAAGGTGTCTGGAATTTCAGTTACTGTTGTCTTGAGGTTTTTTTAATGCTGGTTGTTATAATACACAGACATTTTGGTAATTCCAGTGAGGTCATCAGAACTGCTTATATCAGATGAGTATGATTTAAATATTTAAGCTTCAGAAACACTTGCTAATCTCTTTCATAGGTTTTTTATTTGCCCAACACATTGTGATACTTACAGTAATTTTGTATACTGGTATAGGGGTTTTATTGACTTGGTAGCATCATCCATTTGTATTTCATAACCTTAACTCTGTTAAGATGAATGGTCTTCAGCAGAAGGGAGAAGAATGTAGAACAGATCAGAAAATCTCTTCTGTAACAGTAGGACAGGTACAAATGAATAAATAGAGTAAGAAGGCACATATAGGGCTGAAGTCACAATGAGTAAGAATCGTGCAAGTGAACAGATGTCATGCAGTCAGTATAAGAAGAGATAGATATTTAATTTTTAATAAAATAAAATTAGGTAGTTTCAGCTAAAAATAGCATCTGTAAAATTTATTTTGTGATATCACAGTAGCAGATGTTATGTGGCAGTAACTTAACTCTGTTTTGCTAAAATATTTTGCAAAAGCCAGGTTGTGACAGCACTAATTCAACTTTCAAGTATCCCACTCCAGAAGTGGTCCCATTAGCTTTACTTGAACTCATACTGTGTTTCTGGTGGATTCAAAGGGAATAGTTGTTGCTGTACAGACTTCAGAACTCCAGTGGAGTATTAGATATACCAGCTAGAATGAGCAAGACTGAGAGCTTGCAATTCCTCATGTATTTTTAGTTTAAACATGGTTGTTACTGCCCTAGAGTGGGTAGAGTGAACTTGAACCTCGAACAAAATACATCTAACCTATTTCCAGTTTAGGGAAAATAAAACCAGCCAGACTTTCTCCTTAACAGCAGTTCCTGTCACTTTATGTTATTTATGTGAAAAATTTAAAATGTAGCTTTTTGTCCCTTGATTAGAAGCTTCAGCTCTTTGCTTGTAGGGATAGATTATATCTAAATGACAAGGAAGGGCTTGATCTGCCACAGAAGTGATGTTGGATGTACTTCTCTGAAGTCAGTATCAAGATTACTGGAAGCTGTACAAACTCATTTGCAGTCAACTTACTGTGTGGGTTGTTTGCCTTGAGAAACCCAATGATGAAGAATTTTGTCCTTCCTTTTGAAAGGAGAAGAATACAAGTTTAGTGAAATAATTTCCTTTTCTAATCAAGTACATGTGATTTCCTTTTAAGCTCTGTAAGAACATTAGAAGGGGCTAGTGGTGAAATTGGATTTCAGCTGATGTGCAGTAGATCATAAGCCTCTGTTAAATTAGGAGATGGTAAACCATACTGGTCAGCTAGAGGGACTAGCTAACACATGAGTAGTAGAGAAGTGAGCTGATAAAAGGAGCTGAGAGAATGTCTGGCTGTAGCAAACAGGCAAAGCTACTGTTTTCTGCACTGTTTGCTCCAGAGGATTTTAGGAACACTAAAGCATGGGTTTGCCTTCTTCAGTGAGAAGCCCTTGGAGCAGTCTCAAGCTGCAGTACCAATAGTAGGATTTTGAGAATTAAACAAGGAAATGAACTGTATCAAATCTCAGGTTAGCATAGTATTACCTTAGAGTCCTTGGGAAACTAAGAAGAAAAGTGACTGAGCAAATGATTGTGTAGCATGACCTTGCACTAAATCAGCTTTGACATCAAGGGAATAAAAGGTGGTGACTGCAAATACTTCTTTTTGTTTTGGTCCTACACAGAATAAGTTTCCTGTTGAGATCTCAGAAGAGACACAGGGAACTGTGTTGACAACTTTGGTAAGTAATCTGGTAAAAAAGGGGTAAATAATAACAGACAGCTAAGTATGCAGCTGTTCAGTCAGCTTTATATTTGACTTTCTGAAGAATGCTCATATGATGTGACTAATGGGTGTGCAGAACTACAGTATTCATAAATGCAAAGTAATGCACTTAAGGACAAGATAAAACAGCTGCATAGACATCCATGCAGTGTTGGGCTCTAATTTAGTTCTCAACACTTAGGAATGACAGCTTGGAATTATATTAAAGAACCAGATAGGGCCCAGAGCAGGAAAGAACAGAGGTGTGGAAGAAGTGAAAGTCTTAAAAGAAAGACAAAACTGACTCTTCAAATGAGAAAAAAATGTACAGCAGACGTGAAATATGATGGAGATTTAAGAAATCATGGGAGTACAGAAAAGGTGAATGGGGAGTGATTGCTCACTGTTTCTGACAATGCTGGTTCTAAAAGGTGCCCAGTGCCATTATTCAAGCAGCAGTTCTAAAGTGGAAAAATAATATCCCTCTTCACCCTTGGAGAGAAGTTAGTCATTTAAACTTATGGCTTCTAGAGGTAGGGAGTCCAAGAGAATAAGAAAAAGAACTGAGAGACCAGTGGCCATTAGTGACTATGAAACATCTACCCTAAAAAAGTGATTGTCAGATGGTTGTATGATATTAGAGGGAGGGATCTTTCTCCTGACACATATTACCTGTCACACTTCTTATACTCTTTTCCTGAACACTGTGAGTAGCTTGTTTTTGGAGCTGGGTAACAGGATAAGTGAACTTTTGCTCTGATGATGTAGAAGAGTTTCTCCATTCATATATTTTAACTCTATTTTAAAATTTAGGCATTCTGAAGAAAAAAATGTAACAATTTTCTTACTTAATCAGCTTTCAGAGTTACAGCTGATAGGAAGTAGTTGTTCAAGTCTACTTTGAAGGAAAGGCCTGGCCTTCAGCAGTAGGCATGGATCTGGTATTTTTTACTTTCTGCTGCTATCTTGCTCTGTAAGTGTCTGAATTCCCTTGGTAACTGCATATGCAGGGAAGACTCTGGGAGTAAAGGGAGAAAAAGCTGAAATTAAAGCTCTGCATATTACCTGGCAAAGGTAGGGACCTTGTTTATTTAGTTTAAATGCTTAGACCTGGCATCACTGAGCATCTCTGATCCAGATGAAACTGATTCACAGCAATCCTGACCCATGCTGGTTATGACAGAACAACTCACTGAGATCAGCATGTAAGCACATCAGCTTTTGGAATGTACTGCAGTGTTAGGTATAGGCACCAGCTGATCAAAAATTTCCAGGCCCATGAGAGTGTTTTATCATTTAAATGGTGATTTAGTGCCCAATGTCGTTTGTGGCTTTATCCCTGTATGCCAAATAAGTATTTCTCTAGTTCTCTCACTTCAACACTGTCTCAGTATATATTGAAAGAAAAATCTGTCTTTTCCCTTGTGCTCAATGATAATTCAAAATACATGAGCAATAATCAAGTTGATTGCATCCAATCCTTAAATTCAGTAAAAGTTTAAGGTCTGGCAAAGTTGATAGCAGGGAAAATTTTTAAAAATTACCTCTGCCACTTTGGTCTTCTGTAGAGTGGCTTGAGAATGAACTTCAAAATAAACTCCTTTAAACATCCTATATTCTCTGCTTGTCAGAGAGCTGTCTGCATCTGTGACTGTATGTCTGCTGTCATTCTACCCAGCTGTATTTGAGAAATGTCTTTTCCTGTAGTCTTCCATGCAGCTCTTCCCAAATATCTGTAGCAGTCCTATGAGTTCATCAGATGACTCTAATTTTAGGGTGGGGAGTTGCTTGGGGTTGTCAAAGATAACTATTAGAATGAAAAGGTGTTTCTCACTAGAAAAACATAGTGACATAAACCAGTAGAAAAACATAGTGACATAAGGTATAACAAGACTGCTACTGTAACCTGGATTTACATCAGAATAAAAGAAAATCTTACTTTTGGGTTCTAAAGTTTGTTAACTGACTGTAAACACAGGAATTCTAAGCCATTTTATTATTTTTGTAGACTATTCTCTCTGTGTATACAATTCACGTGTGTTTAGGTATTACTTATTGATAAAAAAAATCTATATTAGTAGCCTTGATTCAGGTAAATTAATTTTTTTCAACAAAATTACATAATGCTCTTCTGAATCTTGTGGTTTGCTGTTGTAACCTTTGCAAAGTCTGTTTTTCTGATCTTATTCACCAACTCAGGCTTTTGTCTAGTGACCTATAGAATAAATTTTAAGCACAGGTTAATGCTAATATGCAATTAGTTTGCAAGCTAAATGTTGAGGGATACTTCAAAAGGAAAAAGGAGAATCAAAAGAAGTATCAGAATGATGGAAAAACTGAATAAACAGTGTGCAATATACGAGTTTTGTTTTGCCTAATTGTACCAAAGACATGTAACCTTTCATATATAGACTCCAGTATTCTCTGGCTTCGGCAAGGATGTTATGTTGTAAAATTCTTTAATTTCTTTCATTCACTTACTGGTAGTCATAGTGAGAAGACTACATTGCCTTATTCTCTAAAACTACATAACTAAAAAAATATCTTTTAATAGGTGGAAAGTATATAGGAAAAAGGATATTTAAGTCATTATTATCTACTGATGAAAAGCAAGTAAAATATTTAAAATATATGCATTTTCTAAGATCTGCTTTTGTATATTGATATTTTTGAAACACATTTCAAATATGGTCTCTAAAGTGCAAACAAAATTGTCCTTGAAACCCATTTTGTATTTTTTGAATGTGTTTGGTTTTTGTTTTTTGGGTTTTTTTAATGGTCACTGAATACTACTTTTAGACAACACATTTTATTCATATTAGAAATGCTTACATTTAAAATAATATAAAGGTCATCCTCAGGATAAACAATCTCATTAATTCTCTAATAATATATAATATAGCCTCTCATTTATCAGAAATATGAATTTAGATTTTTTTTTTATTCACCAAATTATACTTTATTCAGTTGAGGTGAAGTAACAGACCATTTGAAACAAACTAAATTAGCGTATAGCAAACAGTACTATTGTTTAGGTTTTCTTCTTGAATGCGTTATGCTTCGTTCTATCTATAACACCAGCAAAGCAGCTGTGTGGGTGTGCAGCAACACTGAAAAGACCAACAAGTATAAAGCTAATATAAAATTGTTGTCTCAGTTTGAGGGGAAAAAACAAAATGTTTGCNCCAAACGGCAAGCACCTAGATGAATTCTGTCTCTCCCTCTGTGCCTCTTGTCCCAAACAAAGAAGGAAAACTGGAAGCGGAGAACCGCCGCATGTCCTGGAAAACAGCTGCCACTTCTTTCTCCCAGGTCACTGCCTCAGCCAGGGCGGGCAGGCCGTGACGCTGCAAGTGGTGGTCAGACTGGAGCAGAGACCGGGACCCCAAATGCAGAAACCAGAACAGCCGTGGCAAGGAGAAAGGAACCAGCTCACCAAGAAGCAGCAACAGCAGCAGCAGCCAGGAGCAGCCAGGAGCAGGAAAAAAAAAACTTCTCAGCAGCACGCACACCCTCCGCTCCTGCGTTCAGCCAAGCTAAAAAAGGAAATGTTCCCCAAAACCAAAAGAGACAGCCTGCCCCCCACCCAACCGATCAAGAAGAAGACGGTAGCAGTTAACTACTTCCTTTGTTAACTAATGGCATGGGCAGTCAGTGGCAGGGGAGAGAATTTACATAATGATTCCAAACTACAACAATTGTTTTGCTTATTTTCCAATAGCTTCTTCCTTAGGAAAGAACTGTGGAGACCTACAGATTAAGCTAGGGAGCAGAAGTCATAGGAAGAAGGTTTTGATTCCTTTCTTAGGAAGGTTTGAGTTACTAGTACTCTGGTAGTATATGAACATTCACCTTCCTTATAAAGAATGTTTTTTCTATCTGAAGAACTTTTAGAAGGCAGAAGTTGATTGGAGAAGTAGCTCATAGTCTTTGCAATTCAGTGTCACTGTCAGGGGATTTTTTGGAGCTTCCTGCTGTGCTGTATGAAAATTGTGTTCAATTCTGAAGTTAGGCTCTTGTTAACACCTGGCCCTGCTGAATGCACTCTCACACAACAAAAGGACAAAGTTTGTGCACCCCTTCACTGAGGCTGCTAAAAAATCAGTTTCCCACTTATCACATGATAATCTGTAGCTATGATACATAGTTGAAAACATCAACGTGGTGTCCAAAATGGGATACTTCTGTTCCCTGATGTTGTTCTGGTCACTGAGAGTGGATGCCAATGTGCAGTTGCCCCCATGTCCATCTCTTCATCCATCTTGTCCTTTACCTTGATAGATCAGAGCTACTCATAACCAGGAATACACTCAGCACCCCTGATCCCCAGGAAGAGATTTGCCCAAGTGTATTTGCTGTGTACTCTAAGAAGTGTCTGCCAAATGGTATATTCCAATGTACACTGTTTTCACATTCTGCCACTGTGTGTTGGCCAATCTGATGAGGTAGCCAGCAGTTCTCAGGGAAGAGAAGAAATACAGCCTACTGTGTCCTTGGTAGTAAAAATGTCATGTCCTTCTGTGGTCCATATTCTGATGTGCCTAATTAGTTGAGCAATACTAGAAAACAACATGAAATCACATTGCTTTCCCTCATGTTGGTCATTTTCACACAAAGGCATACTATCTACAGTCTTATGCCCATGAAAAAGGCAAGGAGAAGGAAGATTGATATCTGACCAAATTAAATAATTTTTGAGGGTTGCTCAGCTTTAAATAAAATACTTCTCACATTTGAGGTTGACCTTTGGTTTTAATCTAGAATTGTTTGTCCATATGTTATTGTGATCTTGTTTGCTTCCAAGAACTTTGTACTTGTTCATTGCTTTCCATTTCATTGAGAGTAAACATTTGTTTTCTTCTTTCAGTAATGACAAAAGAAAAAAATAATAATATTGTAATATATATTTATTAATATATGCTACATCCTTGATTTATGTTAGGCCTAAATGTACAAAATGAATCACGCAGCAGATGTTGCTTTTTTGTTACATACAGTAGGAGTCAGGCTGAATTACTAGAAGAGGTGAAGAGGTAGAATTAACCACGGATTGTATGCATCTTTCTTCCTACCCCTCAAGCTACTTTTGTTTGTATGGTCATGGGCCTATAAATGTGTAATACTGCTCTAGGCTATAGTATTTAATAGCATATGATTGCATTACAGGCTAAGAAGAAATAAATAAAAAAATGAAATAGAAGATTTAATCACATGTTGCTGAAAGGTATGGTTGAAAACATAATAGAAGTATTTGTAGTCTGCATTTTAAAACAAGCCGGCCTGTTTATACTATGAAGAAGCATCACATTAATTGAAATGTGAATATTCAGTGGAAATTTTTCCGAAAAATGACAGTATGTTCAGTAATTCATGAACTGTCTACCTCTAAATTCTAATATCTTCTGCAGAATGCCTTTATTATAGAAAAACTACTAAATATACTTTATATAGTAAATACATACATTTAGTCTAATCTTGTTAGTCTCCTGTATATGTTGAACAATTACCATAGTGAAAATAACATAAAAATATCTTTGTAATCAAACACAAAATTTATACAGGTTTCAGAATTAGAACTGTTTAGGCAGTGGATTTAAACAAAAGTCTTTAAGCATGTATTCACCTTTTAAGATTGTAGTTAGTCACAGATTATTACTAGCTGAAATTTTGCTCTGTATTATGCTCTTAAAGCCTATAATTTCCTGCCAATGAAGTTAGTTGTTAAAATAAAATTCTAAGGTGTTCACAGAGACAGGCTAAAGAGTCCATGAGAAAAGTATTTGGTCTGTAAGGATAAATACTTTCTCATTTTAATTGTCTACCAAGTAGCCTGGAGGTAGAGAGATGACTACATCTATGATTCAGTTCTATGGTGTATATATACATAGCTTTTATGTGTTCTCTCTATACACAGACTGTACCTTATACAAAGGCATAAGGTAAATGCAAAGGTTACATCTTTTACCAGTGCAGAAATAAGCATCTGCTGCTTCATACCAGCAAATGAGTTGTTTCACACAGTATGTGAAACAAGTAATACACTAAAGAGCCAAGGCTTGCTGCTCCATAGTATTCACTCTTTGAATGTAAAAGTTAACAAAAAGAGATGTTTCGTTGCAATAATTAGTTGTCAGTATCTCAAAAACTTTTAATACCATCAGTATTTTGCCACTTAATCTTGTTTGTCTTAAAGACTTCTTCATGGCTCTTGGACTGGACATCTGTCTGATTCACAAGAGAGCCTTGTTTAATTTTTTTTTTTTAATTTTAATACTGCCATTCTTGGACATGGTCTATTATCCCAGGATGTTTTGACTTGCATCTAACCTGTCAAAGTCTCTTTACTTGACAAAGCAGGTCTAGATGCACATAGGAATATGTGAAATGAGTGGAGGTTCATGTCTGTACTGAGAGAACTTGCTGAAAAGAGAAAGGAGAACTGAATCCTCATTATGTTGATGATGCGTGCAAGTTAGCTGATATAAATAAGCCAGAAGCAGATTTTTTCCTGGGTAAAAATGGAAGGTAAAATCTTGAAAATTATACTTGCCTTGGACTTCAGATTCACTTTCTCCTGGATGGGAAACTAAATTGCATATGAATGACAAATCTAAAATAAGATAGGAATTGCTTTTTGTTCTGTGCTAAAATGAGATTTAATTTTTGGTATGTTACCATTTTTCAATGACATAACTTTAATCATAGAATTCAATTTTACTGGATTTATTAAATTTTACCAATACATTTTTTTACTGGCTAAACTTTGTAGTTATTAATGACAAGTGTGATTGAATATTATTCAGTGGTGCTTGTTAATTTTAGAAGCTTTTTTCATTCTGCTGATGCATTTTATCATAAAGAGACTCTGCTTTATCTTGAAACCACGTAATTTAGGAAGTGTTTTAGTGAGGTCATGCTTGCTTTCTGTGAAGGCTATTTATAATACAACAGTTGGCTTCAAGCTTCTGTTTCTTTCCTACTAGAACACATGACCTCTCTGCTCTGCATTATGCAAGTACTGGTAGACTTTTTCCATCTGCTCTTCTTGCACAGCTTATTTATTCCTTTCTTATGAAGCATATTTAGAAACTGCAAGCATTGGGGTTTCATCCCAAGCTGTACTTGCTGGTGACATTCTTCTTTTCTGTAAACCTTGAGCTGACCACATTTTCTTCTATTTTTCTCCTCTGTCTTCGATTCCACCAAGAGCTTCAGAGTTTGAACTCCTTTCTCTCTCATGCTAGCAGAGAAGGCATCCTGTGCTATGTTTTTCCTGATGTTTCTGGTTCTTGAGTGTGAGCATCTGTCTCATTACTGAAGCTGGCAATAATAAAAATACTTGGGTGGAGTTTCAGTGGCATTACAAATAAGAAGGTCATAGACTTGGACAGATCAGTAAGATGTTTATAATTCTATCTGCTGATAGTATTACTGAATAAAACTTTAGAGGGGAAAATGTAAAATTTTTTCATGTTTTTCTGGGGGTTTTTTTGGGTTTGGTTTTGTTTTTTTTTAATCACTGACTTAATGGCTCAATCCTAAAGGAACTCTATGCCCTGTTATGCAATGACTGGTGAAATAAGTCATTTAAAGCATTTGGTACAACACTGTGAACTGCAATATTTTTTGGGTTTCCATAAAGAGTCTTTTTCCCAGGGTGTATAATCCATAGTCATTCATTGTAGCCTACCTCCACATTCCCTACTGTTCTTATAATGTAAAATTGCACTAGCTTTATGTTCTGCAGTGTATTTAATTCCATCTAAAAATATCATGGATTTTCTACTAGAGTGTTTGTTGACAATTTGAAAATTTATGTCTGTGTAGAGCTTTTATAAGTTGCTTTGAGCTGGGTTTTGAGTGTTAACATCAAAGAAGGAAGAAAAAGTCCTGTATTTTTGCAGTTAAAATAGAGATCCATGATAAGAGTAACTGGAATTTAGGACAAGTGTTGAAGACTTTTTAGTTGTGTACCTGTAGAAAAAATTCTATTTTATATAGTATATTTACACATGCAGTAATCCTATAGTAAACCTATGCAAAAATCACTGCTTTGCTTGATTTGTATGGGAGTCCTGAGGGTTTAGTGATATGAGATTTCCTAAACCTGATAGTAAAAAATATGTCAAAGTGTTATTTCAAAACTGACTTAACACACAAAGTAGCATTGTAACTTCTTGTATTGTTTTGAAATTTCTGAATATTCAGTCTTTCCTACTGGAAAGTGTCTAGCTCCTTAGGATTTCTTAATTTGANNNGTCTAGCTCTTTAGGATTTCTTAATTTGAAAGACATAATTTCCCAAAGCAGTTTCATACTAAATATGTGGATTTTTTTAGGTCCTGTTGATTTTGAAATGAAAATTATTTTTTTTGAGTTCGTTAAGTATTGTGGAGAAGTATTGTACACTCATAAATGCTGGGATGACACACTCTGAAACAGGGTTACAAAACAATTTTCTTATGAGCCAATTGCAATTATATTTATTTGCAAAAATGAAATCCATTGAATATTTACAAGCAGAAAGAAAATGGAGACTGAAGAACAGCAAGGCAAGTTTTTAAAGGATTTGTGTGTTGATTTTAGTTACAGTTTTCTAATAAAATCATACTTTGTGTTGTGAATATATGTAAATTAATAAGGATAATTCACATAATTAGGATATATATATCTTT
>VWZD01011414.1:213833-244838 GCA_013396695.1 Sakesphorus luctuosus
GAATATATTTAAATTAATAAGGATAATTCACATAATTAGGATATATATTTTTTTTTTTTGGTTGTCAACTGTTTTGGCCCCCAGAAAATGAACTTCTGGTGTACTTCTAGAAAATAGAGGCACAGTAAACCAAAACAGTTTTTTTTTGATCCATAAACTGTTCTCCTGAATGCTACAAGATGTTCTAGAAAAGCAGTCAATTNCTCCTCAAATGAAAATCAGAGTGTTTGCGTGTTGCCTCTAAAATAGTATAATTTTCTTCTATCTGAAAGATTAGGAAAAATGCCCCAGATTGTTAGAGATGTCTGTATTTTACATAGTATTGAAGGAGGTTACTGTTCCAGTTCTAGTAATAGGCAACTTAGAGTACTAACTCAAAGGAGTTCCATGAGGAGCATTGAGAGAAAATGTAGAAAATTGTGATGTGTGTGATTGAGGAAAATTTTTGTGAATCACTGTGAGAAGATAAGCTTTCTTCCCTGATGATGTTTCAGTATAAAAAGAATATACGGAGTTCCTAGAAGCACCTAAGTAAAGCCTCCATTTTTTATGTGCTGAAAATTTATTATATCCACTACTACTGGATCTTGCAAGTATGATGAAACAAGGTAAATTTTGGGGGAGAGGTGAAACAAGCAGCATACATCCGGATTTTGTCACCTTTATTGATTCTGAGTATCATGGGAGTCAGGGCAATAGACCTTGGCATTATGGTTAATGAAATATATAAAATAGAGTGTTAAAAGGGTAATGCTTTTAAACAAACAACCAAAAAGTGTGATTCTATAGGTCCTTTCATTTTAAGAGCAGTAACTTCAAGTGGAGAAAATAAACTCTTCAAAATGTTCAAGCTGAGGCTCAGGGAATCTCCTCTTTCCAATTCCAGAGAAACGATTTGGTTTGACGAATGCAAAGTTAAGGCAATATGGATTTAGATCTCTATTTATTGAAGTGTTCCTGGTGTGTTTATATTGTCTGCAGGAGTGTGATATTGTTTGCTAATATTTTCATGTTAAATTTTCTGCACATTGAAGTTAATCTCCTTTCATTGAAGTTCTGCACATTGAAGTTAGTCTCCTTTCATTGCTTCTTTCATCACCTCAATGGGTCAATTGGTAATTTTTTTTTCCATTTGATCTGAATTTGGTTGTCTAGTCAAATTTGAAAATACTTAGGGTCTTGGTGGCTTAGCAGAGGTTGGTATATTACAGTAATAATAGTTCAGTCTGTATTTTCCATAGAACAAAAGATTGCAAATGAATAATACTGAGTGTGTCTTCACCTCCAGAAAAAGGGTAATATTTTCCAGAGTAGAATGTGCAGACAAAGGAACTCTTATGTGTATAGGATATGAGTTTATGTATAACCTTGTAATTTTCACAGATGGTTACAATATTGCTGATTTTTTTCTGACAATCACTCATGCATAAATTGGTTAAGCATACGTCAGGGAGGATAGTTGGTTTTTTAGTATTTGTGTATTTGTTCTCAATTGCTAAGGACAACAGAGGATACATGGTTATGATGGGGAGGCATTTTGCAGTGGAAAAATTCAATTTGCTTGGTATATCTTTGCTTGGTATATGCATTGTGATTTATAACAAATTACATGACAAGTATAGCTACTAGCTTGACTGCTGTTTTAAAAAAATACAGTTCATTAATCAATATTCATTTTTCATATAAAAGCATTATTATTTTTAGGCATCTAAAGGCCATGAATACCCAAGAGTCAACACATTATTAAAACTGTTGAGTGTCACACTCATCCATTTGTTTCAGTTTAAAGGCTGACAAAAAATTTCCTCTGGAATAACTGGATCAGAATTCAATGTGCTTGTTTGCAACAACAGAACACCCTAATGATAAAGTGCAAGACTATGTAATAGAAACAAATGAAGTGTAAAATAAAATAATAGAAGAACATGACAAGCTAAATGCTTTCTACAATGCAGTATTGTTGAAAGTGAGTGCAACATAAAAAAGTTACTTTCATTTTCCTAATTTCACATAGGAGATATTTCTGATTTATCATCTACCTCTTTGAACAATGCGTTAGTGTTTATCTGGTTCAGCAGATCTCTGAATCTGAAGTTCAGGATTTAATAGCCATGGCAGATGCCATAGAATAAATCTTACCTCAAATACGCGGCAGTCCAAGACTAAATATTTTGTCTTCTCTCTTTTAATATATTTGCTCTGTAATTTGCAGTGTACTCACAGAGTTTCAACAAAGATACTTAAAATCAGTCTAAAATTGCAACTTGTCATCTTATTTGAAGTACTCCAGAAGTGCATTACACCTTTTCTGCACCATGTCGTATTCAGGATTGAGCTTAAGTCTGCAAAGGTGAGACTAAAAGAAACACATTAGGCTAAGAAATACTGAAGGAAATGCTGTGTAAGTTGGAAAATATCAACAACTCCAGCTTTACTAGGTTTGAGGTCACTACTCTCTCTTTACACCCAGTTAAATTGTGGTCAGCCTGCACAATTAGGCTACAGTTAAGGAAATGAGGCAATCTTAATAAGTGAACAGAACACATGCATTGAAGCTCTTCCCACCTCATTTGTGATTCCCCTTCCAGGGACAAAATTGAGACTGCCTCTTGCAGTTGAAAATTTTGTACTTGCAACATTTGCAGTCCCAGAGCAGGGCAGAATGTAGCGCACTAGACAGTCACAGGGTAAGGTTTATCTTTCTTGGCAGCACTGCACATCTGCCTCTTACAGCCAGATCTGAGACCTACCAAAACAGTAGATTTGCAATCTGGAAGGTTGCAAAAAGATTTCAGAAGTTTCCTATACTTCATGTTTAAGATTCTCCATGAATGAATAGTGGTTCAGATCAGTTCTGATGAAAACTAAATTTGTTTGTCATCCAGACCAGTTTTGTCATCCTGTCCCTTTTCCCTCTCTGAAATGTCAGACTGTTTGTTACAGGGCACTGTGCCTAGATCTGAGATAGTGGGGATTCCTTCCCTAATAGCCACAGGTGGTCATCTTGTAAGTCAGAGATTTGATTAGCCATGTCATTGGCTTAGCTTGCATAGCTGCAAATGCTATTAAAGGTAATAAAATTATCCAACCCTTACATCACTGTGCTGTGGGCAAAGGATATTGTTCTCAGCAATCACTATTTATGTCCAACCATTTAACACTGGTGGACCTATGCTAATGGCTTTCTGTGACATTTTTGAAAGGACAGCCATTAGATCAAATGAGCAGGTATCTCCCTAGAAAAATGTAACATTCAAATATTTATGAAGAAATGAAATTACTGACTTTGTTACCAAATTAAATTTGTAAACAAGACCATTCAGGGCTTAGATGCAGAAACAGATCTCTGACTCTTTATTTTCCTGGCCTAATAATTCACTTTGAACTGAAGTTGGACCTGAAGTTGTGATTTGATATAGTTTGTAAGTCTTCAAATTGGTAGAGAAGTGAAATGAAATTGCAAATAGGTAGACAAAATAGGTAAGAAAGGCAATTCATCGCTCTAATTACAAACAGGATCAAGGAAGAAGGGGGGTTTACTGTTGATGTCATGGACCACTCATATTGCCCCTGGTATGTGTAGTAATTCTACTAAGGGTGCACATCAGCTCCAGGGAAAGGTGCAGCTGTGAACCTCTCATCTCATTGCCTGGAGTCATGCATTATCTGTTCTCAGATTTCACTCACTCCCTTTGAATAAAAACAATTTTTCTACAATTATTTTTTTTTTCTGAAAGACATAATGTCCAAGCCATTACTTTTTAATTGATACTTTTCTTCTTCCCTAACTAAACATGGTAAACACAGTATGTTGAACCATAATGTTTATGTAATGCAGAATGTCCATTCTGTTTATTCCATGCTTCCTGCAAAGCATAATATCCAGTATATGCCTGTCAAATCCTAAATAATTCTTGTATCTTATAGAATAATGTTTTAGATCTATGAAGATTGGTTGTTTTGTATCAGTGCAGATAATTGAAATATTAAAGAGTATATAAGTGACATAGTGTTCATTACAGAAAATCTAATTTTACCTATACAAGGCAGTCAGGATAATGGTTGGGTTTGAAGTCTCATCCTACAAACTTTTATTCATTTAACAGCAAGCACCTTCTAGTCATTATTTAATGCTTAACATTAGTAGTATTGCTAAGGTCAGCATGTGTTCTATAGAAATCAAAGTTAATGCTAGGAGGTAAATTTCTCAGAAATTACTTTTGGAGTGGTAGCAGTGAGGACAACAATTACCACCATATCAATTTGAAACTTTTAAAACACTTAGAATATGTAAATATAAGGCCATAAAATATGGCTGTTAACACCGTGACTTCTAAATATATATGATAATGTAATTGAAAGGTCAAAGAGAAGGTCTCATCTTGTAAATACTTAAATGAGAAATCCTTGCTCATGAATTATTCTTTTTAGGTGAGCAGGAGTGGGCATTTCATTAAGTATTGCTCATGGGAATAAGCAGTGCAGGATCAAATCTTCAGTGCTGTGTCTTAAGTGGGAACTTTATAATGTCAGTTTGATAAATTTTTTAATCTATTTTTCCTGATGATCTGATTTCCAAAGCAACTGGGGCAGAAATCAGTCCAATTCCAAAGGCAATGCAGATCTGCTTCAATTACCAGGTACTGTACCATCACTCTTGGTTGTAGTACCAAGTTGAACATTGCACACAGTTGAAAAGCACCTGATTCATGATCCATGGGAAATGATTCCACCCAACCAGCTGTTTTAATGTGAAACTATACTGGAAATAAAATATAAATCCAGTGCCTACCAGGCTGCTTAGTTTTATATCTATTTTTCTAACAGCTTGAGTCTTCCTGTTGAGTATTTAATTAATTTTTAATGTTAAAATCTTGGTGTTTTAATCTGAGCCTCCTACATGCCCAAATGAGTGAAAGAGGGTGCTGTCTTCTGCTGTTTTCGACCTGTGAATCTGTCTTGTTCAGGGACTTTGGTCATGTTCAAAGGCAACAAAGGTGAGGAAAGTGTGAAGGATTTTTTCCTCCTCCTAAATCCTTGGGATTAAGGAAAAAGCAGAATTACTTGTTCAGTATCCAAATGATAGTTTTGTGTTTGCTAAATTCTAATGAAAGGTATCAAAATTCATATGCTGCTCTGGCTGTATGATGCAAAACTAATTTGAAGATTTTGTAGGCTTTATCCTGAGGTAAGCTATGAAGCTGGGTTTTGCTTTCACTTTTGTGGACACAATATTACAGAAACTCAGCCTAAATCTGCCATTATAAAATGAGTGTGAATTGTCAGATTTGTGTTTTAGATTTGTGGAACAATTAACCCCGGGGTTCTTAAGCAATAATCAATCGTTCTCCCCACAGCCTGGTCCCACAATCTTTATCTTGGCTGAGTTATAATATTTGAGGGCTAATTACACAGATCACCTTCAAATATGTAAATGTCTAGTTTCAAGGTCGTGAAACCATGCATTTGGTATTTTATTTCTTGGTTAACATTTGTGCATAAGTATTTTCAGTTTTAATTACTAGGCTTAAGTTAGATCTACATTCAGACGATAACCTTGTGTTTCACAACTTGTATCAATTTGTGCTTAGACAGTGGACTCACAACATCTGAAACTTTATGCAGTCTGTTGGCTACTCATATGCAAACAAAACAAATCCTCTGAGAGAACTGGAAATTTCAGTATACATGTATATACTAAGCATGTTCAATAACATGTTATATATGTAATGTTTTATACTTTGATTTTGCTTCTTTCTGGATGTTAGCAGCCACAGAGGAGCAGTTCCATTGATTGGTCTGTGATACAGCATTGATAACATGACTAACAGTTTGGTCCATGTCTGCTACATACTTTATACAGCAAAATGAGATGGAGTTGTAGACATTTAAATTCTGTGTGCAGAGATTACTGAATGTATCTAGATGATAACTCAGACACAGTAATAAAACACAGTTTTTTCTACTTCTCAACCAGTTTAATCCTGTTCTACAGAATACCAATAATTCCTCCAGCCTTAGTATAATTTGGAAAAATTAGAGGAAATATATCACTGCCTAAGTGGAATTGCTGGCTTATAGTATGTATATACTACAATATGCTATTTGCAGTGTGCAACCATATACACCATATGCTGAGGGATAGGGGAAGAGGTTATTCCAGTGCTGTCTTGTGTTGATTTCCTTTGAGTAATGAAGATGGATCTAAACTCCTTGAGTTCAGTGGCATAACTATTGGGCAGGTGCAATGAATATCATTGTTCTAGATGTGAGAGCAGAAGAACTTAAATATATCTCTAAACTGTGAAAAATGAAAATGTCTGTTTGGGATGACTTGCTTGGCATCACTTAACTTTGTCCATTACCAACATTCTTGCTATTAAAACTTCCAATGCTGAAATCTCTCCCTCCTCCAGCCAATGAGATATGATATTATTTTAGTTTCAAAGACTGCAAATGGCCACTTGTCTGAATTAAACATATCCATTATAATGATAGTCAACATTTCAGTATTTTTAATCCCACTTTTCTTTTCATTGATCAGCTGATTAATTAAAACTCCTGCACTCCTTCAGCATCAGTTTCACATGTGGAACTAAAGAGAGCATCATAGTTAGGCACAGCTCCTTGTACTACGTGTATGTCTATATCACATGCTGGCATCATCTGGGATTTAGAAGATGACTAACTTGGGTATGTGTTTCCCTTATGTATGAACAGCAGCATTCTTTCTTGCATAAATACAAGAGAAATTATATTTATAAACCACAATCCTAAGTTTGAAAAGTATGATCAGTGCCAATTTGTTAATGAACAGCATTTAACTCATTGTTTGTGTCTTGTCTTAGTTTTGCTGATTGCCTTTGTGTCCTTCTCACTAAAGTGCACTGAAAGCATAACAAGCACTTTTTTATGAGAGGTAGCAGCAGCAAAAAGGTGTATGGAAGAAAAGAACATGCTTGCTTGTTTGATTTTTGTTGTTGTTGTTGTTGTTTTTGTCTTTCAAATCTATGAAAGTTATCTGTCCTCATTTTTTTTTTTTGCTGACATGCCCAAACATTTGATTTGAGACATCAAGGAAAACTCCCTTGTTGGTACTAGTGAGATTTCCTTTCCAGGCTGAACTCACTAGGCCATCAAAGAGGGGAGTTGCTCAGAACAGGAAGGCTTTCTGAATGCTGCAGCTTCTGGGGGTCTTAGATCAAGCAGGAACATTGGGGGAGGTGGGCGCAGAATGGACAGAAGTAGAATTCAAGTGGTTCAAGAATCACTGTACGATTTCCCAGCAGGTCCAGGAAAAATATGAAGAGGAACCAGCCTAATCAGCCTAGCTATCGTTGTAACATCAGAATGAATGAGTTTTCTTTTACTCCAGTTTAACACATTAGGATCTGTCTGAAGTAACATGGGCAACATTCAAATGTCATATCAGGAGTATAAGAAAAGTATTTAATGAAATTAAAAACATCATGAACTTCTTAAAGAGTTTGTCCTGATTCCTCCTTCAGGTCACCAAGTATGAATATTCTGCCAGAAAAGAGAATTTGAAATATAGCGTTATTCTGTTTAAAAGTGTGATGTGTTCAATCAGGATCTTTTTTTTAAAGGCTCCATACTTCTAAGCTCTTAATGATTATTGAATCATTAGTCTAATGTATCCCCAAGGTCTTGTTGTAGAAAATTATAGATAAAATACCCACTTCCCACAACTTTAATGGTTTAGTAAGTAGTTCTTTCCTTGCAAAAACTTCTGTATAGTTCCCTCCTTGCAAAAACTTCTGTAGATTTTTCCTAACTGTACTTGTTACAAATTGTTTCATTGGCAGAAAAAATGGTACCCTAATTCAAAAGATGTCATGAAGGGGAAAGTAAAGACTATTAATAGTCAATTTGTAGTATTCCACTTAAATTCAGTCTTTCTCTAGAAAGGTGTTATGTTTTTTCTTTGAAATGTGTTTAAATATTACCATTTAAAGCACAACTTTCCTTATATCTTGAAGTGAATCTTAGCAATCTACAATACCACAACTTGTTTTTAAAGAGTGGTTATTTGCAGATTGTGTAGATGTGATGCTTCAGACAGGTCTGATGATCAGCAGATCATATTGGCACTTGAGGGATTGTTTATCATTTACTACAAGTTAACAGTTTTGAAATTAATGAATCCCTTAATATTAAAGTTTTTCAGGTTCTTTGTGAATGTAGACAAACACTTCTGCACTGAACTGCATGTGCTTGCAAAGGTTGTTTTTACATAGAAAAAGAAACTGCATTTAGGGAGTTGAACAGTTCATCCACTTGTACCTGATGTCAGAAGAACAGCAAACTTTATTCCAAATTATTTTCAAACTCTTCTTCTGAGAAGTCTTTGGCATCTTGGATCTGATGTACTGAAGAAATAAACATTGCTGAACTGACAAAATGTGATAAAAATAATCTACTAACCTGGAGAATGCTGAACTACACTTACATCTGATGTGCAAGTTATCTGAGTTTCTTCTATATAATACAGTGGTTTGCACTTTAACAGCACTCTATATACAATCCCATAGATACATACACTTTTATTATTACATTAAAAATGGTGCAAATTTGACTGCTTAGTTTTTAGGAAGTGCTGCAATTAAGATGTACCACAAGAAATTATCCATTTTATACAGGTAAAGGCCTGCTACTGTATATAATTAGAAAGCTGTGTTTATCGAATCCTCCAGTGAAAAACAACAAGAAACCAGAATATCAGTATCACTCAGTAGGTAGATATCAATTAATTTGGAAAAGTAAAATTTAAAATGCATTGCTAATATAAAAGGATTATAGTCTGTTATGCTGTTCTTGGTGGCTACCGCTCAGGAGAACTTCAGTAAAAAGTAGATGTGATTTGTGCCTGTCTGTCTCCTCCCAGAAATATTAGAAGGTTCTGTCTTCAAATTAAAGAATTGCCCACAAATCTAGAAAGGTGTCAAGATAATATGAAAAAGAAACAAAAAGATACAAGGGAAAAAAAATGGACTGCACTAAGTCTTGATAACTTCTGATTGTTCTTTTCTAGACATTCCCGGCTTTCCTTTGGGAGCAAAAACTTATGTGTAAAAGGTCAGGTTCTTTATCTGTTGAGATCAATGATAGTCTGTCAACTTACTTCAGTAAACAGTGAATCATGTCTCAGATTTCCACAGCTGAGGATAGCATAAAAATACAGTAGCTCTTGTGACTTGCTCTCCCAGACTGTGAAAAACAGGAAACACCTTGGTCAAGGCATCACTCTGTCATCAAAAAAAAAAAAAGGAACTAATTGTAGAAAAGTAGACTAGAAGAGAAGGTGAGGTTTCTTACAGAATAGTTACTATTTATCTTTAAGCAGAGATGGAGAAACCTGGAAGTAATTCTGGCTAGTAGATAATAGGAAAGAACAGCTGCAATATGAAGAGTACAATCTGTGCTCTACATGTAAAGAGCATGTTTCTTACTAGTCACCCTGCTCATTGTGCTGTTGCTGCTAACAAAAACAGGACTGCTTTGTGACAGGAATATGCCACAATTGCTATTCTTTATGGGTGCAGAAGAGAGGATCGTGTTTCACACTGGGTCTCAATCCCTAGCCTGGTATGATGTGGAGGACTGCAAGGAGGTACGTAACAGTTCTGAGGTGGGGAAGCACCCACCCTGATTTAAAGGAAAGGGGTATGTGTACATGCACAGACTCCCACCAAATGCTGACATTTATATACCTCAATATCAAGACTTATTTTTAACTCATAAATACTGGCCTACAGCCTAGTCACAGTCAATATACACCTCTGGAATCAAGAAATTTTTGATGGCCAAAAAGGAATCTGATACTGCTACTTAAAACACTAGTCAGGGCTGTATATGAAAATATTGTACTGGTTCTTCCAAGCTGTAATTTCCATTTAAAGTGCTTCTGATACAGGACTGCAGGTATGCAAAGTAACCAAATCATAATTTTATTTTTATGTTGACATATTTAACTCTTGCCTGTGGTAAGTCTGTGGATATTGTGGGAAGAACCCTTTGTTTACAGGAGAGCATGCAATGTAGTCTCAGTTCTTGTTTTGGTTTTGTTGTTCCCTTAGCTTAAAAAGAACTAAGTATGAAAATACACAGTTCTTTTTCATAAATGCAAAAAACATAACAATTACATAGCCAATTATTTAGTAAAGATTAGGCTTTAAAAAAAATCTTTTGTCTTATAGTTTGTCAAAGAAGCTGTAAGATGAAATATGATCAAGAGCATTCATAATTTGAAACCTACTGAATGTTGAATGCTTTGATTTATAATTGATGCTTTAGATACATTATAAGTGTGAAAACTTCAGATAACTGTGGTAGTTTACACACAGACATAAAGGACTGTGCACTAAAAGCTCTATTTTAATGGACCTGATCCTGTCAAAATATCAGCATGCAAGAAATAATACTTCTAAATATTGATTTCTACTGATGAGATACTCTGAGAATAACAGAGCTTCTTGAAAAAACCTATTTTTCCTAAAGAAGGCTTGTTGTGGTTCATAATTAAACAATCAATGCCATGCCTTAGAGATCTGTGATAAAGTAGGTCCTTTTTGTCACTCAATATACCCCTGAAAACTTACTGTCAATAATTTTTCCATGGGCATATGACACACATTTTGGTGGGGAGTATAGTAAGAGTTCTGGTGTTTATGCTAGTATTTCATTTTCTCTCGTATTAGGGAATTAAAGCTGAAATATGTGTATCCTCAAATGGAACATGAACAATTCCTTTAGAGAGGTAGGTTAATAAATGAGAACAAAGAGTACAAAGAGGAAATTGAATCCTTGAGAAAACAGGGAGATGGGACCACTGGTGCACCTAACAAGGGTCAGCTGGGAAGTGAGGCCTCCCAGGACCAAGGGATGGAAAAGATCTAAGGAGCTACACATAAAAATGCAGCATCTTCATCAGCACAATATGTGTTTCAGAGAGAGAACTGCAGGCATAACTAAGGCAGTTCAAGAGGGCAGGCTGGTACTCATTGCTGAAAACTCCAAATCCAGTGCTGAGCACTAATTAGTACTAGGCATGGCGTGGCATTCTGCAGTCTGTGTTTTTGAAGATTTCTTCAAAACTTACATTTGAAGGATGGAAATGTTTCAATAGAAATCACACAGCTTTTGATTTCTAGTTTAGTTTAAAACTCAGCCTTTTATAATGTTACTGAAAATGAAGAACAGATTTCTAATAAGGGAGCTAATTATTATTAAAATTCTGGTGTCAGCAGAACACTTCATCCTCACAGACAGAAATGAAATAGTAGTTCACAGATATTTATTCTAAATTTCCAATAAATACTTGGCAAAAATTCAATAATGTTCATTAAATACATAAATGGAAAAATTAAAAATAAAGATTTTTCCCTTGTGATTTATTATATCGTGTTTTTGGAAAGCAAAGTTGAAGAAAGAAGTCATTATCTGGCAGGAAAGGTACTATAGAAATGTTAATTAAATTGTATAGGCATAAGCAAGCCAGTGAGCAAGAAAAAAAGCTTCCCTGCTTAGAATTGGAAGCCATATTTATTCTGGCTGGATGCTTAAAGGCGTGAAAAGATTATTTTTGATATTAAAATGCAATTTAAATAAAGCACCACAGAGCAATATTGCTAGATTCTTTACATTTTGGGTTATACCAAATGAGCAAAAGCAGCAAACCGTTAGGAGGTCTGTCATAATTAAAAAGTTGAAAATGAGTAGGCGGAGGTTTTTGCAGACACATCTGTAGCTCAATTATATTATGTAGTGGTTACAGAAAGGGTGAGGTGGTGCACAAGGAACCCTTGTCCCTGTGTACTGATAGGAGCAAATGTCATGAGGAAACTCCTTGGGCTCTGGGTGAGTTGCTTCCCCTGCTGCAGAAGGTGATTCTGTAAGGCCCTGGAGAGAGACCATGGCTGTGGACATTGTGTCCAGCCCTCCTCTCTGCCTGGCACTGGGGGAGTGTAATTTGTGAGTTATGGGGTGGTTGTTGGGGAAACGTGTTCTTCTGTTCTTCCAATACATGAGGTTTCTGCACTCTGTGCACCTATGGCTGGGCTTGAAGCCAGAATCCTTTTGCTATTTGTTCTTGAAAAATACTTTGCCTGTTTTATTCTGTTCTACATAACCCTGCATTTTGAGGGCTGTTTCTTCTGTGAGTATAACACCTTGAATATTGATTCAAAAGGGCATATGAGAATTTTAGGTTAGTTTAAAAACAAAAAATCCTAACCAAACCACAAATGAAACAACAAAACCCCAACAAATAACAACCCAAAATTTTGATAAAATTACATACCTCTTTTGAAAGTGCATTCCCACCAGGGTAATAAGAGTGTAGTCTGTTTCTCAATACAACTGCAACACCCACCAGCCCCACATTGCTTAGTTCAGTGTAGCTTCTAAGTAGCACTGAGCTCTACTTCAGGGAAAAAAAAAACAACCCAAAATCTCTCTTTATATTGTACTTCAAAATGATTATTTACTTTAAACTGTTATATTAAAAGGACCACTCGGAAGGGTTTTCATCTGCTTCTGGACACCTGGTTAACGTTAAGAACAGTTTACCAAAGAGTTTTGTGCATGGATACAGAGCTTACCCTGAGAATTTAATCACATGTTTTACCAGACTTATGTGAGTAGTTCAGCTGTGCACATGAATGTTCCTCAACAGGATTATTGTAGTTCTCTCTAAGAAGGTATCTAGCTTTCTTTTTTACATCACAGGATTTTGTAGCACTTTTTAATAATAAATATTCCTCTTCTCTGAAGGTGTTGCTTCATACAGCTAGAGCTTTCAGATCAGCATCATTTATTGGCAGTGATTGCTAGTGCTGTGGTTTTAATAAAAGCAGTATCAGAGAATTGTGTTCCGAAGCATATTTTGTAAGTAAAATTGTATAGGCATATTTTGTACAGGCTCTTGTTTTCTAAACTTGACATTTGTAGAAGTTATTTGAATAATTTGAACGAGCTTACTGATCCATTCGCAAGGACTTCTTATCTTCTCTAAATGTGAGGGATATTTTAACAAATCTGACGTGAAATAACTTTCAACCTCAGGAAACCAATGCAGTGGGATTTTTTTTCCATGATGAACTGAGAGACTGTGTAACGTTGTTCCTGCTCTGTTTTGAACACTTGTTAGATAAAAAGACGAAGGTGTCAAATTTTTCTTTTACTTGTTTCTGCATAACAATGTTAACTTTTAATATATAGAATTGGTGCCAATTTTTGCCATTATATTCCCAAAACTGCAGCCGTGGACATAGCTGCAAATTAACAACAGAGTATGCAATGGCAGACTTCGCTTGTGGTAGTGATTGCTTGTAAAAGGAATATTTGAAGGATATTTTGTTTGGCAGAACAAATTTGGTAATTAAAAAAAAAAAAGCTCTCTAACAACTTCCAACTTAATTTAAGTGACGGGAAATGTCCAATTAATAGGCACATGCATTTTGTTCCCATCACACAGGCACATACTGAGGAATGTTTCGTATGAATAACAAATAATAGGTTTTTATGAAGGATGTGGAGGAAGAGAGGAGAGAAAGACAAGTGTTGGTTTTGTAGGCATTCTTAATGTCTTGTAAAGTTGGCTGGCTGGGATTGAATTGTAGTATTACTGTGAGAACAGAAGGTCGCAAGGTTGTGCATCCTGAACTGAATTGCATGCAAGTTAACAGATCCAGATACATCCAACACTGTGATACAAAGTTGACACTTTACACTTCTTTTATAAATACGAAACAAAATGAGAGCTGATAAAGCATCACAAATGATACATAAAATGAAGTAGGAGTATAAAGGTATCTAAAACCATCTCTGGAAGCCTTTGGAAATCTCTGATGATATTTCAAATTCTACTTGTTTGTCTTGGGGTTTTTTTTGTTTGTTTTTGTTTTTTTTTCTTTTAACTGTGACTGTATAATTAAAAAGGTAAAACCCAGGCTACAGCTAATTTTGGTGTTGATAGCCAAAATCAAAATGTATACACCTGAGGTAAATTTTAAAAAAGGTGAGCTCACCTTTCTTTATATTCATTTCCTCGTGTAGTTTGATTGTATTTTTGCGCTACTTAAACTGTTCTTCCTATCTTAAGCGGGTATCATTCTGCAAAACTTGCTCAAGGCTTGACTGTTTCTGATTATTCATCACTTCCTCAAATATTCTCCTTTTTTAAGAAATGCTGCTAATGTTTGTTCCTTTACTTTCCAGGGAGTTGAAGGTATTTTCAAAAATTGTCTAGATAAAACCTAAATGTCAAATTCTCTAAGGCAGTTAGGTACCAAGTTCAGTGGGAGTTAATGACTTATAGAAGACAGAAACACCTTTGGAGGTAGGGGTTTAAGTCCTTTTTCTTATATCAAAGAGAAAAGAGACAAAGGCCTTCTATTGTTCATGTTTCTAGACACAGATGTGCTTTCAGTACAGTAATTACAAGTTTGTAGAGCCTGACAGAATTTTGTTTGCATTTGTAGCACAAAACTATAATATACCTCTTTTGTAAGTAATCATAGTCAGTAAGCCCCTGAATCGTGTGCCATGCTTCAGGTGATCTCCATTGGAATGATATGTTCTTTGCTTGCCTTTGTGGGTGTAGATGTGGTTGGTGTGGAAGGGACCTTTTCCTCTTAATTTCCTGCTGTGTTAGCAAGTTGTGATAGAGTAGACCTTCAGGGAGTGTGCTATAATCACAGCAGGGAAGGCTTGGATTGCTAGTAAGTAGCTGTTTGCCTTGTCTTTTCCCCTGACTACTTTTGGGAACCTTTTTGGGATTACAATCTAATACTCTGGCTCTGCCCATGTCAAAAAGACCACAGTTCCTTTATTTGTATTGAAAGCTCTACTGGCTCAAGTCAATCCTTGGTTGTCAGTGTCTAACACAGCAGTGCCTTGATTCTGAGTGCCACATTAAGCTTTTTCTGCTGAAAAAAATGCAAAGGTTTAATGTGGCAGAATCCTGAGCTACTTGTACTTATAGAGGCCTTGCAATTGCAGAACAAATGGAAGAAATAGCACTTAGCAGGCTGTAGACTGTCCTGCAGATTCCAGCAATACAGTTTTGACACTATTTTTCTCTAAATGGGTGAAGTGACTACAAACACCTTCAAAGCAGTTTGCTTTAAGTTTTCTCTTTTCTGCTGAGTTTTAGGAGAGTGCCAAGAGGGGATATAGTGATCTACCTCTTGGGATTAGTATGTTGTATCACATCTGTCTGCCTAATGCAGAGGAATCTCTGGTAATGTCAAGTGCCTGACACTTCAAAGTGAACTAGAAATCACCAGCTGAGATATTTATAGAGTCATTCTATAGTGAAGTGTCTTAATGTCTCCAGATCAGTAGCTGACTTGGATCTGAAGAAGGACAAGTAAGTCTGTTCTTATCCATTCCGGTGCCTCATTAGTTTTTTTGTTTGGTTGGTTTGTTGTTTTTTTTTTTTTTGTTCTGATTGGTCACTGTCTTGGGTTGAGCTGGCAAAATGCCAAGTGTCCGAGACAGAGTGAAAAGCGAAGAAGAGGGAGGGGGAAAAAACCCTCCAAAGCTACGTTTATGCTGAAACTAACTACATGTATTTATACAGAAAAGAGAAAATTAAAAGAAAACTACAGTATAACACACACACAAGTTATAGATATAACAAGAAATAATTTCCCACTCCCCAATTAATACAAAATCTATTATTCTAGATTCATAAGCACTCTAAAAGACACTTAGCAAGAAACAGAAAGAGTAACAACAAAATATTTCTACTTCCCTGAACTCAAACAAACTGCAAGCAGCGGCAACAACAGGAGCAAGGCCTAACAGGGCAGAATAAAGCCAGCACGTCTTCTCTGTACCTCAGCCAAGGTGGAACTGAGCTAACACCTCCCATTGCTGCATCATATCTTAGGTTTGCATCATCTGGTATGAAATACTTCCTTGGTTACCCAGTCAGGTGACAGCTGTCTCTACCAATCCACGTAGATTTTCTGAGCCTGATAATTTGAGGCCTAGCTAAAACCACTACAACTTCCACCCCTTATTTCATACCAAATGACGTCAAACTTATATTCTATAAGTTTACATCTATTCATTTCCGCACTTAAACAGTCCTTATTCTATTCAGGGCCGTCTTCCACCCTTCCATATTGTAGGCAATAGTCTGTTAGGATGGAGTAGGTACTTCAGGCAGGAAAAAAAAAACAGTTCATCATTGGACACCAACACCAGTTCAGCTCAGGTCTTCTTCATCTGATGGTTTATGTCCTGCAACACAGAACTCAAAATGCAAGTTACCTTTTTTTTTTTCAAGGTTAGTCTTTGAGGTACACATTGGGATCATCTCATCCCCTTTTCAGGGGTCACTATACACTTGTTAGGGTCAGCATCCCCACACTGGGGTTACTGTACCCACATTGGAGTCTCCATCCCCTTCTTAGGGGTCTCCATCCCCACACTGGGGTGACTATCCCCTTTTCAGGGGTTTCACGATAGCGGATAACCTGGGAAATAATGTCCATGGTTAAATCCACCCATCCCCTTCTTAGGGGTCTCCATCCCCGCACTGGGGTCACTATCCCCACACTGGGGTCTCCATCCCCTTATCAGGGGTTTCACAATAGCGGATAACCTGGGAAATAATGTCCATGGTTAAATCCACCCATCCCCTTTTCAGGGGTCTCCATCCCCGCACTGGGGTCACTATCCCCACACTGGGGTCTCCATCCCCTTATCAGGGGTTTCACAATAGCGGATAACCTGGGAAATAATGTCCATGGTTAAATCCACCCATCCCCTTTTCAGGGGTCTCCATCCCCGCACTGGGGTCACTATCCCCACACTGGGGTCTCCATCCCCTTATCAGGGGTTTCACAATAGCGGATAACCTGGGAAATAATGTCCATGGTTAAATCCACCCATCCCCTTTTCAGGGGTCTCCATCCCCGCACTGGGGTCACTATCCCCACACTGGGGTCTCCATCCCCTTATCAGGGGTTTCACAATAGCGGATAACCTGGGAAATAATGTCCATGGTTAAATCCACCCATCCCCTTTTCAGGGGTCTCCATCCCCGCACTGGGGTCACTATCCCCACACTGGGGTCTCCATCCCCTTATCAGGGGTTTCACAATAGCGGATAACCTGGGAAATAATGTCCATGGTTAAATACACCCATCCCCTTTTCAGGGGTCTCCATCCCCACACTGGGGTCTCCATCCCCACACTGGGGTCTCCATCCCCTTTTCAAGAGTTTCACAATAGCGGATAACCTGGGAAATAATGTCCATGGTTAAATCCACCCCTCGGCCTCGTCCACCTACAGGTGGCTCGAGGCATCATGGGCCCATCGAGCCAGGAACAACTCTCCCTTTATCCTAGTCCAGGTGTGATGTTCTTCATTAGCTCGGCCTTTGGGCACATGAGCATTCACATTATGAATCTCCAGAGATTCTACTCAAATGGCAGTGTCCTGCCACACATCAACAGCCCCCATGGGCCTCTCCACGCTTTCAATTAGTTTTCTTCCATCGGTCCAGCTACCCCCAGAGGGGCACTGGCTGTCATCCACAAGTCAATGTAGAGGTACAGTCTTGGCTACTTTTCTGGTTCAGCAATGTCCAGTAGACTCGGTTGTTCTCCTCCTCCTCCTGGCTGGAGGCAGGGCAGTCTTATTGCTGTTCTTGGCTTTGTTCTGGGATCTCTGCTTTAACATGTGGACAGCTAATTTGAGGCCTAGCTAAAACCACTACAGTCACATAAAATGTGCAGGAAGGCACTACTTTGTCAGTCACTGTAGAGAAAACCCAAATGTAAAAGAAGAAGAGACAGAAAATCAGGGCAGAGCAAAGCAGGTCTCCTGCAGGGCAGGAATAAGATGCCTCTGTGTGGCCTCTGTACAGTGGGCCTTGAACTTCCGTTGTGTCATTGAGCTGTGCCTGGTTGTCCAGGACCAACCCAGGCAGTGGGAGATTTCAGCATGCTGCTTTTTCAAATGTATCTAGGTGGGCACAGAATTCTGTACTGCTTGGCAGGGTTAGTTGAAGTCAGCATGTTTAAAAGTTGTAGTTCTCTGCTTCGTGCTGGGGGAATGTTTTGGGAGCAGGAGGCATTCACAGGGGCCTGGTGGGTGCTGTCTTGTCAAACTACTTCAGCGAACAGGGAGAGTGTGTAGAGTTCAGAATAGAGAAAAGGCAAAAATGGGTTTTTCAACAATGGAATGGCCTATGCAGCACTGAGTGTGCTGGCATCAGCCAAGTTTATCCTGGGTTGCATCAAAAGCAGTGTGGCCAGCAGGACAAAGGAGGTGATTCTGCCCCTCTGCTCCACTTGGAGTGCTGCATCCAGTTTAGGGGTCTTCAGCGCAGGAAGGACATGGACATGTTCAAATGAGTCCAGAGAAGGGTCATCAAGTTGATCAGACAGATAGAGCATCTCTCCATGAAGAAAGGCTGAGAGAATTGGATCTGTCCAGCCTGGAAAAGAGAAGGCTTCGGAGTGACCTAATTGTGGCTTTCCAGTACCTGAAGGGAGCAGACAAGAAAGATGGGGAGGGATTTTTTACAACAGTATGTAGTTAATAGGGCAAGGGGTAATGGCTTCAAACTGACAGTGTGTTTAGATTAGACATTAGGAAGAAATTCTTTACTGTGAGAGTGGTGAGGCAGGTTTCCTGGAAAAGTTCTGGATACTCAGTCCCTGGAAATGTTTAAGGCAAGGCTGGATGGAGCTCTGAGCAACCTAGTCTAGTGGAAGGTGTCCCTGCCCATGGCAGCAGGATTGAACCAGGTTGTCTCTAAGATTCCTTCCAACCCAAACCATTCTATGATTCTATGACCATTTATAGGGTTTCTGTTACTTGTGCTACTTAGGGTATAGCAGTGCTGTGTAGGGCATTACGGAGCAAAGAGGTGCAGGTTGTCTCCAAGGTCTCGGGCTGGAACACTGTATATATGATACTGTAATACTGGTCTCTTATGCAGATTTCCTACATTTTAGTGAAATACTTGGCTTAAGTAGCATTTCAGGAAGTTCACACCACCACACAACTGAGTCTATGCCACCCACTCCATTGAGTTTGAGTTCCCCATTGAGGCCAGGCTAGAGGTATCCTTTCCAGGGCTGGTTCCTGTGCCTAGTTGCATGATTTGCAGTGGATTTCAGATGAGGCCACAAGTAAGCAAGATAGGAGTCTGGTTAGTTTGGGACTAAGCCCCATGACAAGCACCAAACGAACAAAACAGGGGAAAGGAATCCCTAAAAACACGGTTGAGTTTTACATATACCAGGGTGCCTTGTGTTTCCCTCTCACAGAGGTGAAGCACAGTCCCTACTTAGCTGCAAGAATTCTGTATTTTGGAGCACAGTCTGTACTTAATGCAGCGTAGTTACAGGGAATTCAAGTCCATGTGCATCCCTCTATCCAGATGTTCTTTTGCTTTGCTTACACTGAAAATGTAGAAGATGCAACATAAAACTTATCTCTTTGCTGATGTAGATTTAGCACAGTATCAAAATTTATTCTAGCACTTGAGTGGGCATTTTAAATTATTTTTGAAAAAAACAATATGATGCTGAGGTTGCCTTGTTTGGAAAAACTGAGGGTAATTCTGGATTTGTGTTTATACCAATGTATGTAGATAACTTTATAGAGATATTTTCTAACAAAAAGAAACCTTTTTTTTTACTTTGTACTAATAGTTCCAGAAAATTAATTATTGGTTATTAGTCTTTTTACCTGGATTAGTGTTATGGGTTTTGCTAGGTAGGCCTAAATTTAGGTTTTACATAACAGTCTAGGCCTGGGACTGTCAGCTGATTTCAGCTGGGTTGAGCTAGCTAACAGCTGACTTCTTCTAGCCAATAGTATTGTATCCCATACCATAGTAAGACACCATCTCCAAAGGGGTAAGAGCCAGTGTGGGAGTGGCTTGGTCAGTTGCTTCACAGCTGTGGTCCTAGGAGGACATACCATGGCATCCCAGGAGGGACAGGAGGCCCNTAAGTGTGTGTTGTATTGTAGTTTTCTCTTAATTTTCTCTTTTCTGTATAAATATATAGTTAGTTTAAGCATAAACAAGTTTCTAGGGTTTTTTTCCTTTCTCCCTTTTCTCAGCAAGAAGGAGGGAAGCTGACTCTGTTATTGGGCAGTTGGCATTTTGCCAGCTTAACCCAAGACAATTATCTAATGCAAAAAAAACAAAACAGAAAAACCCCAACCAAACAACCAAACCAAAGCTGTGTAAGACAATTTTGGCAAATTTTAGGGAAATTTAGAACAAAAACCAGAGTCTTCCTACCAGTGAATTCCCATCTTGGTGCTTGGACTGTAGTTCATGTGAAGGAGAATCATCTTTTCTTTTCTTACTCGTATGCCAGTGCAAAATAATATCAGGATATCTGCCTGTGAGAGGTAAGGAGCACTGAATGTTTGTTTTGATGGTCAGGTGTTGTGGATCATACTGTCTTCTCTAAGGAGAAAGGCTTGTAAACTTTATTCTCCTCTTTGCCTGCTGAACTTGTAGTTTCAGGTCTCAATTATTTTCAATTCTGTAAATTTTCCTCAATTCTGTAAGCTTACATCATGGTGATACCATTCATTAATTTGCCTTTAATGAATTTGTACATCTCCCTGTTGTCTCATCTGAGGATTTGTACCATTTTTTATGGCTGAGAATATTTCTTTTTATTGCTCTGAAGATAACCTGTATTTTAGGAGCATCATCATTAATCCATTTGTCCTTTTTAGCTTTGTGTGCCTAAAAATTGCAATTAGGCATCCTAGCTAGGGAAAAAAATATTTCTTTTTAAAAAGAAAACTCCAAAATGAAATTTATCTTCTTATGACCCACTTTGTCACTTTGAAATAAATTTCTTGGGCCTCATCAATACAGATTTTTCCAGATGAATTAGTTACTTTCATCTTTGTCTTCCTGGAAAGAACTTGCATTTTCAATTTGGTGGCTGAACACAAGGCATGGACGACTGATTGTCTGGTGGTGCTGTACAGGATCTTACAGCCCATCATTTCTGGCAGATTTGGACACTACTGTCTTGTCATGCTAAATTGTGGCTTATCTACAGTTAATGCAGTAAATTGGGAAAAGCAGAGTTGAAACCTTCTTCCCTTGGAGAAAAATACTACAATCTGTTGAGGAGTCCAAAATGCAATTACTTAAATTACTGTTTCTACACTGGAAACTCTTCAAACTAAATAATAATGTCTTTTAATCTTCTTTAATGCCTTAGCTATCTGTGGTTGATGTATAAGTAGTTCATTGAGTCAAAGGTGGTATGCTGGGATTACTAGACAAAAAGCTGACACTTCTAACAACACCTTCCAAGTGAAAACGTGGGTGTTTCCCTTGTCTTGCCAGACTTTCTTGTCCTTTTTTTAGACTATCAGTCTCACTTCATATGAAGGGCAAGGATATATTTTAGTTAGATCACTGTAATACTCCTGAAAAAAATACTCACTTTAGGGTAATGCTGAATACATAAATACAAATAAAGCAGGCCTAAGCAACAATTTAAAATCCAGCATGTTTTTTTGAGCTGAACAAAATAAGATCATACATAGTTGTTTATGGTGGTTGTACACTGCAGTGGTTTAGTAATGAGGCTTTTGTAAAGGAAGTACTAATCTTCACATTTTCCTGAACCACAGTCAACAAATATGTAAACATTAGTGTCTATACACAGCACTATTACAAAATACACTGATTTTTTCCTGTCTGATCTGCCTCCTGCTGAGTTAAGAAGGCAGCTTGTAAGGTCAGCATACAAAAATCCTCATGCATGATACATTTATTTAATGTCTTTATTGCTAAAATCAACCTACATTTCTTAATTCTTTTGGTTAGCAAAAAGTATCCGGAATAAAATTCTTCTCTCCTTGAGTCTAATGGAAACAAAATCTGAGCTTCTCTTGTTTAACAACTATGTAACCTCTTGCATCAAGATTAAACACTTTGTTTTGTCCCCAGGCAGTTGTATATTTATTACTCTTGAGGCAGTGGTATTTGAAATAAAATAGAATTGAAAGATTCTGAGAAATGGTTTCTGAAACACATATATTGAGTTATTCTCTCCCTATGTGAGCAGAAAATGCCTCTGATACTTCTGCCTGCACCCTTGCAAAGGAAAATAGCTGATATAAATTATGACATGGTGGGGTGGTGAATAGGTAAGCATTTTTATCCTTAGTCAGTGAGGCTTTTTGCTGCTTGTTCTGAAAATAATTGTTACCTTTATGGAATGTATTACCATTCACTAAAGATAACATAGTTAAGGGCATAATAAAAGGCAAAATAAAAGACAAAAGGAAAAAGTCTCTCCTTTTCTGCCCTAAAAAGGTAGAATATGGAAACAAAAAATTAATCCATGGCTTGGAAATAGTCTTAAAAACTTCTCCAGATTCAGTTATATTTTGGGCTGATGACAGGGCTTATTCCTTCTCCTTAATCAAAATAACAAATGCTCACCATGAGAAAAAGTTCTTTTATGTTATAAGGGAAACAATTTCCATGTAGCTTTTGTGTGTGTACGCATATTCATAAAATATGGATTAGCAGCACTAGGTATTCAGCTAAGTAAATATTCATAAAATAAAGGTGGAATTGATATGTATTTCCCAATAGAGAGGTATAAGCACATTTTGAGTTCCTAGTTAAAAAAAAAAATCAAACTAAGGGGAGAGAAAGCACTTTCTTTTGTCTGGACATTTTGAATATACTATTGCTAATACTGTTAAATGTAAAAGAATCAGGTATATCGCTTCAAACATGTAATAATAATTTAAATAATCAAAAATGTCTTTTTTTATTTGCATTCTCAGTTGTGTCTTTTTGGATTACATTACAGTTGCATGTTTAAGTATGTCTTTATGAGAGGTAGATATGCCTTTTAAAACTAAAATCTTAAATTCTCAGAAGTGTAGGATCTGGGGCCTTGTTAGCAATATGTGCTAGCAAGTATTGGAAGACTCAATAAATAAATGAAGGATGACCCAAAATGTTTGTTTATTGCTGCTTTTTGCAACACTGAAACTTCTAATTTATTTTGCATACTTTACTGTCACTCACTATATAATGGCTTTTTTGGCACCCCTTACAGATGATTCACTGTGAAACTCTGATTTATGCTGAATTTAAGGAAGTAAGATATATGCTGCAGTCCTGAATTGCATACTTATAGGTGTGCCTGACAGCTTTCTTTGCAGTACACATGATCATTTAGAGTAATAAAATGGAATTGTTTCTGAATAAACAAAAAACTAAGTGGATGTTCTAAAACTTTACCTGAGAGATCTCAAGAATGACTATATCAAGCAGCCCATTGAATCAGAAAAAAGTTATATGTTGGTACCCAAACAGGCAAAGGGTTAATAAAAGTCAAACTTCTCAAAGTAAAATAGAATGAAAATAGATTTTTTTGCTATTGTTTTTATTTAATGTCTAAATAGCTGGCTTAGGCTCCTGGTTTCCAGAAACCAAATTATTAAACCCCCAAATTGAAGAATAGATGTTTCTAGAATTAGTATGAAATATAAGAATGGTTTGAAATTGCATTGGTCTTTACCTGAATTTCTGTTAATACTGCTTCTTTGTTTCTGTTGGCTCTGTTTTTAAAAACTATTTAATCCCCTTTTTCTGTTTTACCCCTTTGCTTGGGTCAGTTGTATCTGGCAGTTCTCTCCAAGCTGGGGAGAAGATGGGCTTGATTGTGCACTTATGGAGCAGACAGCTCATATCCTCGTCCCAGTCTTCTCTTTTTGTGTTTTGTTCTTTGAATATAAATAGTTCCTTCCAATAGCAGCCATATTTTAGACAGTCAGGAAATACAAGGTCTTCGTTCTACTTATTTTATGGATTTTACCTGATTTATTAATGTGTGGGCTATGTGCATTCAATAGTGTAATTTCAGTGTGTTCATTACCAATAAGGAAAATAAAAACAAAAATGTCTTTGACTGGAGTGAGCCAATAAATAAATGTTATGTATTTAAAAGAGAGTTAATTATTTCAGAGCTGCTAGAGGAAAGATGACCATTGTCGTGTAGTTTAAATTTATTTTCTAAATTACATCTTCAACTGGATGCCATTGATCATTTCCACACATTGAATAAATTATAACCATCATAAAGTGTGGCAGCAATCTCCACTAACACATCTGGTTGATACCTGCTTGTTGAAGTCTATTATTTAGAATCATTCCTTTGGTTTTGTCAATGTTTACACAGGCCAGCATCATTAATGTTGACTTAGGGTTATCTCTGTGTTCCATAACTAGAATACAGAACATTTTTATCGATTTCTTAGCCACACTCTTCTACTTTACTATCACTAAATGAATTTTGATTCATAAAAGAAAAACTCTGGGAGTCAAATGTCAGCTATTATCCAATATGTTGCTCTCTGCTGCAAGTAAAATAGCCTGCATCTCATCTTGAAAATATAATGTATATAAGTCTTCTCTGAAAGAATTTCAATGAAATATTGATGTCAGTACTTTTTTTGTTTTGTATGATAAGGTGTTTTGAAGATATGGATGAGAACACAAAACAAAGCCTGGAGTCATCCCATATCTTGTTTTGTATTATTTTGAGCTTTTACACTGAGCATTAATAGTCACAAAATGTTGGCATTTTATTTGTGCTAGTAAGAAAATAGTCTGTGGTATTATCTTGAGTGATCTGTCTTAGTAGATTTTGTGCTGAGAGTTATGATGAAGGCAAACAAAGCCCAGTAACAAACAAAAATGTAGACACTCCTCTGGATATTGCATTTCTTATTTACATCACATTCAGGTGCCCTGCTCTTAAAGAATGTGTTTCTACACAATGCTTTTAATTTTTTTTCTTCTATGTATCTAGGTAATACATGCAACTAGATTGTTTTGTTTTGTCTAAAGACAAGTTTGTAATTCCATACACAATCTAGTATGATTTTCTCTTAACACCTCCCAGCCTGACAACAGGTAAATCAAGATAGCTTGTAATAAGAAGCTGATGCCACCTGGAAAATTTTGACACCATAGGACTTAAAATTTTTGGCTTCCAGGGACTTACACACTTTCAAACAAATGCATTGTAATTGATGCTATTTTTATTATTATTTTAATTAAATACAATAAAAATAATTGTAATCCCAGGGCATTTAGGATTATCTGGGGATGGGTCATGATGATGCAGGGTAGTACAGCTGTACAATTTTTTGTTTTGTTTTTTTGATAGTATATGCTCATTTCACCTCCTTTAGTGACATTATACCAGCTATTTGCTCACAGGACAGAGAGTCAAAGAGAGATGTTTACCAAACAGATACCCTTAGGGACAGTAGTAGGGTCAGTAACAGATTTGTGACCTGCTGCCTATGCTGCTTTGGATGCAGGCCAGGACATGATTGGTTTCTGGGCTGCAAGTGCACATGGCTGACTCCTGTCCAGTCTTTAATCCACCAGCATGCCTGAATCCTTCCCAGCCTGGACTGAAAACAGGTGCTGCCCCAACCCAGGTATAGAACCCTACATTTGGTCTTGTTATACCTCATGAGATTTCTGTGGGCCCACTTCTCAAGCTTGACAGATCTCTCTGGATGACAGCCCATACTTCAGGTGTGTCAGCTGCACCACTCAGCTTGATGTCATCTGCAAATTTGCTGAGGTTGCACTCAATCCCTTATCTGTGTCATTAATGGAGATATTCAATAACAGTGGTCCCCATACGGACCCCTGAGGGGCACCACTTGTCACTGTGATGTCCATCAGGACACTGAGCTGTTGATCATGACCCTCTGGATGCAGCTGTTCAACCAATTTCTTACTCATCTGACAGTCCACTCATAAAATCCATCTTTCCCAAATTTATAGAGAAGGAGGTTTTGGAGGACCATGTTAAAGGGCTTTACAGAAGTCCAGGTAAATGACATCTGTAATCCTTCCCTTGCCCACTGATGCAGTCACCCCATGGCAGAAAGCCACTGGGTTGGTCAGACATGACTTGCCCTTGGTGACGCTGGGGTGGCTGTCCTGAACCACCTTCCTGTTCTCCAAGTGTCTTAGCAGAGCTTCTAGGAGGATCTGTTCCATGATCTTCCCAGGCACAGAGTTGAGGCTGATAGGTCCATAGTTCCCAGAGTCCTCGAGCTTTTGGCTCTTTTTAAAGATGGGTACGGTGTTTTCTCTTTTACAGTCACCTGGAACTTCACCTGACACAAATCAGATGACTGCATTTCACTCTTTTAATTGTTTTGCAGAAAGCAAAGGCAAAATGCCTGATTTTTATGAAACAAATGAAAAAGTGGTGATCAGAGCATAGCAGTGAATATTAAATGAATATATAATAACTGAACATTAGGAAACAATTAGAAAAACTGCCTAGACATTATTAATTCATGTGCTATTCATTGTACCAACATTGATCATGTGAAAGTGTGGTGTTAGTTACATTTTAATCATTCAGTGTTGAAGAAGGACTAATTATTTTCAAATAGAGATGGGAAGGATCTGGTTTTATAAAAAAATCATGGAATGTCCAATTTACTCTACAGTGTTTTCACGGGGAAACCTGTCTGCCAATATTGGGAGAGCAGTGGAGAAAATCACAGTAATTTTTTATGTTTTCACTCTTATGAAGATGGTAGACATACTGTTGCCCTCACAAGACCTTGTGTTAACTATAGCATAGGTGTGTGTGCAGTCCATCTTCTTATTCCTCACCCATCCAGATTTGAGCTTCATCAGACTGAGCATTATGACCCTTCCAGCCAAACTATTTGGGTCTCTTCTGTGTCTCAAGAAGAGCACTGGGGAATAAGAGCAGCAGGTAGTCTTCTCTGTGGACTTGGTGTCAGCGGGGGACATGCCTGCCATGGATATAACTGAACAATAGAGGGAGTAGGACTGGTTGTGTCCATTTCCATGCTATCCCCATCCTCCACTTAGGCAAGGATGAAGGCGCTTCCAGTCCCCTCTAGAGAAAGAAGTTGCACGTTCCTCCTTAGAAAGTCATCTCTGATCTTGCACAGATGTATGCCTGAGAGGAAACCTGAAGGTCTTTTAGTTCTTCATAGGAAAGGTTCTTGGGCTGAGACTGTATGCAGAAGCTCAGATAAGGAGCTCAGGGATTTGGAGCTTGATGGAACAGTTGTGAGTTTGAGAAACAGGTACTGACATACTTAATGATCAAGCTGCCAAAATCCAAGCTCATTTGGATGTTTGTAAGTGATAGCTGCTTGATGTTTGTTCTCCTTTCTTCCCTTCTCCAAGCAAAGAACCTCATAAATGCCTCCAAATGAAGAGGTGGCTCTCTAGGGGCTTGACTTCTCTGCTAATTAGGTGCAGTTCTGAGAGCTTTTCTTCCTCAACTGGAACCCTTGCGGGTGGGCAATTATCAGGTGTGCTTTGGAAGTAGCATGTCTCTCTAACTGCTGTATTTTCCTATAACTTGTGGTTTAGGACACCTCAGAACAGTTGTAATGATACAGTCAAAACACAGAAGGACAGCTGGACAATGAGAATTGATGAAATAAATCTGGGATGATTTAAGTGGTAATTTCACTTTAAACAAGTAGTTCTTGGGAAAAGCTTAAAGGCATGGGTCCAGATGACTGTAAACAAAAAAATATAGCTTTTCGGCTTTGTATTCTCTGCCTGCTTTTCTACTTTCCCTGTTAGAGGATGGTAAATTCAACCTATAGGTCACAGTAACATAAACTTGCTCAGAATTGTATCAGCTTTACTTGGGTATATTGTCCTTTCTGTAACCTCTGAGTTTGGTTTATTTATGTTATTTGGGGACAAAAGTAGCCCCTGTTTTCTGTGGATGGATTGGTTGATTTAAATTCACAAAAAACTGCAACATATTCTTGCTTCAGTATTGGACTCCAAGTGGATGTTTTTATTATATTATCTTCCTTAGTTTTATATAGTATTGATGAAATTGAAAATCAGTGACCTGACAAAAACAAAATAATACGGCATGAAAATTGCTACCATGATTTCATGCTGTGTTAATGCAAGGATGTCATTCCCGCTTCAGAATAATAACAGTGTTTTGCTTCTGAGCTTACAGCTCTCTCTCTCCCTCTCTTCCTCTGCCCACCCCGCCTTTTCCTTTTTAAAGGGGTGTTAATGCCACAGTGAAATTCTCTTTCATCATATTCTTGTCTGTTTGTTAGAGAATAACCACTACTAATAGTTAAATTTTTGAAGTAAACAGTGGAATCTCTCTATTCCATAAGCATATGCAAAAATGCAGAAAGAATCAGGCTTAACAGTCACCATAACATGGCTAATTGTAGAATCTGGGATTTTTTTTAGTCATTCTTCTTCAAAGAACCATCACCCAGTCTGCGTGGCAGCACTCTTTGGATTCCCACAGGGCACTAGTTGTCCTGGAATATGCAGAAGTGATATCAGTTCTCTGGCTTATCCTACAGGTGCCAAAAAAGATTCGAGGAAAAAGCTAAATTCTGATAATGTACTCAACGAACTTTCAATGTGGTGATCAAGTTTCATATCTCAACTGATTAGAGACTACCTTATCAAACCTTCCCAGCTTGCCAGTGATGGCAGAACCTACAAAATCTGATGTCAAAATTTAAAGGTTAGAAGGTACCTGGCAAATTCTTCCATACAGGGAGAAGGGAGAATTTCTTTCTGATCCCAGATACTTGTTCAGACTCTGCCATCTCTGTTCAGAGAGGGAGGGAGCACATACCGAGTCGCAAGCTAAAGGCCAGCATTAGCACCAACTCCACCTTATTTTGTCTGTCTCTCTGTTTTTTCATTGCTTGCAGAACAGGGCAAGCCTGGCTGTTGTGTGTGCACAGAATGAAATAGCCATCTCTACTGTACTTCATGGAGGACATGGAGTGGGGAACCAAAGGAAACAGAACACTGTGCCCTTTCTTCATGCTCGGCCTGATTGAGTTGTTTCAAGAATAGAGATTGATTTAAAAAAACAAACCAACAAACCCAAAAGATAGCTTATTGCATTTAAGGCAGTAAGCTGAAGGGCTGATGATATAAAAGTCTCTCTGTGTACTTGGTTTACAGCTAAAGAATTCACCCACACTACCTGAGGTCTGAACTGGTTCAGAATCTCTTCTCACGTATGAGTTTCCTTGACCTCATATGTCTTGGTTATTTTAGGCAGAAAATAATTCATGATTCAGTGACCCAGAGACAAAATACATGTGGGCATGAGGTGTAATGGTTTGTATTGACCTGAGGGCTCCAGTTTCCATGCTAAGGACAGCTTCAGCTCTAATGTCACAGGGATTTGAAGTTCTCTTCCTAGCTAAAGTGGCTGATATGCTGCAGAATTCTCCAGTTTAGCATTATCCTCTGTAATTCCGTGGCCTCAATGAGGAGAAGGGAATGTCCTGATGAGTATGGTAGCCTACCTCTTTAAAGATGGATAGGAATATGGGGTTGAGTTCTCTGAGCATAGGAAATAACTGAAGAAGACTGGAAGAATGTTCTGACTGTGAACTGCTTTGTGTGGGTGAATAAGGGGTACCTCATCCTCTAGCTTAATTATAAAAAACAAGGACAACCCCTCTGTTATTTTGAAAGAGGTAACGTTGGTCACTTCTTAGTTAAGACAGAGGTTTTTGTGAGCTCATACTTCTGTTCTGGATGTTTCTTATTAGTAAACTCAAGAGATTCTTTGCTGAACAGGCTCGATCTGCTCACCAGCTTGGTTGTCATTCTGTCATGTTCTCTTCTTAGAATGATTTTTAAAATTTTCAAACTTTATCTGGTAGTACTAGGACAAATATAGAAGAGGTGATAAAGGAAAAAAAAAGCAAACTCTCCTTTCAAAAGAAAATTTCTATTTGCTGAATTAATTTGATTTTTAACCAAGTGTTTGAAATCTATCTATAACTCCTGCTCGCCTTTCAGGGTGCTGGAAGCTCTGTGTACTTTTTGTTGCTAATAACATGTTGTGTGCCTTGGGTTTAGGTTTGTTTCTTAAACTGTTCTTGTCTGTTGCTGTCATTTTTTTCTTGTTGCTTGCAGTTTTAGCATCTTTTGTTTGTTCTCCTCCCCTGCTGCCTTTCTGTCCTTGCAGCTCTCTGTGGCTTTTTTACCATGAACTATCCTTCTGACGGGTTTCCTGCTGACTTAACTTAATTGCTGGAGCTCTAGCAGTAGCTGCATTGAGCATTGGAGCACCATCCATGTCCACTATGCTGTCTGGTGGGAGGCCAGGTGCTCCAGCCATTCGGCTCCAATGCCTGATATAGACCATCAACCAGCAGCATTGGAGGGATCCTGAGAGACTGGCTGGTATCAGCCACACTTTGGATTAAAGGAACTTTTTGGTCTGTTCTTTTGTTTTTACATATGCGTGCCAGAGAATCCTCTAAGTGTAGTTATTTATTTATTTGGATTTTGCTGTTACAGCATTATAGGAGATTACTGTAACTTAGTAAAGATGTCCTAACCTGAGTACAAGAAAGTCATGAAAGGACCTTGGCTGCTTCAGTGATGAGGGCTTTTTGTGAACAACACTTTTTTTCAGCACATATAGAATGTTTTATGTGAATATACTCTGTTCATAATTACTTCTTATGAGAAATAGATTTTTATTCCTGATAGAAGCATAAGGCGGGAAAAAAAAGTATGGACTTTAACATTCTTTATGATATAGTTTAAATTTACCATAAAATTAAATCCTGCAATTGAATTACATTAATTGATTTATACACTTTGTGGAGATATTAATTCAATCTTGCATCTTCTTGAATTTTTTAAGATATTTTTTAGTATAAGCATATGTACAGCATGGCAGTTAACACTGGGATGGAGATGAAAGATATGTTTTATATGATGTCCTTGCTACTATATTTAATCTTTATAGTTGTTCTCTATGGATATGTAGGGACAGGAACTGCCCACATGCCATATAAAGACCAAGTCATAGTATCCCACTAAGTAGTGCAAGCAGAATATGAAGAAGGGGATGGAACAAGAGAGAATCATAGAATCATAG
>VWZD01011416.1:0-23786 GCA_013396695.1 Sakesphorus luctuosus
CATAACATTTTCTGAATTCTGGCATTTTAGAAGGCTAATCCAGAACTGGCAGACTACATATTTATTCTTGACCAAAGTTATTCATTCTAACTTCAGGACTTCATTAATAAAGAATTAGAGACTAAAAATATAGTTAATGACAATCAATTTGGTTTTAAAGGAGGTACTGCATGTCACATAAAATTGTTATCCTCAGCAGCAATGGAAGTGAGGATTTCTTTTCTTACCTGTTAGTTGACCAGGGTTAACTACATCTCTGAAGATCTGTGACCCTCTCTGGAGAATGCCCTTAAGCCTAAAGACTTGAGCCCCCATTTTATTTGGTGCATCAACCTGAGATCTGCTCTTCAGAGCAGTATTTTAGAGATAGAATCCTCTCATAATGTTTTTTCTTGTGTGTGTGTGTGATTATATCAACAAGTGTGAATTCAGTTAAATACCTGGACTTCCACTTTATCTCAGGAAAAGTGACAGAATTTAACCAGTGGCAAAGCAGTTTTCATAAGTCATAGTGTGTTTTCTTTAAGATGCTACAGAAAAAAAATCCATTTTAAAGCAATGAACAGTTCACACATAAACTCTATATATCAGTTATTAATCATTGTTTATGCAGGATTTTGAGAGGTACTGCTCATAAATTTCCCACTTTTTCCTTCCAAAGAGAATCTGGTTACCTCTATAAGATCAGACCCATAAGGCACCTAAAAGTCAACAAAATCACCAAACTTAATTTTCTCTTCATTTTTTGCTGAGGATTTTAAGTCACTAAGAGAGCTATTCAGAAGCAGCAATTACACTGGTACCAATCAGTAGCACATAGAAATTTTTTTTATTGTATGGCCAATTCTGTTCTATTTTTCCAATTCTATTTAACTACACCCAGTTACAGAGTAGTAGTCTTCTAATTTCTGTTTGAAGTGTCTGCCATTCCATGTTAAAGTAACAACCCTTTCTTCAGGTAAAAGTAATATTAAAATAGAAGATCCTGTTTATGTTCCCTTGTTTTTGCACACTGATATTGTTGCACAACATACACTTTTTTCTTTTCACAGTTGAAATCCTCAGATAAGTACTTAAAGTACATTTAGGTTACTAACTCCACAAAGAAGGTTGCCACTTTTTTCTTTTTCTTTTCTTTTTTTTCCTTTCTTTTTTTTTCTAGATTTACATTTTTTTTTAACAGAATAAACCCCAAAAGTATGGAGTTGATAAAGTTGTAGACCCTGAAAAATTATTAGTGCAACTGCATTGTTGTCAGCAAGCATGCTGTAGTTGCTACAGCAATTTATCACTGTTAACACTGAGACTATTTTTATAAATAATTCTGAGTGTCTTTCAACTGCATCTTTAGATTCTCAGCTGCTAGTCTCAACCACTGTGGGGGTAGATGAAGTGGGTTTCCATTGTTTCACCTGAGATCTTGCCTTGAGAACACAAATTATATTGAATTCAGACTCCAGAACTGGGTTGAAAAGTTTTGCACTATAAAATTTAGTTCACATAATGAAAGCCAAAGAGGTAATAATTCTATGTCAGGAATGAAAGCAAAAAAAACCAAAAACCAAAAAACAAAACAACTCTGATACATTTCTGAGTCATTGAAAAACTACAGTACCTTTGCCAAAACAAAGTAACTCAAAGCAGTTGAGCTTACTAAAGAATTTGGCCCAAATCTCAGAGCATAATTTGATTAAAACAAGATTAAATACAAATTAACTTTAAAAATATTTGAGGATGTATTGGTACTTAAAGCTTTATGAATATTTTCAATATACTTTAGACTTCATTAAATATGAGTATTTCCATTTTCAGTTCATGATCCTGAAGCAGAGGAAATAACCTATTCTTAAACAGTGACTTAGAGCATCTGTATTTTTGCCTTTTGTTTCCTTAATATATAAATAATCTTCTCTAAGAGATTTCCATCCCATTTTTCACCAATCAGATGAACATATTTTCTACTCCTTTTAAAATGTTTATATATAGAGAGATAGATATAGATATATATTTTTTTTTCTCTTTTTTCTTGGACCCTAAAGAATAGAGGGAATCTAATTTCTTAGAAAAGGGAAATTAGAATGCTTAAGTGAGGATTCAGGTGTGTGGGGCAGGTACAAAGGAGAGATATACAGCAAGAAGACACACAAATGCACATACTTGTAGAGTAACAGAAGACACTGTTTCCAGAAATGCCAGGAAGCTGGATAGAATTTACTACAGTCCAGAGGACACAAAAGATTGTTGAATTGAGAACAGCATTAGTGAATAGGATTCAGTGAATGGACTTAGTGCCCAAAGGGCAGATCAATGTATTTCTCAGTTTTAGAGCTTTTAATTCCAGTTTTTACTTAATTGCTTAGGGCTTAAAATAATCTGACTTGTTCTGGTGTCCTCACTTTAAGAAACACTTGTCAGTCAAACAATCACAAAAGTTTATCCAGATGGGTAGAAACTCCTATCTGTTTTACAGTTTCAGTGCACCTGCTTACATATTCAGCCTTTAAAAAGACCTAGCACCTTTGTACATAGAACTGTTAAGCTTTATATCATTACACTACCTGTTATACCTGGAATTCTTAAGTGGTCTCCGTTTTAGCTAACTCATTCTTGAATCATGAACTTTCAGACAAGTTGGAGTTGAGGCATTTCTGTATATGAAAAATGCTGTTTTCTGCTATGACATTTAGCATGTGAAAGATCTAATTCTGAGATTGAAATAAGCATTATTTGTGAAAATGTCTAAAAATATTCTAAATTAATGCTGTTTAATTGAACAACTGAATAATAAAGTACATTTTTTATTAACTACTATGACTAGAATCAGTTTTTGATGCAGTTGTTCAGGTCATAGATCTCACAATTTTTCTGTGACTGTCAAGCAACACTTGCATCCAATTCTTTGCTAAACTGAATGAGGGAGCTTGAATGTAGTTGTTAGTATGTTCATAACAGCTGCTGCAAGAGAGGAGCCCTGAAGAGGAGATACAAGGACTCCCTGAAACAATACCTTAGCCTTGGCTATATTGAATGCCATCAATGGTCCACTCTGGCCTCCAATCGGGATTCATGGAGACCCACGATTCATGATGCTGCTGCTTCCTTGGACAATGCACATAGAATCAGTCTCGAGGAGAAAAGACAATGTAGAAAAAAACGTTCCTCGCCTATATCACCTAAGGAGACGTTCCGCTATGCCTTTTGGGACCGGATGTTCCTATCCTGCATCAGCCTTTTTAGCCACCAGCGCACTTGCAGCAAGCATGGGTAGTGCCCTTCCAAAATCTTCGTTTGCAAAGCCTAGCCATGATTATGATGTTCATAGAAACTAAATAATTGAAAATACCAGAAAAAGAAATATTTTAAAAAATAACATATCTGCTGATTTTATTTTCTAATATAGTAGTGTCTAATTTTACTGCTCCTTGTTGTTTTCAAGAAATATTTATGCTTCATATTAAAACAGTTGTTCTCCTTCCACTTATCTGTCACTAGAACTCATCAAAATGTTACCTACTGAGGCAAAAATATTTGACTACTGTAGCTGTTTTTTCCTTAAAAAAAAAGGTGGAATATACCACCATTATGAATGCTCATAGGTTTTTTTAGACTGATAAAAGTAAAATTTCTTTCAGGTCTTACCTCCTAAACTTTCCTCTGAACACCAGAGAATGAAGTAAGAAAAAGCCTGCAGCAGAAGATTCTTCCTTTTCATACTCAGTATCAGAAAGGGTAGAGTTTCTTATGCTGGTTGCTTTGTCTTGTTCATGCTCCTGAAAAAGACAGTTCAACACACATCTAAGTTGACACTTCACTTCAGGACAAATCTGCAAGTGTAGTTTTTGCATTGTCTCTTCTTTTCATAAATGCCTTGAGAATAAGTGGAGCTCCATCAAGAGTCAGGACAAGAGGTTGTGAGAGTGACAGCATGTTTTACACACACGCACGCCAATGTGACAACAAAGTCCATTTATAGAAAGCTGCATAGAAACCTCTCTGAATCAGTGTCAAATTAGAGATACTGTTCTGAAATACTGATTACGACTGCATATTTAGCCCGTGTCAGCTGAAAGAATCTATCTGACTTATCTATCCATCTATTGCTGCCTGCTGCTCAAATGAATGTCATCTTGTCAATGGGCTCATCATTACATTCAGCTGGAAGCTTTGCAAACTTTCAGCTCTGAGAAAGAACTATTATACTATCTATGGATGGCTTCAATACTAGCACATCCCTTTTTTAGAAATGTCAAACTTCTTGGCAATCCATTTTCTTGAACAAAAGTGAATCCCTGCTATAGTCAATTCATGAGCCCTCTACACCATTTTTTCAAGGCATAATTCCTTAATGATTCTTTATGCCTTTATAAATACTCCACTTATATACTTCCTTTAATGTAACTCTGTCTGCTTATGTAGTTTACCTATTTCCAAAGGTACAATTCTGTGTGAGAATATGCCTGAAAACCTCATGAATGACAGGCAAATTTTGTTACAAGCTGAAGTACAAGACAGAACCATTTAGAAATACTTAATTTTATTTCTAACATTTGTCTTCTATAAATTAAACGCTTGCCTTGTAAAGATTAAAGTTAGTGTTTTATTAAAGCAAAGTATTTTCTAGAAAGTCTGCTCTTTACAAGGTACCTACCAAGGCTGCCAAGTTTGTGAGTTTTTACCTCCAGGTTTTTCCAAAAGTGAACTTGCGCTATCTGAAACTTAGGGAAGACAGACTTGCTTGGGTTTTGGTTGGTTTTCTTTTATTTCTTTATGCATTAAATTAATTAATTAATTTTATTGAATTGTTTTGTTTGTGTGTGTGTGCACGCGCGCGTACATATAAATAGAAATTGCTAAAAAGAATTGCATGTTTAGATGCCTGTTTACACGGAAAGACCTTTGAGAAAAAACTTGCAAGTCTAATTATTTTATTGCATTTTCTTGTATTATAAATCACTGCTGTATTTAGGTTTTTTGTGTTCTGAAATTTCTAATAGGTTAGAAATATTATATGGATGATATAAGAAAGCTCATTGATTTTTAAATAGGAGTAAAATAAATAAACTAAGAGATGCTCTTAAAAGAGTAGAACCTAAGGTGAATAGCATAAGGTCATCAAGAGATATGCAGAAGAAAACAAATTAGGCGGTTTGTTGAGAGTTTCTTTTTATGTTCTGGACTGTTGTTTGCCACCTCACTGAAACACAGTCCTGCAACACCAGATGTCAAAAAGGTGATATGATTGAGCAGAACTATACTTATTAAAGGGCATGATAACATCGCAGAGATGCAAATAGGACTGTCAAAGCAGAAAAGATCAAGAAGAGGAAACATTTTTTCCTTCTGACTTCCATCTATCACTGAAATCAAGTAGATTAATACACCTGATGTGGAGTGGTTAGGGATTTATCTGCGAACAAATAGTTTAGGTCCCTATTAAGCATATTTATTAAACACTGTCTTAATACAATTAGGGGGAAAAGTATAGTTATAATAAAATTAATTCCCACATAATTGAACAATGATTAATTCAAATTCAATAACTGACCTTGAATTTGCTTTTGTCTCAGCACTGTCTTTCACTTTGTTTTTTATTTTGTATTGTGCTACTTACAACCAGGCTAGGAGTATAACTAAATGGCTAAGGAGTAAACGGAAACAAAGAGTTTATAAACTCTGGGAATAACTTTGCAGTTCTTTTCTGGAAGGAAATATAAGCCAATACTGTATTTGAAGTAGCAACTCCCTATAATTAGAAACAGTTTAGAAGGCTTTCTGAACCCTATCTCTTGTTTTCTGTGCTGCTGTTCTTAAGCTGCTTTATAAACAAGTCAAACTGTGATTTACATTTTTTCTGGCATGAAAAATATTTTTTAAGCCTACTAGTGATGCTGATCTACCATCACATACAGCAGTGGCTACTGTTGTAAAAGACAACAAAAAGCGTTTTTATAAATGTATCATCAGCAAAAGGAGGGCTAAGGAAAATCTCCAACCATTCTTTCTTGCATGTGGTGGGAAACAGTTACAGAGGACACAGAAAAGGATGAGACACTTAATTTCTTTTTTTGCCTCAGTCTTTAACAGTAAGGCCAGTCATCCTCAGGGTACCCAGCCCCCTGAGCTGAAAGACAGAAATGGAGAGCAGAATGAAACCCCCATAAGCCAGGAGGAAGTGGTCAGGGACCTGCTACGCCACTTCGACATGAACAATGGAAACAGATGGGATTCACTGAAGGATACTGAGGGAGAGAATGTAAGACTATGTCAAGCCACTTTCAGTAATTTACCAGCAGTCTTGACTAACTGGAGAGGTCCCAGGTGACTAGAAGTTAGAAAATGTGATACTCATCTATAAGAACAGTTAGAAGAAAGATAAGGTGAATTATAGACCTATTGATGGTGGAAAAGGTCATAGAGCAGATCATCTTGAGTGCTACCATGTGCAGGACATCCAGAGGACCAGACCCACTCAGCATGGGTTTATGAAAGGCAGGTCATACTTGACCAACCTATTCTCCATCTATGACAAGGTGACCTGCTTAGTGGATGAGGGAAAGGCTTTTGATATTGGATGTTGGGCTTGGACCTGTTTCCCATAGCATTCTTCTGGAGAAACTGTCAGCTCTTGGCTTGGATTGTTGCACTGTTTACTGTGTAAAAACTGGCTAGGGCCAGATCCAGACAGTGATGGTGGATGGAGTTACATTCAGCTGATGGCTGGTTTCAAGTGTTTTCTCCAGGACTCTGTACTGGGGCTGATTGTGTTAACTCAAGAGGTCCCAACTGAAGTTAGCAAATACAACACTCATTTATAAAAAGGGTTGGAAAGAAGATACAGGGAAATACAGGCCTGCCTTTATTGATGACTTGGATGAGAGGATTGAGGGTGCTTTCCATCAGCTTGCAGAGGTCACCAGGTTGGATGGGAGTGTTGATCTGCTGGTGGGTAAGAGGGCTCTGCTGAGGGATTCAGACAGTTTGGCTGGATCCATGGGCTGCAGCCAGTTGTGTGAGATTCAACAAGGTGAAGTTTTGGATCCTGCACCTGGATCACAAACCCTTGCAGTGATACAGGCATGAGGAAAAATGGCTGGAAAGGTGCTCAGGAGAAAAATACCTGGGGTCCTGGTTGACACATGCCTGAACATGAACCAGCAGTGCGTGTGTCAAGGTGGCCAAGAAGGCCAGTGGCATCCTGGCCTGTTTCAAAAATAATGTGGTCAGCAGGACCGGGGCAGTGATTGCCCCCTTGTACTTGGCACTGGTGAGGCTGCACGTCAAATCTTGTGTTCAGGGTTTTGGGTCCCCGAGTTCAGGAAAGACATTGGGGTTCTAGAGCATGTCCAAATAAAAGAAACTTGAAAACAAGTCTGATGATGAGAGGCTGAGGGAGCTGGGGTTGTTTAGTCTGGAGAAAAGGAGGCTTGAGGGAGACCTTATTGCTCTCTACAGCTACCTGAAGGAAGGCTGAAGTGAGGTGGGTGTTGGTCTCTTCTCCCAAGTAACAAGTGACAGGACTAGGAGAAATTACCTGAAGTGCTAGGGGACTTTTAGATTAGATATTATGATTTTTTTTTTTTTTTTATTTCACTGAAAGGGTGTTCAGGCATGGGAACAGGCTGTCAGGGATGTGGTTGGTTCATCTTTCCTGGAAGTGTTCAAAAATGTGTAGATGTGGCAGTTAAGGACATGATTTAGAGGTGAACATGAAGATGATAACAGTTGGACATGATGATCTTAGAGATCTCTTCCAACTTTAATGATTCTATGATTCTAAGATGCTAGACTGCTTCCATGATTACAGTAATAAATGAAATCTGGGTAGGGCACTGATAGTGGGAATATATTTTCTAATTCAGAAGAGACTTCCTGGTCAGGAATATTAAAATCATTTAGCACAAATTAATATCATCTTTCAAAATATTCTACTTTCCAATATGGGAGAAAAACCAGAAGAAATCAAACAATAAAGAAACAGTCTGCATTCTAGTTCGTCTCAAAACATCTTTTTACATGCCACATATCCTTATCTCAGTGAGTCATAAAATGACACTATATTTTGTGCATCATCAGGAATATTTGAAGGGTAAAATTGCTCATCTGTAGCTTTCATATCAGTGCTTCCAGTCAGGGATAAAATATCAAGATGAAGACAAGTAACACCGTAATTACTAAAGTAAATTCATAAAATAGTGATATAAATAAATAAACTTGCAAAATATCACTTTCTCTTTGGTTTTAGGATTACAGTTGGCAGTTGCTGACTGGGAGGAATGACTCCCAAGCACCCACACTCCACGCAGTTTGAAGGTGAGGCTTAGAAGCAACTTTATTAAGGTAAACATGGATTTTTATATGGTTGAATAGGAAAGGTACTGGAAACTGGGAGGTAACATGAATAGGATTGGGTAGAAGCAAGGGTGGAGTGTGTAACCAAGGAGACAAACAACCAATAAGGGAACAACTGTCTAACAGCCAATAGGAACAGGACTAAGGGAAAAAGCAGAAAAAAGATCTAAGGCAAAGAAGACAACATGGAGGGAATGACTAAGGGAAACAAGACAACAGGGAAACCATTTTTGAAGGGGGGGGGAGTAACATCATGTTATGGGTTTAGCCAGGTAGGCCTAAAATTTAGGTTTTAAAGTTCAGATTAGGCCTAGAATTGTCAGCTGACTTAAGCTGGGCTGAGCTAGCTAACAGCTGACTTCTTCTAGCCAGTAGTGTTGTATTCCATACCATATTATGACATCATCTCAGAAGGGGTAAGAGCCGGTGTGTGGGAGGTGTTAAGTCAGTTCCATCATGGCTGAAGTACAGAGAGGACATGCTGCACTTGTTCTACTCTGTTGGGCCCTGCTCCTGCTGCCGCTACATCATATTTTGTTTTAGTTTCAGGGAAGTAGAAATATTTTGTTGTTATACTTTCTCTCTCTTGCAGGGTGTCTTTTAGAGTGTTTATGAACATAGAGTAATATAATTTGTATTAACTGGGGAGTGGGAGGTTATTTCTTGTTATACATAACTTGTGTAACTGTGTGTTATATTGTAGTTTTCTCTAATTTTCTCTTTTCTGTGTAAATACATATAGTTAGTTTCAGCATAAAGCTAGTTTGAAATTTTTTTCCCCCTTCTCCCTTTTCCCAGCCAGAGGCTAACTCTGTTCTTTGGGCAGTCAGCATTTTGCCATCTCAACGCAAGACACATCATAACATTAAAAACCCATGAAACTGTGAACTGTACAATAAAAATGCAATATTTAAACTTCTATGATGTCGGTATGGATGTCTTTGAAAGTCCGGGTCATCTCTCTTCAATTGTCGTCTTGGTATATCCACTTACTGTAATATATCTTCCAGTCTTCATATGTCACACATACTCCCACTACAGTTATTTGAATTTTCTGGGTACTATAAAGAAGCATAAAGTTTGAAAGCTTGATTTTGAATGTTAGGGGAAAAAACACAATTGAAAACAAAGGTCGTGAATGTGGGAGATATTCTTACTCTTGCAGACTTTTGTGTTTGTCTTAGTTGTATTTCTGCTGCTTTGCAAAATACACTCACAATCCATGAAGAAGGTAACAAGGATTAAGTTACCTAGTCTCCCTTTCCTTTCGGAGTCTCCCTTATCACCTAAACTCCATTGCTAGAGAATGTGGAGATGTATACAAACAAACTTTAAGCAAATTTTAATGCCTCACATACTACTGGAAAATTAATTGCCTCCATTAACATTTGTCAATCAATTAACAAACATAGTTTTTTATAGATAAAACTCTTGGCTTCCTAAGTTGTCCATGTTGGGTCAGAAACAAGAGAAAATGTGCGTGGTGCACTCTAACTGCCAAAAAATGTAGCTATAGATCTGAATCGTATAGAATGATTTGGGTTTGAAAGGAGCTTAGAGATCATCTAGTTCTAACCCCTCTATCATGTGCAGGTACACCTTCCTCTAGACCTAGAGTTTAGGTTTTCTTCTAGAAATGACCCTTCACATGAGGACAGAGCAATAGAAAAGAATCTTATGTTAATCTGGCCCATGCTGTTGGCAGTACAGGCTCACACAGGAGTCCAAACACATAGGTAGAATGAACCTAACCTTTCTCCTTTGATATAATAATCCAAGCTGTGAATTTGGACTTGCATTCACACAGAGGACATACAAAAGTCTATTTTAGGTTTGAAAATAATTCCAGATTTACAGTTTATCTTTAAATAAATAAATTTATCTAAAGTTTTGTAAAACTAATTATGGGTCTCAATTTATAAATAATATAATAATAATTGCAGTATATTTTGGTCTATATCACAAAATCACAGAATATCCTGAGTTGTAAGTGTCTTGGGTTGAGCTGGCAAAATGCCAACTGCCCAAGAACAGAGAAAAAAAAAGGTTCCTCCCCCACAACCAGCTAAGAGAAAAAGAAGAGGGAGAGGAAAAAAAACCTTCTAAACTAGGTTTATGCTGAAACTAACTACATGTATTTATACAGAAAAGAGAAAATTAAGAGAAAACTACAGTATAACACACACTAACACAAGTTACATATAACAATAACCTCCCACTCCCTAATTAATACAAAGTATATTAGTCTAGATTCATAAGCACTCTAAAAGACACCTAGCAAGAAACAGAAAGAGTAACAATGAAATATTTCTACTTCCCTGAACTCAAACNTGCTCGGCCGTGGCAAAATGAACCTTAGGACTTAAACGGTGGGGCCAGTTCTGCACACGCTGAGCCTCACCTAAAAAATCCACTGCGCAGGCTCGGAGGGCACACCCACGTGGGGTGAGCCCTTCCCAAATCTTCGTTCACGAAGATTGGCCATATTACCCAGTCAGGTGACAGCTGTCTCTACTAATCCACGTAGATTCTCTGAGCCTGCTAATTTGAGGCCTAGCAAAAACCACTACAGTAAGTGACCTACAAGAACCATCGATTACAGCTCTTAAATGAATGGCCCATATGGGTATCAAACCCCCAACCTTGGTGTTAATATCACCATAATATAACCAGTAGTGTCTACTTGTAGTCTACTATGATTCAGTGCAGTAAAGTATGCCACAGAACATGGTATGTGACTTTTAAGTATGTTTATAAAAATTGTAAGCAGTACCATCTACATCACAATGATTGGAAGGTATTTTATATTTTTTTAGTGCTTGTGACAAAGAAATAAATCCATCTGACTCACAAATCAAAAAGGAATATTGGCCTTATTGAAATTGTGTCCCATATAAAAAATTTAATCTATTTTATGTATTATATATTCATTCTGGAAAACTGAAAGAAAAATATGAGGAGAAAAAAAAATGTAAACTCCTTTTCTGTCACCACTGATGTAAGGCTGCCCTTGAAATAATTTGCAGAAGCTGCTTAATCATGCAAAGCAATGTTATCAAATACATTAACAAAGGATGAAGAGAAGCCTATAGACAAAGCCTTTTTTCTCCAGCTACAGGAAGCATTGCACTCGCAGGCTCTTGGTTTGCTGCAGGTCTTCAACCACCTCAACATCTGCTGGGACAGTAGCACAGCAAACCCTTGGCAATCCACGCATCTGAAATGCATGGGGGAAAACTGCTTGAGCCAGGTAATAGACAATCCTACCAGAAGGAAAACGATACTGGATCTGTTGGTCACCCATACAAATGAGCTAACTGCGGACATCAAGATTAAAGGCAGCCTGGGCTGCAGTGATCATGGTATGGTGTGGTTTCTAGTGCTGAGGGATATGGATGAGGTAAAGTTAGGAGAGCAAACTTGCAACTCTTCAAGGTCGCCAATAGGATCCCCTGGGAGACTGCCCTTGGGGACAAGGGGGTGGAATAGAGGTGGAAGATCTTTAAGAAAATCTTCCATAGAGGAGAAGACATGTCAATACCCAGGAGCAAGAAAGAGGGTAAGGAAGGCAAAGGACCTATATGGCTGAGTAGGGACCTGCTGGTCAAACTAAAGAGAAGGAAGCAAATGCACAGGCAGTGGTAACAAGGACAGGTAACCTGGGAAAAGTGTAGAGGTGAAGTTTGGTTGTGTAGGGATTGAGTAAGGAAGGGCAGGGTGAAGCTAGAACTAAATCTGGCAGAGAATGCAAAGAATAACAAGGGCTTATATAGGTATGTTAATGAGAGAAAGAAGGTCAAAGAAAGCGTAGTCCCTGTAATAAACAATTCAGGTAAATTGATATCAATGGATGAGAAGGCTGGGGTACTCAATTTTTTGTTCTCAGTCTTCAATGGCAGTCTCTCTTCCCACACCTCTTCAGTGGATGGACAGCAGCATGGGGACTGGAGAAGCAAAGTGCTTCCCACTGTAAGTAAAGATCAGGTTTGTGACCATCTGAGGAACCTTAATGTTCATAAATGTCTGCAACCCCATGAGAAGCAACCCACAGTCCTGTAGGACTTGGCTTATGTAGTTGCCAAGCCACTCTCAATGATATCTGAAGTCATTACAGTCAAGTGAAGTCCTGGAAAAGGAGTGAAGACTGGAAAAAAGGGAAACCAAATACTGCCTTATCAACTAGACCATAACACTAAGTGCTACCTTCCTGTTGTTTCTTGAACACATCTGTGTATGATTACTCCACCACCTCCTGGGGCAGTCCATTCCAATGCTTAAGAAATTTTTACAGAAGAAATTCTTCCTGGTCCCTTTCAACTATGATTTTATGAAGAGAGAGATAAGTATTTAAGCAGACAGAACAATCAAACTGAAAATTTGTCATGGCATTGAGGTTATGCTAGAATATAGTAATGGAACACTCTCTTAGTTTTAGGATGATTCATTTTCCCACCATCTCCAGGAAAGGAAATTGGCCAGTCCTACTCTAATTAATTACAATTCAATTCTTATCCGAAAATTCAGATGACTAGATGTAATTATATATATTTCATTGTTATGTTAAATGGATAAAATAAAGACTATTCCAAGAGGGAAATTTGCTTAATATGCAAGATACAAAAAGGAAGAGTTGTTTAGTAAACTGTAAATACTCTGAGGCAAAAGCTCATTACTTCTGTTACAATACAGATGATGTTCACTATTTCATATTAATGACTTGGAGACTCACTGTAAATGACTGAAATTTCTTATGAGATACTAGGTGAAATAAATAGTAAAATTCTCATGGATTTGTAGTTTGATTGGTATCAAGGCAAAATAACAAGAAAAAAATAGCAAGAATAACTGATTACAAAATACGTATCAGTCATTTATATGATGCACAATTTCAGTACAAGTATTTTAGGATATTTATATTTGGATGATGCTTCCTGTTTGGGGTTGTTGTGTTGTTTTGGTTTGGTTTGGTTTTTTCCTTCTCCTCTCTCTCTGCTACAAATCTTAATTAGGACGCTTATTTTTTTTTTGCTTTGGGTACAAATTATAGGTCCAGATTAATGACATCTGAGGAAGACTTAAATCTGTAAAGCCCACAAACTGTGTTGCTGAACATAGATGAAACAACACTAAATTAATGAATGTCTCTTTTGAGTAGAAACAATGGAACAGAACTGTATTAATTTTCAAAAGAAATGGTACTTTGCTTTTTGAACTTGTATCCATTTTTTTTTTTTTTTGCATGATGCTATTACGTTGAAATTTCCTTATTTCAGGATCACTTGCCAGTTTAGGATTAGATCCCACATGCTAGCAACAGCACCATCTTTTTCTGGTTACCTTCACTACTTTTTCTTATAGTCTGTTTTTCTTGATACAACAGGAGGAAAGAAACTATTGTGTATCTTAAGATATTAAAAAAATAATAACCCACTAGGTGTTTTCATACTTTAATTAATCATAATTTTTCATTGGTGGCAGTCTAGGCCACAGTAAAGTGATTGAGTTTAAAATCTCTGTTGACAAGAGGAAAACTGCCAGCAAAACCTCAACTCTGGACATAGGGAGAGCAGACTTCAGGCTGCTCGAGGAATTAGAAAGTAAGGACCTGTGAGAAAATGTTTTTGCAGATGCTAGGGTCAGCTGGTGCTGGTCACTTTTCAAACATCATCTCCTAAGGGCACAGGGGCAGGCAATTCCCAAATGTCAAAAGTCAAGCATGTGAGGCAGAAGGCTGGCGTGGCTGAGCAGGGATTTTCTCTTGGAAACAAGGCAAAAAAGGAAGGTCCAATGGAAACAAGGTCAAGTGAGATGGGAAGAATGAAGAGATGTTGCTTGCAATTTTAGGGAGACAATTTGTGTGACCAAAGCCCAGCTGGAGTTGAAGCTGGCCAGAACTGTGGGGGGGACAATAAAAAAAAGGATTTTTTCAAATATATTAATGGCAATCGGAAGTATAGAAATATCCTTGGTCCATTACAGCATGGGGATGGTCACCTCACAAACAGGGACAGAGAACAGTTAGAGGTGTTTAATGCTTTTTTTGCCTCTGTCTTCAACAGAGATAATGGTCCAAGGGGACCTCAGTGCCCTGAGCTGGAGGACTCCAAGTTGACCCTGAAATTATGCAGGATCTGCTGGTCCAGCTGGATCCCTATAAATCTATGGGCCCTCATGGGATTCATCCCAGAATCCTCAAAGAGCTGTCTGATGTAATGGCAAAACCTCTCTTAATGATTTTTGAGTGGTCTTGGGAATCCAGAGAGGTCCCAACTCATTGGAAGCTGGTGAATGTTCCACTTTTCAAGAAAATAAAGCCTTGAGTTACCACTTTGGGTCTCTGTACCTAACAATCTAACAGTGGCATATTCAAACATACATTTTTCTTTCTAGTACAGGGTATTGAATGTGCCCTGTATATTTTACCTTCTTAATGTGGCAGAAATTAAAATTGTTGACATTTTTGGTCTATGCTTCAGCCAACCATCTGGGCACAGTTTATACTATTTCCTACCTTGTTGCTAGTAACAAGAAGAGATAAAGTACAAACTTCACCCTTGAAGACAGAGCTAGCTACAAACTAAAAATAATTGGCCTCTTTTAATTGGCTAGTTGCATTTGGAGGTTGTTTGAAGAAGAAACTGAGGGAGAGGAGGAGGAAGGCTATCCCCTAGACCCAAATAACTGAAGATCCCCAAGTAATTATGTGCATGCTCAGGGACATTCCAATGTGCAGAGAGAAAACTGTTATGTAACAAATGGGTGGAGCTGGTGACTTCAGCCTGGGCGGTGTTAGGGACAGTATTGGACACACTTGCCTAGTTAGACGTCACTGGACACCTGTATTTTAAGGGCAAATGACTGGTGCACGAGGGGGGCTTGCTTGCCATGCGGGAAAACCTTGCATTTTAAAACACCAGGAGCACCTGGTACTGCAGTGAGTTAGCTAGCACACCTGGTCTCGGCTTCCTCCCTTGGAAAATATAAGTGTGTGTGTGTTCGTAAGATATTAGTATTAGCAGCACTACCACCCCACCCCCACTCTCACCCCCTCCCCCTTGGGGAGTGGGGCGGTGTTCGCGCGCCTGGGTTTACTGCACTTTGAGGGATGTTTCCCTTCCTTTTGCTTCCTCCTCCTTTTCCACCATAAAACTCCTGTTACTCAGTAATTTCTGTTAATAAAAATCCCTGTTTGTTAATTTCCCAACTGCGTGTCTGGTTTACTTTCTGACATCTTTTCGGACTCACCCTAATACACTTATGTAGGCCCAGAAATAAGTTGTTACTTAAGCGTGCTTAGTCTTACAGGTAACAGTAACAGTATCCTAGGGTGGATATCGTCTTCCTTTTTTTTTTAATTTAATTATGAATTTATTTACAATAAATAAGCTTTCTTGAAACAGAGACTTCTGATTCAGGCTGCCAAGCATCTCATGAGGTTACACTGTTGTCACCAGAAACCAGGAAATAAACTCTCCAATCAGTTTGCTATGTTGGAAAGCCAACATTACTTTATGAACAGTACATTGGATGCAAGGGGATAGCTCCACAAAGCTTGCACACCCAGCAACCTAACAGACCAGGTTTTATTCAAGAAATTAATACACATTAATCACATTTCTATAACATATTCATTATATTTCCCTAATACATGCATATATACTAATAACTTATTCAGTAACACTGTCATTATTAGTTCCTGATTTTCTGACTGCTTTGTCCTTAAATAAAAACTTCACCAATAATAAGTAGGAGGAACTTGAGACATTACCCAGGATCCTGATAGCAAATACACCTTTGCGCAAAGTGACAGACCGTGAGGAACCATCCTTCTTTGAAGGAACATAGCGATATAAAGACTTGAATGACTTCAGTATCATGATATATTTGCTATTGAGTCCTGTGTAAGAAGCCAGCTTTACTGCCCAGTTTCATAAGTGTGGTCTGAAATTAGGCTTTTTATGGGAGACAGAATAGGTATCCATCTACTGAAATTACATTATTAAAAAAAATAAATAAAAGGGAAGGTTTGTATATTCAATAGGTGGTTAAATAAACAGAAATTAAACAAAATATAATCTCTGTTGTCAAATGCACAATATGCATTCCTTTATAGTGCATTTTAAGATTAAATGAGTTAACAAACACAGTTTGATAGGAAGTATCCATCAGTTATATTAATTCAAACTGCATTCAGAGGGAGAAAATGCTCAGCTAAGAAAGTAATAGAAAGCAGATACCACACTCCTGTGTATTAAAAAGACCTCGTGCCTTCTTTGCCAAATAAATCTTTCTTAAAGGCACCTTCTGACAGCCAATGTGACAGAGAAAATAGCCATCAGCAACAACTGGCAACCAAAGAATATTGTGCGGCTTTGAGCTGTTGTCAAGAGATAGGCATTCTAGGGAACAAATCCTTTTACACTGGCTAAAAATGTTCAGTGATCACCAGATACTCAACAAATAAAACTCTGCTGCAACGTTCCTCTACTGCAAGAGCTTAGTCAGATTTTTTTAAGCATTGTATTTCTATTGGCCTTTTTGTACTTTAAAAGTTTAATGAAGGACTGAAGGTGTGGTTTTGGTCTCAATTACTTTTATTTTGTTGCATAACAACATAAAGTTTAATACCTCATAACCAGCTTTCTGTGACGTAAGAAATATAGCACCCTTTTCTAAAGATTTTTTCTGTCATTGCTTAAATTCCATAGATGACTCCCAGTTAGAATTCACTGCATAGACTATATATGGGTATTATAATATTGATACTAATATATATATATATATAAACTGATACATATATATATACATATATATATATATATGCACACACACACATACATATATAATTAATAAGGCTATTAAATGCCACCCTGACACCCGATCCCATCAGATCTTGGAAGCAGGGTACTCAGCCCTGCTTAGTAATTGGATGGGAGACCTCCTGGGAATACCGGGAACTGCAGGTTCTACTCTTGAGGACTTCACTGTCACCGCCCAAGCTCACTCATGGCAGGAGTTAAAGGATGGGGCCAGTTCCACGCATGCTGTGCCTCACCTAAAAAATCCACTGTGCAGGCTGGAAGGACACACCCACATGGGTAGAGCCCTTCCCAAATCTTCATTCATGAAGCCGAGTTGTACATACATACATGCTTCAGTAATCTAAGAAATTTAATAAAATTACTACAGGATTTTACCTATGTTCAACAGCTACAATATAAAGTCTATATTTAAATTATTCGATTTTGGTTAATTTGTCTACATACAGTAAAATAACAGGAAGGTTCTGAAGGAATATGAAATCTATTGCAGTCTGAGTATTATGAAAACCCAGTATTTTTTAACCTTTACAGCAAAATAATTTTATTTTCAGGGATGTATTTTCAAAGAAAGACTTAAAAGAAGTTTTTGTAAAAATAGATACTTTGGTGACTATGCAAATTCTTTTGCATGAGAGGACACTAGCCATATAGTCCATATGCAAACATTCTGCTGTATGGCATCCCCTTCCTAGTTAAGAAAAAAGAAGTAGAGGCAACGTTTTGATTCTTCAGGAAATAGAATAGGACTTTTCAAGAGGTGCAATGATATTCACATTTAACACAAAATACAATATTGAAAAGGACCTTGAAATTATTTTGAAATGTAAATATCTTTTAAGTGGATGAACTTAAAGGAAGTTGAATTGCAAACTCTTTTGGAAAACTTTTTCTGTTACATCTACATCTCTGCATTACAGGACCGAGAGTGAGAAACTGTGCAAATTCTTTCTTCTATTTTCGTATATTGATGTTCCTCTTTTTTTGTATCCAAAGATATAATGAAGGGCAGGTTAGTTCATAACTCATTTTGCATTCTTCCTCACTAAATCTTGATGATATGTTTTTTTGTACAATACAAAGCACACTGCAGTAAAGTAATGAGAAAAGCATTAATAATTACATAAATGACAAAAAGAAGACAAGAAAGTACCCAGCACAACACAAAACGAATTAAGAAAAAAAAAAGTAGAATAATAGAATAACATCCAATTGTATAAAAAATATGCAAAAAAATTGTTTAAAACAAAAGGAGATTCAAAACCAATAGCAATTGTTCCATTAAAAATTAGCTATTAAATTGAATAAAAGGCAAGAGATAATCTAATTACTGAGAACTTTAAACAGTTTTATTCAAATTACAAATAAATGCTTTTAAATTAGTTTGTTCCCAATTTCTTTGCATAACTCTGAAAAAGAAGGACTCTCTGTACCTCATTTTTTGCAGTGCCAAAGCTCTCATTACCATGGTAAGAATTTGATTTGAGTTTCCTGTAGTTTCTTTAAACACTTTTCTTGTAAAGATCTTCAACTGTAATTCATTTATGTGAGGAAAATAACACACAGAAATGTACACAACATTTAAGGAAAATAAAGACATAACTGATCCCCATCTTCATTAGTCTAAATCAATCAGATAGTTCTGTTATCGTCATTGGCCAAAAAGTTATTTGGAATATGCTCAAAGGCTCTGTGGCTCTGTACAATTGCTGCCTGTAGAGCTGCATATCAATTTTCAAGCTTTATCATACTCTTTAAGGATGTAATCCCAGCTGCTTACTTAGGATGCTTCCCTAGCCATCAGACTTGTCATCTTATTTAATACTCTACTGCCTATTCTTCATTTTTCTCTTCCTGTCTTCTTTTATGACCTTTTTCTAAGCTATTTATCTTTGCCTGTAAGTTAGAATATTCTATAATGTAAATCTTAGAAGCTTCTTTTTTAATCAGCCTCCTATCTTCCAATGAAAAAGGACAAACAAAACAAAACAAAACAAAACCAACCAAAAGAACAAGCAAACCAAAACAAAACACAACCTCGGTAATTAATAAAATATATTCTAGAATTAAATTTTGCACTCAAGTGCATGGTAGAAATAGTTTCTCCTTTTTTCTTTAAGCAGTTTTTTGTCAAAGCTCTAATCTTTGTCTTTCCCGTAGCTATGCTTCTGGGAGGCTTGCAAAACTAAGGTAGAGAAATAAATGTTGCTTTTATTCTTACCTAGTGATGGTTGTATTTCTTCCACTTACTCTGTTTAATTCTTCTGCCATAAAGAAAAATCAGAAAGTATTGTCTTTTGCTTTAATCTTTTCTTTTAGGAGTCAAACAATGATAAGACAGTGAATCAAATAGGCACAGTTCACCCTATTTACATTTAATATTGTTGCAGTGCTATGCAGTAGTTCGATCACAAATCAGAGAATGTATGAGACTGAAGATGGCATATTGTGACACAGCAAATGTCGGTAAATATATTTTCTAGAGTTTTTAAGGAATTTTGTGACAAGAATACTTTATAAAATTATTTAACAGTGAGGCAAAATTAAATGTAACTTCTCAGATTTTCTATTAGGACCCAGAAAACTCAAAAGTTTATAAACAGGTACAAAATAACAAGGTCCTGGCCTTTTTAGAAATTAATGTAGCAACTAACTGTACTTTGGAATATTTTCAACTCCTTTGGTTAAAACTCCTCTAGGAATCCTTAAAGAGAACAACAGGGTGGGTAGTATGAATGTAAAAGATTATATTTTCATGATGAGGAGCAAATTATTAAATTTTGCATTTGGAATACAAAAGAAAAGAAATTTATAATTTGCTTGAAAAGTGGGAATAGCTGAATTTCTTGTCACTAGCAGTTGTTTAAAAAATTGTAGAAAATGCTTTGAATAAATATAAGTGAAAACCACAACATTCCTTTCTCCTTAATGAGAAAGTAAATGGAATAAAAATTGATGAAATAGAAACTTTTCTATTTAAGTACAACATTTTATTTTGATTTTGAACTATTCTTGGATTTTGTGAGGTTTAAAGTTTTCTAGAAATAAGAACCTTTATAATATTTTAAATATTTATTTTTAAGATAGAATTGCAAAAAATTCATTGTTCTGTCTAAAAGTGGCTGTAGGTATATTAATGTATAATTCTGATTCAGAAATGCAGTCCTACAGAATGTTCCTTATTTTAAAAACAAACATGTGCGATCTCTGAGCTACACAACATTAGAATCTCATGCATCATAAATATGTGTGGTATTTGAAGGTCAGCAGGAGTTAAGCTCTTAATTCAGTTAAGTGCTTTTCTAAAACCAGTGCCTATATGCCTCCCTAGGTCCATGAGACTTTGAAAATAACATTCTTTCATATCCTGTTATTTAATTGACACATAGAACCAGTTGCAAGAATTATTTAAAATAACAAAATTATGTTTGTAAAGTAAAGAATGACACTTTTATCAACAGGTCTGTAATACAGAACACTCAAGCTTTATCAGCACCAGACAACAAGTTTTATATGGATGGCAGAGTATAAACAACCAGCAGAATTTCCTTGTTATGAAGTAAAAGAGACTTTAAAACTTTAAAACTTTTGACCATTTGGGTCAAAAAACTATCACTTGCAGGGAGGATGAAGTATGAAGCGAAAATTGTTTTGGTGTCTGTACTTGAAACTAGAGCTGTTTAAATATAGCTTTATTGTTATACTGCTTTTGCCAAGTTGCTTGGCTAGTTATATAGGGTAACATCCATCTTTGTGAAGGGCAAAAAAAAAAGAGTGAAATCCCCAAAGATCTCTTTGCTTTATTGCTTTGGAAAATAGAGTGCAGAAAGGAAAATGTAGGTTCTTCACTTGACAATTCTATGCATGTTTATTTACTTTTGACAAGTACTAAATATCTTGATAATAATTTCTAGAAAGAATTATGCTTTTGGTTGATTTTTCCTCTCTTTCATTGTTTTTTTTTTTAAATTTGGAACATGTTAGAATTTTTAAGAATAATTTCAAATGATTGCTGCTGCAACTCAGTGTCAGAACAGGAGACTATTTTGAGTGGTTGACAACAAAATTATACAAACAGACAAATTCCTTCAAGCAGATCTAGGAATTTATAAAATATCTGGAAATGGATTGGGAGATTAGTTAACATTTTTGCATTAACCTTTGCTCTAGATATTACTTCTAGAGAGTTCGCCTTTGAAAAAAAAATATGTGTGGTCACCTATAGCAAAAGGTTATCTTCTTGTAGATTTCCATGTTTTTTGTTTTAAAGCAGCACAGCCAAGTAATGCTAAATCACATGTGAGTTCCATACACCTTTAATGCACCTTCAGCCTGATCTGAAGTGCTCAAGCTGTCATACTCTTGAGTCCCTTCTGGACAGAGCTGCCAGTCATGCTAAACCATGTGAACAGCTTAGTGACGCAGACAGATGTTCACAGAGAAGGAGACTACCAAACTCACTCATTTGTAAATTTAACAGGATTTGAATATAGGGCTTTAGTGTGAAAGTCTAGTTCATTAATCTGGTAGTTTCATTCAATTGCACCTTTATAAGATTCTTTAGTAAATAAAAAAATCTCAATCACTTGATATTGCTGCCATCAAACCAAAGGGAATGCACTTAGTCCTTTTCAATCTTTCAAACTCTGCATTCTTTTTTATGATTTCGCGCAAATTCAGAAAACATTCTTTTGTACTAGAGTCTGAACTTTGTTTCTCAAATCTTATTTCATTGGAAAGAAACATAACACTGAGGATTAAATATAATAGTTTTCACAGGAAGGAAACTCCGGAAAATTAAGTGCCTTATGCAAAATGTGAAACATGGGAACACAAGAACTGAACAGCCTAACAAAAAAACCCCCAACAAAACAAAACAAAACAACATCCAAAAAAAAAAGCGGGGGGAAGGTTATAAATATTTACAAAGGTCTGATTTTCACTTAAATAAGAACCCCCAAATGTTAATAACTACAGCAAGAAAATAACTCAATAACTACAGTAATATGTAATATTACTAAATAACACCAGAAAGACAAAAAGGCATTAAAATATTTTATCTGTGTTCATGGTAAGGTCATAGACAAAAGACTGAACAAAATATTAGCAGCAATATATATAATCCCACTAAAATATAAAATCATTGTACTCTTAGTACTTATTTTAGTGAAATTAGTTCTGTTTCATGTAATAGTGTATTTTTCTCACTTTTAAGTACCAAATGTTTGAGAAGACTTTCTGAACTAAACTGTTTACCCCAAAAGCTTGGCCAATCATCCTTATTGAGATATTTTTTTTTTTGCTTTTTTGAGGCTGTCTATAACAGATACCAAAGGAATTAAACCCCCCATATTTTCATATACAGGATTTTATTAATTATTTTTCTTAATATTTTGAAGAGCGAGTAACTTACATGTACCATTTGAGACAAAGCTAAGGCAAAAAACAGCAAGGAACTTAAATCCAGAAATGGTAAGCAATACCTAGTTTTCAGATCATTGTAGGCATAACACTGAAGTTGGACTAAAACATGCAGAGATGATTTTCTCATCTAGGAATACTTGGCTCCTTTAGACTCATGCACAAATGTTAATATCCATGCAAAATTGAATTTTAATCTGGAGTGCATACACTCTTTAAGGAAAGTTTAGCTGTTCTAAGAGGCCTCAGAGGCCATAGATTTAAATTATCTCCATATAGGTGGAAAGTTAAGCATATAGGGATGAGATACAAAACCAAAAATATTGAATTTTCAGCAGGGAGCTATCTAAATTAATGAATACAATTTGAAAAGGAGTGTCTCCTATGTCGTTTTCCACTACAGACTTTTTTTTCCACCAGAAGTAAAGATTCTTAAGAAATTAATAAGTAATTCAGTAATCACAGTATAAACATCATTAATATCTTTTAAGAAGTTTTGAGATGTGGCTTGAATTTCTCCTACCTTCCAAGAGTTCTAGTCAATAGAAGAGAATAATTACTTTATCAAACTTGACTCTTGTATTTTAAATAGAATGTCCAGTAACAGGGAGAAAGACCTCATGACATAGTCATCATATTATTTCATGGAAGAAGGGAGACATGGACACCATTAATCTTTTAAAATTTATGTTAGATGCAGTTATTTGAGAAGCAATCTAATCTGCTAACTTTCTGAATTTTTATCTAGTGAGGCTGTAAGATTTTGTTACCTGTAGTAATTTATTTCAAATAATTCTTTATTAAGGGATAGAAAAATAAATCATTTAAATGGAAAAGATAGATTAAAAATCACCACAGATATCCCCATATAGTGGAAGTTATTTCAGCATCCTACAGGGAAATGTAAATTTCAGCATCGTCACATTGTGTCTGTCAATTCTCCAACGCATTTTTCAAGTCACCAAACTGCTGAACACTGAGATGGTGACATTACTGTCCATAATTCACTGGGGTTTTTTTCATCAGCAATTTTAGATAGTCTAAGGTTGACAGTATGTGCATAACCCTACAAGAGAAGTGGATGGAAGGAATGCCATTTTTGTCCCTTCAATTTAATGACTTCTTTCTCAGCACTCAAAGAATTCAGTAGCTTTAGGAATCAAAAAAAGTATTAAAAAAAGTGCCTTTGACAGATGA
>VWZD01011416.1:29884-57852 GCA_013396695.1 Sakesphorus luctuosus
TGAAATATTCTATCAGGTACACACATAGAGATTAAAGCATTTTAATAAAAATTACGCATACCTCACTAAAGTTGCCTGTAACAATAATTTGAAAGACAAAGTGACTGAGACTGTGCTCCAGGGGACTTTCCATGAAATACATTTGAAGCTGTAGGCAAAGCTCTTGTTTATTAGAGCTACATGGAAGATATTTTATATTTCACAAACTACTGCAACTATTTATCTCTTATAGACTCAGTGACATGGAGGAGAGCCTTCTAATCTGTCGCTCATCAACATGAATTAAAAATCTTTGCTGGCCATCCTTAGGTATGATGTATTTTTCCTAAGTTTTTAGTGCTTCAGCAAAAGTGTCACATTACAATGATAGTCATTAGTGCTAGTTGCATATAATTACTTTGTACATACCTCATCCATGCAGCTGTTCATATATCAGTGTTAGAAAAAGGTTTGGAACACTAATGTCAGCATCTTGATACAGAGGGCTGAAACAAACACATTTGTTATGATGCTCCGTGCCACCTAAGAGATTTGGATGTTCAGTTCCCACTAATTAATATCCAAGGCTCCCGAATGCCTAACTATCTCAGCTTTCACCTCCCATGAATCTTTCAGGAAATAGTATGAGTTTTGACACTGCAAAGTTCAGTATGTTTAAATGTTCATGCACAAGATGTAAAGTTTTCATATAGTCAGAAAGAAAATGTTAAAAATACATAATAAAATACAAAAAAATCAAATAATTCAGAGATATCATGTATACTTGTTAGCAATATTTAGAATTACTCTGACAGCTTTCATTGCAGTTACTCTCCCATTAATTTCTTTAAATATTTTCTCTGTAAAGAAATGCATTCAACTATGTTATAATTAACTTGGCTGTCAAAAGATATTACATATCATCTGATGTTTCACCGGCCTAAGGTAGTCAAAGAGTGGCAGCTGTATTGTTCAGTGTTTAATCAGTTCAAAGCTGTGGCAACTTTAATTATAGTTATTGTCAAGATACTGCTTAATACTTAGAACAAACCTTGTCATATGTCAGCTTTTGAATCTTTTCTTTTAACCATGCTCAAGTGAAAAGACTGCCCCTGTTAAATTTGACAAGTATGATTCTATAAGAAATATTGGTATATTGGTACATAAATTTGGAGTGGTTTGGACATACAGTGTGAGGGATAGGAAGTAGGCAAAGATATTTAGGGAAAATGGAAAAAATCCTTACTCTTGTAGTTAATGCAAAGGATAAGAAATGAGTGCAAAGAAAGTAAGGCCAGCAAGATACAATTTTTTTTTTACATCCTACTACATAAATCCAATTATTATAAAATAAAAATGTTGTCATGTGTTACAATGTATCATTTTAAGTTATCCATCTGATTCCTCACTGTGTACTGAAGATGTGGACCTGTCATTCATTCATCTGCCACCAATTTATAATTTTTATTGGCTACATTCTGTTATATTCAACAGTGTTTCAATACTTTTTCCACACTAATAGTTTGGCTAATTCCCTAGTTTCCTCCAGATGTATCCAAACTGTCTGGGTTCTGCTTGGATCCAGAGGTTCCATCTGAATCAAGTGAAATAACTTCTTTCAAGGAAATGAACTGAAAATATAGTTGGCTTCAAAATCTTTTCCCTGTAGATCTGCCACATCTTAAGGATGGATAAAGTTTCATTCTCTTTGCTCACAACAATCCCTCAACATTATTCTGGCATATATCATGTCATATCACAGTATGCTTCCACAAGCAATAGTTGAAATGCATGCAGCCCACACTGTGGGTGTCATGTTATGAAAAACAAGAGAGTGGCCTCATTATTTATCTGGCAAGTTTATGTTTTCATAAGGGGTGTTTGTTATAAGCAGAAACACCTAAAATGTGTCAGAGTACAGAATAACAATTTAGGGATGTGGAAGCAAAGAAACTCCTTTGTCTGCTCAGTCTTTTACTGTGTTTTTTGGTAATCCAGTAGCCATGTTCAAATTATGATTGTCTAAGCAGTGAGTTGAAAGGATTAACCGTTCCTCTCTAGCTACTGGCAGTGCTTCTGTGTAAGAAAGCAGATGAGGAGCTGGGCACAGGAGCAAAGCCAGAGGTGCAGGAGACAAACCACAAGGACCCTGTTCCACTGTAACTGGGCAAGGCAAGCTGGGCAGATCCAGGAGTGGCAGATGGGGTCAGCCTGGAGTCAAGATGCCCACACATACATACAGTGAGAATGCAGGTTTGGGTCAAGTCATGAACTCAATCCATAGCTCAGAGTCAATTCCAGCAGTGGTAACTGACATCAGAAACAGCCCAGCGACTGCCAGGCATATCTATAGCCATAGAGTAAGACTGAGCCCAGGCCAGAAAGTTAGTCCACAGGTCAAGGCTCAGATCAACAAGGTCCATGGTCAAGTGTGTGCAGAGCTAAGACAGAGCTAGAGGCATGTACAGGTAAAACATCTCAGGCATCAACTGAACACCCAGGCATAAGCTTAAAGGAAGCCCAGGGCTCAGGCCTGAGGTCCTCCCAGTCATTGCCCTACTTAGCTGGACAGGGGAGAGGAAATGAAACAGAATGCTCATGGACAAGATAAAGACAAGGAGAGATCACTCACAAATTACTGTCATGGGCAAAACAGATTCACCTTGGGAAAGTGATTTAATTTATAACCGATCAAATCAGAGTAGGACAACACAAAATAAACCCCAAATCTTAAACATCTTCCCGTCACCCTGCCCTTCTTGCTCAGCTCAGCTTCACTCCTGATTTTCTCTACCACTGAGGTGGGAGTGTGGTCAGTTGATTATATGTTGTCTCTGCTGCTCCTTCTTCCTAAGGGAGAAGACTTTTCATCCTTTTCCCCAGATCCAGCATGGTGACTCCCCCACGGAACACAGTCCTACATGGACTTCTCCAGTATGAGTCCTTTACATAAGCTGCAGTTCCTCACAAACTGATCCAGCTAGCATCCCTTCTACAGGATGCAGTCCTTCAGGAACAGGTTGTTTCATCAAGGGTCTACCTTGGTGTCACAAGTCTTGCTAGAAAATGTGCTCCACCATGGGCTACTCTCTCCACATGACTGCAGGTCCAGTCAGAAACTTGCTCCAGCATGGGCTTTCCACAGGGTCATAGCCTCCTTTGTGCATCCACCTGCTCTGGTGTGGGGTCTTCCACAAAATGCAGGTGGATATCTGCTCCACTGTGGGCCACCATGGCCTTCACCACAGGCTGCTGGGCAATCTCTGGTCTGGCACCTCGAGTACCTCCTCCTCTTCCTTCTTCACTGGCCTTAGTGTTTTCAGAGCTGTTTCTTAGATATGCCCACTCCTACTGCAATTGCACAGGGTTTTTTCTCTCCCTTCTTAAAGCTGTTATCCCAGAGGTGCTACCAGCATCACTGATGGCCTTGGCCTTGGCCAGAAGTGAGTCCATCTTGGAGCTAGCTGGCATTGGCCACATCAGACATAGGAGAAACTTCTGGCAGCTTCTCACAGAAAAGAGTCCCCTAGCCCCTGCAGCTACCAAAACCTTGTTACACTAACCTAGTACCATTATCCATCTGACCCAATAGTAATAGGTTCAAAGGAAAGAATAAACTCATGAATATGAACTGTTTGGGGAAGAGAAAGCCTAATTTCTTAGTATATAGAATATGAGTGGGGGAAGTAGAGGGGTAGGTTTTTGGTTTGGTTTGGTTTAGGGTGTTTTTTGTGGGTTTGGGGTTTTTTTCTTTTTTTTTTTTTTCTTTTACTATGTTACTATTTGGGGCTCTTTTAGAATTGGATAAAAAGAAGGCCTTTTTTTCTGTTACAAGTAGAACTTTTATACACTCATTCAGGTAGTTTACACTTTGATTACAAAGGCTTTAACCTTTTAATAATTGCCTCAAAAAGCAGTGAAATAATTTAAAAAAGAAAACCAAACAAAATTTCCCACTCATTCATAAGCAGTCATAGCTATTATAAGCTTATTAATTTTCATATATATATGAATCTAGGATGTTAACTGTAAATTAACTTCTTAATGATTGTAGAAGTGCTTGTTGTACCTCACTGTGGGTACATATTGAAGCCTATTCTAGGCATTAATTGTTTTCTCCTTGTAATAAAAATAATAAACCTCAATTTCCAGTCACACAGAGGTGTAACATGAAACGGGACTAAAAAGCTGTCATCTGGATGTCCATTTCTAAAGAGGAGCCGTGATTCTTGGTTTTTCATAGAAGTACATTTTTCCAAGAAGGATAGAGGCTTTCAGCAATAGAAAAGACAAGCAAGCGATATAATGAAGTTAATGAGGGAAGATACCTAAAATTCTTTTACCCTTTGTTGACATAAATAATAGAATGATTAGGGTTAAAAGGAATCTTGAAAATCATCTAGTTTCAACACCCCAGGGACACCTTCCACTAGACTGTGTTGCTCAAAGCCCCTTCCATCTTGGCTTTGAACCGTCCAGTGATGGAGCACCCACAGCTTCTCTGAGGAACCCCATTCCAGTGTATCACCACCTTCACAGTAAAGATGCACATTCCTTCACAGAAATCTAAAAGCATCATGGTGCGGACAGCTTGGGGGCTTAGCAACTCTTAAGAGAATTAGGACTTCTGAGTTCTGGGCAAATGCTTCTTTTCACTAATGTATTACTTTTTTCAGTTTATGTATTGAAATTTCTTCTATTTAGCATAATGAATGGAACTCATAATTGCTAATGGTGGTTGTTTAGAGAGTATAAAGGTTTTACTGGGGCCTGAACAGTTATTAAAAGAGATTATATTGATCAGTCAATCTGTCATCATTACTATTATCTCTCTAAAATCAAACAGGTTATATTACTTGGGTTTTGGAAAATAGTCAGGGATAGGATGGATGCTTATCAATTATGAATCAATTAATTTATACTATAGCTATGCAAACACTATGTTTTAGTATTATGTCAGATTTTATTCTCTTGATAAATTTCTTGAAGATAAATTCTTAGCTCATAGCTTCTAATTTTTCAGATAAATTCTATTAGAGGGTTATGATACACAAATCATTGGACAAAATAATTCAAATCAATTATGTTAACAAATAGCCTACATTTTTGTAACATCTTTCATCTTAACTGAATATCCAATATCAAGTAATGCTTTATTTTTGATACCTGAAACAGAATCCATGCCTCATGTGTACCTTTTCTAAGTGCTATTTGCTGTTTTTCTGTGAAAGTAGGTGAGTAGACAGGCAGCTCTTCTCAGATTAACAAATAATAACAATGGCCTTTCTCAGGGAGGTCTTTTGTAACAAATTTCAGCAGATAGCTGATAAAACAAAAAAAAAAAATCTTGTTGCTTTTTTACATGTCAGAGTAGCAGCTGTCCCACAAGAAAAATTCTCAGCATATATTAATAGCAAACCCACAAACTGGTCTTTGAAAAGTGTTCTTTCCATTTTCTTTTGCGGGTGCTTTTGTATAAAATTTTGTCAGAGGTTATTACTAAATAAATAATATACCTTTATTATATCTTATGTTGTTGAATAACGTTTGTCATATGAAGAAATGGAAATGCTTTCATAGTGATATTATTTGCCCACTGACAAGAGAATTAGAAGAGTTTCACAGATATACCAGTTTTCCTCCAAAATCTTGAGTGTTTTCACAACCTAGTATTTAAAAAAATCCATGATAAATAACCTGTTCCTGAGATGACAAGGACAGCATCAGCAAACAGCAACAGCAACAAACCACAGCAACACCGACCTCCATTTCCAGGTTGAAAATGAAAGAAATTCTGGCAGTGGATCCTGACTTAAACATCACATATTTAACAGCTCTGTACTTAACATCTCTATTCTCTGGGCAGTTTTGTTCTTCAGATACCTTGGTATTTGGACTGATCCATTACAATTTCATGTACCTCAAATAGAGAAGGTTTGTCACAAAATACTCACTCTACATTGGGAGTTATACAATGCAGGATGTTATCATTTAATCCAAATAGAATTAAAATCATGTATTAAATATATTTATTCTTTGGACTGCAATGATATCTATTAGTAAAAGAAATGGTAGTCATTTAGAGGTGAATCTCCCAAAAGTGATAATTACCTAATTATATGTTCACTGGAGACAGTGGTAAACTTTCATTACATGTAATGGGAAGAGAATTTGGACAGTATTTTGAGAACTCCACCTTTAGGTTACACTTTATTCAAGTGCTTAATTAAAATTTGGGCTTATTTTCTGCTTGGTTATTATTCCTAAGATGAGCTTAATTGCTACTATAAGAACAGTGTTTTTGACTGGAGCTATTTATTAGTTTTCAATTGATAAGCATTCACTTGTTATACACAGCTCGTGCTAAGTTATGTTAAGAAATACCCTACTTCCATGCAAGTAGTTCACATGATGAAGTCTGTAAGGGTGAAACTGTATAGAGCAATTAGTTTCTGCTGTCAGTAAAAACTAACAGTAATAGCAATATTCATTCAGATGCTGTAAACTCCTCTCTCTCTTCTTGCATGAGTAAATATTATTCTGGCACTGCATTATGCTCTGTGTGTGGCTAGGGATTTTCAGAGGCTGTGCAATTTTCACATTCCGTACATATACAACATTCCATCCCAAGTTCATGCTGAAAGTGTTTAGTTTTGCATCCCTTTTTTAATTTTTTTTCTCACAGTATCAAACCCAGAAAGAATCATTATGATCATAGTGGTAAGCAAGAAATTTGCAACAATTAATACAACTGTCAAATACAAGAAACATTCCTTTTTCTAGTTTGTTTTTTTTTTTTTCTGTTATACATTGGATCATCAAATATGCTTACTTTCAGACTTTAGTATTTGATGGAAATATTTACTATGCTTCCTTTTTTTACTACAATAGTACAGCTCTAGCATACACCACCATCATCTTGTTTAGCTGTGGAGCCTCATCAACATCAGAAAAGTGCAATTGCAGGAGCAAAGGAGAAAATAAGTTGTCACACAGATGCATTTTTTAAACACTCTCAAAATTCTGAACTGTTCAGAATAACAGAATAATAGGCAGGGTACCTATTTAGCCATCATCCCTCTGATGAAATGGGGCATTGTTTTAATAGTTATATGCTGCATATATGAAGAGTTCTAGATCTTCTTTAGTACACAAGACTCATATACTCCTTAATTTTCATACTTACTGTGATCAACAAATTTACCTTCTGTAAATACGACTTATTTAGGTACTTATTCTCTTTTAGTGTCAACTCAATACAGGCACGATTTGATAATTTTCAGCATGTTTCTGTATTCTTCAAGACATTTTGACTAACAACTATGTAGATAGGTATCTCTTCTTCCTTCTTATGAAGTCATTCAAAAAAACTGCAAATACAAAAGCTGGAAAGACAAATGTATGTTATGCCACAAAATCACTGACTCTAAGTATCTGTACTCTTATAGAAAGCTTACTGCCTATGTTTTAAGGATCATGTTTCGATATGCACCTTTTTCTCGTATCTAATGACCAGAGCCAGACATACTTTTAGCATGTATTTTCTTTTCTATCTTATTTCTTCAATACATCACACTGTAACATCAAGTGTCCCATTTTCATATCACAACTATTCTTCAGGAAAATATGTTTTCACTTACTAAATATTTCTAAAAATACATCTATTCCTGACATTTGTGTTTTACGTAAAATGTCATCTTTGTGTACAATATATGATACATACCATCAAGGTCTGCTGAACTCCATGCATGTGAGGATGTCTAGTATTCTGTTTCTTTTCTGAGTTTAAGGCATGTTTTTAACAATTGCTGTTCTTAGCAATTTTCTCAGGAAAAGAAAAAAAGTTATCTTAATTAGCTAAGGAAAAAAAATATTTTTGTGTTTCTAATCTGTGGAATTTTGTATAAGTATGCAATATAAATTAAGGAATATGTCTTTTAGCAGTTGTCATAAAGTTTTTAGTTTAAGAAAAAGAAGTGCAGCAGAGCTAAAAAATGCTATCCAGTAATGTTTTCAAATTATTCAATTCCACATATTTATCTGATAAGATCCACAAAAGGCTTCTACTCTTTACAGAAGTATACAGCTATCATGTCTGGTTTTTGTACATGGAAGTTTCTCTAGGACACAAGAACAGGTTAAAGACCTCTCAAACATTTTCATGAAATGGACAGCTTAGTACACACAGCCAAAGGAGATGAAAAGACAACAGAGAGGCCATTATGTGGATTAATTCAAAAAGTCATTTTAGCCCTTGGAAGATATCCCAGTGTCCTAGAATTAGGCAATGACAAAGTTGAGCTTTACGTCTCTTGTGTGCAATCACTTACTTCTCCACCTTTCAGCTGGCACTGCATGCCCTTTGGCTATTACTGAGAATGTAGCTGAGTTTTAACTCATTAATGTGATAGCAACTAACCAGCTGACACCAGAGGCCTTGTGCTTAATGGGCATGTTCACTGAATTCTAGTGGGATTCCTTTGTTGTGAGTGAGAATGGATCAGAAAGAATAACCTAATTGCTCAGCAGCAGTAGACACACTGGCTGTGTATGGGAGAACTTATGTGAATGACTCATGCCAGTTGTCTGAAGAAGTGGTGTTTGTGACTAAATGCTTTCATGTCACTTTTACTAGTAAAATTTTAATGTGACTAGGAAGAATATAAAAAAAAAAAACACAAGGAAAATTAAAATGAGCTAGAAATATGAACATAAACTTGTCTTACACCCTTCATGAAAGATGTTATCCAGTAGTTGCATTTTGTCAACTCAGGTTTATGTTTTATTCAAACTAACATGACTAATGCCAATATAAATTAATATACTAGAAAATAGCCTGCTGTCTCTCAAAAACAAAACCAAACCAAAACAAAACAAATGAAAACAAAAAAACCCACACAAAAACCAAAACCCTACCCCAATGACCCATCTCAATTGTGATATTACAGCCTATTTTGGCTGTTCAATAACTCAACCATTTTGCACTACCTGAAATATCTTACCTAAAATATTTTTGCCAGTATTTTATATCTCCACTTACTCCACTATGCCATTTGCCCTATATATTCTCATTAGTTGCAGAGTCAAGGACATTATTTGCTTTTATTCTAGGTACTTGGATTAAGCCTCCTTTTTAATAGCTTACATAGACATTTTTTGTTTATAGAGAAGTGACAGTTCTATGACAGAAGGACATTCTATTGTTATGCAGCACTACATACAGAGGGGGTTTTTTGACCCTACCTCCAGGTGTGTCTAGAGTACTTTGGTGGCTTAATGACATACCTCCTACACTTAAATAGAAAAGCAAGATTCCAAATTAATATAGAGGAAATGCTTAATGTGTGTATTTCAGTTACAGCAGACTACAGCACTGGATTAGAGGATAGTAATACTAAGCAGTGAGGTAGTTGGACTAGATGATCATTGTAGGTTCTTTCCAACTGAAATTCCTATTCTAGTCTACTCTAGTCTAGTCTATGCTATGTTGTGTCCTGCTATGCTATTTTAAGTCAGTATAGATGTAAATCAAGGATGGAAAATAATTTAGTGCTCATGCCAAATACAAAAGTCTGCAACTAGGAATAGGAGTCTCTCCACAACTCAAAGGTTTAGTAGGGGATGAATTTCAAGAGCTTGAAATTTTGAGCAAGAGTGGCTTTTTGAATTTTGCCAAAGCTTCAGGAGAAAATACCCTGTGACATCACAGTTTATCATCATTTTAGGAAAAAAAATGTTTAGGAATATTTTGTAATCCATTATTTTCCCTGCATGATTCTAGTAACATTGAAGCAGAAAGTAAGAGTGAGCATGAGAGACAAAAAACCAAAATAAACTGTTTTTTCTTAATGTGTGCCTTTACATTCAAGTTGACATCTGCTTTGGCTATAGTGAAAGTGTTCTCCAGTGGCATAAAGAAATGTTTCATATTGTATAGTATGGCTTGGCTTTATGAACGAAGATTTGGGAAGAGCTCTACCCACCTGGGTGTGTCCTTCAAGCCTGCACAGTGGATTTTTTTAGGTGAGGCACAGCATGTGTGAAACTGGCCCCACCCTTTGCTCCTAAGGTTCATCTGCCATGGCTGAGTGAGCTTGGCCAGCAACAGTGAAGTCCTCAGGACTAGAACCTACAGCTCCCGGTATGCCCAGGAGGTCTCCCATCCAAGTAATAACTGGGGCTGACCCTGGTTCGCTTCAGAGATCTGATGGGATTGCGTGTCAGGGTGGCATTTAACTGCCTTGGCATAAAGAAATTAATCATGGTGCAACTGAGCATGTGCGAAACACCAATGCCATTCTTAATCAAGTGAAGTAACCTCCAGCACAGAATCCCAGAGTCCCAGAATATTTGAGGTTGGAAGGGACACACAAGGATCATTGAATCAAACTCTGAATGGCCTGTACGGGGATGCTAATGTAGTTGTCACCTCTCAAGGCCTTATGGTGAGTTTAAATATCTCAGAAAATTGGAGTTTCCACAGAAACTATTTTCTTTCCTTCAGTGTCTCGTTTAGGTAATATTTTTCCACCAGCTCACAATATGAATATCAAGCTACATAGAATATTAAAAAATGGTGACATACATCATTCGTCTATTTAACTGTAGAAAAACTATATGTTCTATTTTACTTTTTGATATTAACAATTAATATTAAATAAAATTTTAAGAGGTTAATTTAGAAAATTATCCAATTTAAGTTTTTAATATTTAAAAATTCATTAAGTCAAACCATCTCATGATAATGCCAGTCATTCTGTAATAAAAAATAATATGAGAACAGTCATAGGGGAATAGAGCCTGCAAATGTCATTCATGTAAATAATACCACAGAAATCATCAAAACTATGCACATGGTAGGGATGACTAATGTGAGAAATGAAAGATCAAGCACTTCAGATATGTTATTACTTTTAATTGTTAAGGTTTTTTATATAAAAAAGCCCTCATTTCAAATAATCTGAAAACAGCAATCAATCTCAGGTTTTAAATCTTTAGAAAGACAGTTCTAGTAAAATTCTTCTTGAGTTGATATAATAGCAGATTATTTCTGAAATGCTACTTTTGCCCGAAAACCTTATTTTGCTGGCAATTTTTATGCTGTTTTGATTTCCATCCACATCCTTTTGTCATCTGCTTATTCTGAATGGTTTATATAGAATATTTGTACAGGTGAGCCAAAGTTAGCTATTGTAAAGGTCCAGATGCTTACTTTTCCATGAGATTTGTGGGGAGTTTCATAAATAGGGAAAATCCCCTTTCTGAAAAAGCAGTTATACTTTCACTCGAATCAACTCAATTGGTATAGGATGGAAAAGATTTCTGGAATCTTCTTCTCCTTTCCTTTACATTCTAGCATTACTGGAATTCTCTTAGAAGAATACCATGTGCACTTGCACAGGTAGTTTAAAGGGGATGGGAACAAAGAGGATAGAGGAATGGAGAGAGGACTCTGAACTCCTCAGTTCCTACATGTCTGGTCACAGTCTGGCCTCCACGATGGATTGTCAAAATATAAAAAAAAAATGCAATTCCATAACAAAATTTAAAGAGTATTTATTATCCACTTATCATGGCACCTGTCCACTTCCCAAGGTTTTATAGCTTCATTACTTAAACTATGAACATGACTGAATTTAGAGTTACAAAAAAAAAGGCTGAAAAAGAAGTCGTAAGTGTTAAGACTGAAAGAAGAAAAATATAATTTATCAAGACAGCTATTTAAAATAGTTTGTTCAACTCCTGTCTCTATTTGATATTGAAATATGCTTATCAGAAGTACAGAAGTAGTTCAGCCAAAATATGTGTGTTGGGAGAAGAGAAGGAATGTCACACTGTTGGTTAGTTTGAAAAACATCACATCTGGTTTTATAAGTAGGACTCCTAATATACGGGGAGCTATTACTGCTAAAACATTAAATTTGTTTACCAGACACAGTTGATTTATTTATTGATACATTTGAAGACTTATATCTGTTGGAATGTTAAAAAACCAAATTACAATTACACTAGGACAAATCCCAAATATATGAGTCTATCACTGAAATAGAAAGCATACATGATAATGAATCTCGGGAATAAGACTATGTGGTATACATTGCAAATTTAACTGACTGTGTAGCATCATGCCTCAAACTGTGGAAATGATTCTGATCTCTATAGTAACTACATGCTGCTGACCTCAGTAAATTCATTTCAGATTTGCACCATTGTCAAAAAGTAAATATATCCTATAGCTTTTGGGAATGAAATTTTCTTTTGTGATATCTAAAGCTTAAGGTGTCGGTAAAACATCAATAAATAATAAAATAAAAGCAACAATGTAGGAAAAAATGCTCTGCCATGATGACTGGGTTCCTAAGTACCTTGCAAAAGTCAGTCAACTGTCTGTGCATTTACTGTGCTGCTCCTGGGATGTGGAAACAATGAATAAAAGGATAGCAATGAAGTTACAAATGAAAGTGCTACTGAGAAAGCTACTGAAATAAACTGCAAGCAACTTAGCTGTTCATGGATTTTGCAATTCAATACATCCCAAGGGAATAGTTTTAGAAGTGAACATCGAAAGTTTAACACCAGGCAGTGTGGAAATAAGCATTTCACAATTGCTAACATTTGATTTAAGCTGCCTTGTATTAGGGATTTATATTTTCTTTTTAAGATTGCATTATATCTGGCAGTAATAGTGACAATAAAAATATTGAAACCTATAAAACAATTTCTCCTGGAAAAGGACTTGATATTAATAAATGATTCAGCACTTGGAAAACAGTAAGTTTATCAATATCAACAACAGACTGACAGCAAAGTGAATAAGCAGAAAATTTCACTAGAATAAACTAGTGACAAGATTTTCTAAGTAAACCTTCTAAGATTTTTTATGGAACAATCTCATGCAGACAGGGATTCTTCATAGACAAACAACAGCTTTGCTTCAATCTCTACAAAGTTTGTTTTTGAAATCAGTATAAGTTTTGTTATTTTGTTATTGTGACATATTTTTCTTCTTTATGGTGGATTTGGTGACTATTTACTACTAACCCATGTCTTCATTTGCACATGTGAATTTTCACTGGCTTTTAGTAATATTACTGAAAGTTGCACAGGGTCAAGAATCAACTCACAGCCTGAATTTTTTGTCTCCCATAAATTTTTGAGTAGAGGGAAAAAAACAGATACACAATGAGTTCATAAAAGCAATATCACCAATGATGTTTTATGTTATAAAGGCTTACTTTATCTCTTTCAGAACAATAGCTCTGTTTTTTTGGTGGTTTTGTTTTTGTTTTGTTTTGTTTTGTTTTTGTGGCTCTTTTTTTTCACATAATCACAGAATATGCTGAGTGGAAAAGGACCCACAAGGATGACTGAGTTCAACTCTTAGCCTTACACAATACATCTGTGAGAGACTGAAATGGTTAATGAATTAAACATTGTTAAGATCACTGAAAGACTTCTGTCTGCTGTAGCCAACTGTGCAAAGAAACAACTGATCTCCCAAGCACATCCCACCCGGAATATGCCTACTAATTTACACTGTGATGGGAACTTGAGATAAGATAAAGGTGGTACTATTATCCAATTATCCCAAGAGAAGAAAGGTATCCACAAGTGTAAGAGACTAGAATGCTAATGGCTCAAAAATCACAGTGCAAGCTGACAATGTGCAAAGTAGCCACACAGGTGGAGAAACAAATCCTGGGAGGCGGGTTAGTGGTTTTTTGTCCTAACACAAATGACTCAGCTGTGAAAACTCCCCTCTTCTCTGGGGGAACTACCAGGATATTCACATGCAGCCTGAAAATATTAATCTCGGCTGATGGGCCATAATGGACCATAATTGACCTCATGTAACAGGCAGCTGTAACATTAAAGTAAGAAAGTATCAAAAAGTCCTGAAATGTCCCATGATCCAGTAAACCTCACCCAGTGTAAAAATTCCCAGCCCAAGGCAGGTACTGGGGTATTTCCACTTAGCCTAAGCATAATAAAACCATTATGGACCCTGTGTTTTGTGGGTTTCCTCACCACCCTAGGCTTCCCTCAATGGATCCAGACTGCAACTATCACTTCAACAAGACTGGGACTCTCAGCACTGAGAAGACTAGAAGAAGAGGATCAGCAAGGCATTGTTGGAATCCACAGAGTGGTGATAGTCTTCTTGATCTCTCTTTCTGTCACTCTCCCTTCCTGCATCCCTCTTTTTCCTATTTTTTTCTACCTCTCTCTACCTGTCACATTTACTGTTAAATAAAAATTGATACTATTGACTTTGACATATGGTATCATTTGCACCTTAATTCAGGCAGAGGCATCTCTCTAATAATTTTAATAACTGTGTCCTAATACATCCCCAAGAGTCACATCAAGTGCCTGAGAGTACCATCTGAACAGTTCTTGCACTCTGCCTGCTTTGGTGTTGTGACCACTTCCCTGGGAAGCCTGTTCCAGTGCTCAACCACCCCGTGGGTGAAGAACCTTCTTCTAAATATCCTGCCTAAGCCTCCCCTGACACAACTTCAGACCATTCCTTTGGGTCCTGTCACTGGTCACCATAGAAAAGAGATCAGTGTCTACCCCTCTATTTCCCCTCATGAGGAAGTTGTAACTGCAGTCAGGTCTTCCCTCAGTCTCCTCCAGGCTGAACAGACCAAGTGACTTACCTGCTCAAAAATCATCGAGGGAAGTTTTGCTCTTTTAGGATTCTAAGATGAATCTCATCCGGGCGTGTAGATTTTTAGGGATCCATCTGAAAGAGCAGATCCCAAAAAATTTCAGGGTGAACTGGGAGTTGATCATAATCATAGTCATGGTCCTTCAGCTCAGGGCACTGGGACCCCTTTGATCCATCATGTGTGTTGAAGACAAAGAATGCATTAAACACATTCTTTGTCTCTGTCCCTGTTTGTGAGGTGACCATCCTCATTCTGTAACAGGCTGATGTTATTTTTGCGCTGCCTATTGCCATTACTGTATTTGAAGAAACTCCTTTATTACCCCCACACTTTAGGCCAGCTTCAACTCCAACTGGGCTTTGGCCACACGAATTTTCTCATGCAAACTGCATCTCTTTGTTTCGCCCATATCACCTGACCTTGTTTCCACTAACCTATTTCCAAGAGAAGATTCTTGTTCAGCCAACCCATCATTTTGCCTCCCCTGCCTGACTTCCTACATTTGAGAGACAATTTCCTCCAATCCTAATATTTCTGACTATCCTAAAAATTTTTAATAATATTTGGTGTTGGTTTTAATGTTTACTTTATATTTTCTCTTCCCACTAAGTTTTACACTATTGTATATAGAATTACATTGAAGGTAAATAAAAACTATTGAGTATTATCTAGAAATGTTCAGGTTATAGAGAGTCTTATGTCAATGTATGGGTTCGAACAGTGAGTGGTTTTGAAAATAGTTGTGCCTGTCCAAATAGCTATGTTTATCACATTTTTAAATGTTAATATAATTTAGTAAAATAGTTGTCCATCACATAAAGTATAGACACAAATTCTCAGGTACCAATGGGTAACAGATATATTTGTAAATGTGTACAAATATAAAAGCAGGAGCCAACCTGTCTCTAATTTTTTTCCCAGGATTTGATTTTGCATGGGGTTTTTTGTTACTTTCATTTTCTTTGTGTGCTTTTTTTGAATGATAGAAATCTAACTATTTTAATCAGCAGAAACAGTGATGATCAATATTTTGTAGATTTGGTGATAGATAAAATGTTCACCCATGAATGTGGGTAACTATTTTGTACCACATGACAGATGCTGAATCAAGCTGAATTACTATAATATTAATTGCCATCCTATTTCAATTTATACTTGCTCTAATCCCAGAGTCTCAATGAGATTGAAGATTAATCCAAGGGGAGATTGTTTGTATTCTTGAAGAATGTCTTGCAGATGGCTCATAATATTCTAAAGATCCCTCTGCCATGTGAACTTGGCACAACTAGAAATGGTCATCAGTTTTAAACTTTACCTTTGGAAATAGTTTACAAAATTCCTTCTCTCTCTAAATGTAATGATTATATTAAAGTAAGAGCTTTGTACAATGTTTGTAATTCTGTACTTTCAAAGCCATATAAACACTGTGTTCAGTGCTTTGGTTTGTTCATGTAGATTAGTCAGCAAAGTCTTCCACTAAGAAAATAGTACCATGTAGCCAGAATGTTAAAGTTTCTGTAACTAGTGGGAAATAATGCTTTCTCCTTGGGGAAGAAAAAAAAAAACCAACAATAAACCAAACCAAACCAAAACCAACCACAATTACTGTAATTCTGCCCACTACTCTGAGTCACTGTTGAGCTGTACTGGGACAACTGATGAGGTAGATAATTTCTTAGGAAATAGTCCTTGAAACATAAAGTAATCATAGCAGCAGGAATTAAAACAAACAAAAACCTCCAAACAAACTTAATCCATGTCACTAATCTGGAAGAACTTATATTTTCTATTTCATATAGAAGTACTTGTAGTTGCTTGGCAGTCAAATAATACCTTGCCTTTAATTGTCTTATTTGATTATCTGATTACCTTTTGGTAGTTGCTCAAGTTTAACTATCCATCTGAAACTTCATCACGTTGTGTGTACAAATTAATGTTTTATTTGTTGTAACTCAGTAATGTATTTTATTGTGTGTATAGTTAACTAAAGTTACTGTAGCACCTTACCTTGGGAGCTGCCACTCAGCTAGTGTCTTCAAAGGACTTTTGTTAAATTTACTGTCACTAAGGGTTTTTTTGCTGCAGTTATACAATAGTCTCCTACTGAGATATTCTTTCTGCACATGTTCCTCTCTGGATTTAAAGTTTTCAGTATCCAGAGCTGCACATTAAAGGTCATTTTTGTTGAATGACAGGGACCAATACAGGCATGTGTACTTAAGTATCTGCAAAGACAAAGCCACTTAAAAAGAAAGATGTTTTTTATCTTGAGCAGTTGTATGTTGGGAAATTAATCTTAAAAAACAGGACATTTCTGTTCTCTTCACCAGGTATTCCCCCACTGTATTCTAGTCGTCTTAACAGCCTAGTTACAAGGAAGTCGGGACATTTTTCAAATAATCTTCTCCATACATCCTTATCAACACTAAGCTTTTATGTGTCTATGTGTGTTTATGCCTGACTGAAGGATCACTTTTGAGCCAGTAATGGGTAGCATGGCTCAGATGCCAACACAGGGAACAAGCCAGGGAAAGCTTTTTCATAATTTTCATATGCTACTTCTGCAACAAAATATTTCAAATCACAATATTATATTACAAATTAAAAAGGAGTGCAGATACAAAAACTGGATCAAACAAAAATTACTCTCTCTCTGTCTTTTTTTTTTTTTATTTTCAGTACAACTTTACAATTCATTCTGTATTTTGGGGGTCATCAGGCAAAGCGTCACCAGCCATTTGAGGGAAGTGATTGTCCCTCTCTACTCTGCATTGCTACAGCTTCACCTTGAATGTTGTGTGCAGTTTGGGGAACCAAAATATAAGAAAGACATTAAGCCATTAGAGTGTCCAAAGGAGGGCTGTGAAGATGGTGAAGGATCTTCAGGGGAAGCCGTATGAGGAGCAGCTGAGGGCACTTGATCTCTTCAGCCTGGAGGAGACTGAGGGGAGACCTCATTGCAGTTCCAACTTCCTCATGAGGGGAAATAGAGGGATAGACACTGATCTCTTCCGTGTAGTGACCCGAGGGAATGGCCTGAAGTTGTGGCAGAGGAGGTTTAGGCAGGATATTAGCAAAAGGTTCTCTACCCAGAGGGTAATTGGGCACTGGAACAGCCTCTCCAGGAAAGTAGGTAGTGACAGCACCAAGTCTAACAGAGTATAAGAAGTGTTTGGATGATAGTGTCAGGCACATGGTATGACTCTTGGGGATAGTTCTGTGCAGGGATAAAAGATGGACTCAATGTTTGTGGGTCCCTTCCAACTCAGCATATTCTGTGGCTCTGTGATTCTGTTATATTAGCAAGACATAGGGCATGATTCTCTCTTTGTTTACTTTTATTTCATGCTGGTGCATCTCCTTTGAATAATGATTATAATATACACATTGCATAGTTAAATGGCATTTTATATATTTTATCAGAATATTTTGATGCATTTACTTTCATTTTCTGAGGATACATAACAGCTGTTTAACAGCTCTCAGGAATACTCGATATCAGTTTGGCCCAGACATGAAGATGCCATCTTGTTTAAAGTTTTCCTCTTCTGTCAATTCCAAGTAAGTTGACAAAGAGCATTAGATTTAGAATCCGGCCAAGAAAATACAGATAATTCAAAAGGCGTCTGAACAAAATCACTAAATTTAAAACTTCAGTGAGCTTACAAGCCTCAGGAGGGACTCACTAAAGACAATGGTGAATTGAAAACTGGAAAGTACGTGAGCCCAAACAAAAGTAATAAAGTGGTGTTATTTGAAAAGAACAAAACTCTTGTAGAGAGTACACTATTTATATCTGCTGTTAAGTCGAACAGAACCTTTTTTAATTCTGTTGTCCAGTAAAATATGAAAAAATAAATACTATCATTCAGAATTTGTAGTACTTTCACCACTGTGCTTTAATGTGAAAAGTTGTGATGGCATGCTACACTAACATTCAAAAAAAAAAAAAATAGGCCAGCTTTGTTCAGCAACAAAATGACACAACAGAGGAGCAAGGGAATGATAGCAAAACACAGGTAATTTTGACCAAATAGATTATTAGTTCTTTCTGTTTCTCAAGTCTGTTTCCTAGCAAGGTTGAGATCTGCACATAAGTAGACCAGAATGGAAATCCAACATTGCATGTAGCAGAAAACTAGGATACTCCTTCACATTTTTTCACAACCGAGTATATAAAGTACTTGTAGTTAAGGACTTACAAATAAAGCCTGTATCTTAATCCACATAAGAGAATTGGCAGACAGCATGAAGCAGAGATCACCAGTAGTATGCAGCAATTCCATTTGTGTTCCTATCTAAAGAGGAAATAAAAAAACTGTCTTCAGTCTCATACCTTGTTAGTAACATTTTCTTTCTGGTAAAGTTTGGATGAAGTAATTGAAGATCTAGAGCAATTTTATCAAGGATAAAATTACATGCTTTTAACAGGCCCAAAGAAAGAATATTATATTTTAAATTAAACTTCAATCTTATATTTTTTAAGCACCATTTCTAAAAGTATCTTAGGGAATTTGCATCTATGCCTATGTAAAACACTACTTTTTCCTCTACTATCTCAGCATGGATGTGTGACATGCAAGGATGTCTTAACATGCTTCATGCTACTATCAGAAGTTATTTGATCTAATTTGAAAAAGTCTCAAGAACCTAATACATTTTTAAATTTAAGGTGATGAATAGAGTATGATGCATCAATTTGGCTCTTAACAACATGAAAACTAAAAGATATTTTCTAGTACTTCAGTTCTCTTCAAAGTTAAGATATGCAGAAAAAACTTTCCTCAGTTAGAGGAAATTCCTTATGAAGATGTAGCATGATTTCCATAGGCATCAATATCTGAAAAGCCTTTTGACTAATTTTGAGAAGTAGTATCTTTTCTTTTACAATAGCTTAGGCATCTCTGATGACTTGTCTAAGCTATCTCCTTTTGAGAGCTCACTCTATTTGGTTAGCTTCACCCAGGCATGCCGTCAAGTACATTGCTTAATCTTGTGTTGATGCAAGTTCTGCTTTCAGAATGTTGACCAAGGAGGTCTTTTGAACCTCTTTTTGCCCCCAAATTTACAGCAAATTTGAAAAACTAAACTGAGTATTCAGAGATTATTGAATTTTGTTTTGCCTCCGAGTTCTTATTCATCTCAGTAACATTATTCACAGGTAGTGAAGATGTCCATCAGCCTTTGTTAGGTAGTGATTACTCTGCAGGAAAAGTACTAAATCTCAATATTTTAGGAGGATATGATTTTGCAGTACTGGCTTACCAATTAAAACTTACTTCTGCATGAATAAATACCACTTATGAGAGGAGATATTAAGATGATGCACTGTGTAACAGTTCTATTATAAAGTCTGGCTGTTACACATTTGCAGGAACTACTATTAAATCTTTAATCTTTTATTTTGAATGATTATGTGACAAGGTTAATGACATGGAAAATAATCATGAAGTATTGAATTGCAAAGTAAAACACCAAGATCTAAATTCATAGTTGGACCTGCAAACAAGTCATATATCCATGGGGAAGCCTAAATTCCAAAGAAACCTAAAATACTACCATGAACACTGACTTTACAGCCACTGGGAGCATATAGAATTTCTCAATTGTGAAAAATACTGAGTTCAGTGCAAACATACAGCCTACATACCAGCACCATTCACAGACAAAACTGTTCATTTTCCTAACTCATGTGTAGGGTTTGAGCCTGTATATGTGCTCTGAACAACTTTACAATTTCCAGTGTGAGAATTCAGGACTTGCCTCTCCCAGCTAAGCACTTTAAACTCTAGGCTATAGAAACATCTGATTCTGTATGAGTAGATAAGCATTTTATGTTGTAAGTTTTACCAAAGGGAGTAAAGAACATGACTGTTTTTCCTTTCTAATTTTGAGCATAAGGAAATTGGATGTCAAAATTGGCCTTGATAACGTCCATTTGACTCAATGAGATTACTTTGATTTAAATTAATTTTTGCTTACAAAGCTGGAAGAAGCTTATATCCCCCCATAACCTACATTTCCATTGAACAGTTAAATTGACCTTCAAATTTAAGCCTCTTTTTAAACCTGAAATGCTCATGAGTGCCTGATATACACTGGCATCTCATGACAGGGGTTTGTGTTACAGAAATAAAAAAAAAATCGCTTTGGGACTGGAGGGCCTCCTAAAGCAACAGCATCTGTATCCTGCATCACAGCATCCTCTGTCAAGAGGAAAATAAGAGTAACTGTAATAGCAGACTCCCTTCTAACAGGAAGGGAAGGCCTGGTATGCAGACCAGACCCAACGCAAAGGAAAATTTACTGTCAGCCAAGGGCTCAGGTAATGCCCATTACTGGAAAACTCTCCAATCTTGCAAGACCCTCTGATTATTATCCACAATTTGTTGTTCAAGCTGGCAGTGACAAAATAACACGGAGAAGTCCAAGGGCAAACAAAAAAGGCTTCAGGACCTTAGGATGATTGGTTGAAGGATCAGGAGGAGAGGTAGTGATTTCCTTGATCCTGCTGGTACCAAGGAATAATATTGATAGGAATAGGCAGATCTATCAGGTCAATGAGTGGCTCTGAAGTCGGTGTAAGTGGAAAAATGTTGGGTGTTTTGACAACGGATGATCTATTCAACACCTGGTCTACTGACACCTGATATGATGCACCTTCCTCAGAGTGGAATAAGAGTTCTAGCACAGGAGTTAGGAAAGCTCATTGATAGAGATTTAAACTAGCTTGGAAAAGGGAAAATCACTGGCATACATCAAACCTGGTGGAATGTCTGGTGATTGTAGTGCCCTACTGGATAGTTACAGGCAGAGGAGTGACATTGTGTGTAAGGTTAGCAATAGAATGGATGGAGATCACAGCTGGCAGTGGCACAGTTGAGAGACTCTGGGTAAGAATCAAGGTGCTAACAAATAATGCAGATGTCATTGTGGGAGTCTACTATAGACCTCCTGGCCAGGAAAATGACACCAACAAATTATTCTTTGAGGAACTAAGGGACAATTCCAAGTCAACTGCTCTTGTCCTTATGGGGCCCTTCAACTTGACAGAAATTAACTAAGAGCATCACACAGCTGGTACAATCTGTGCCAAAAGATTCTTAAAAAACCTGAGTGATAACTTTATGGAACAGGTCTTATGTTATGCCTCAGCCTGCTTGGCGGGTTTAAGGGGAAAGTAATTTGATGCACTCTGGGTGGTGCATGGGAGAAACAACCAAATCCTAAGGAGGCTGACTAACAAACTTTTATTTTGAAACTTTTAGAACGTTAAGGTAGAATAATGTACTTGACAAATTTTAAAACAACATCCAGACAAAGTAAGATGCTTCACAGAGCACTGACTGAGCAAACTTTAAGATAACATAGCATATACTAAGACATTGACTGGAATTTCTTAGTCTGGCTTACAATGTATTTCAAGAAGAAGTTAGGATATGAAAGAGAGAGAGGGAACAGAAGAAAAAAAAAAGGCAGAGAGAAAGGTATATTGTAACCATCCAGTATAGTCTCAACTGCTTTTAAATCCAGGGCAGTGGAGCATGCTGCCACACACATTATGTCACTGACTTTTTATCTGCTCTGGTTTTCCAGGGCACTCCCCATAGGCCTGCACTTTAATGGTCCTGGCAGGGCCCACACAGTCGGCCTATGCCATTTTGGGGCTTTCAGCATGTCCTAGTCAGCAGTCATTTTTGGACTAGACCAGAGGCTGACTAAGGCTCCAGGGGGAGTGTGGAGCAATGCACTGTCCCACCTATGCAAAACTCAGCCTTTCCCCTTTGCCCCAGCTTCCCATCTGTTGTTTAGAGCCTGTCCTGACTTTGAAGAAGAGCAAGAAAGAGGGTCCTGAAGACTACATGTCTGTCAGTCTCTCTTCAGTGTGTGATAAAATCATGGAGAAGATTATTCTGGGACATACCGAAGAAAATATGGAGGACAATGCAGCCATTGTTCACAACCAGCACATCTTAATGAGGGGAAAGTCCTGCTTGCAAAACAGATTTCCTTCTATGACCTAGTTGATCAAGGGAATTCAGCTGATATACTCATTTTTGGATTTCAGCAAAGCTTTTGTTACTGTCTCTCACGGGATCCTTTTGGAAAAAATGCCCAACACACCAGCTGAATAACTATGTTACTGATTGGGTGAGCAACCAGCTCAAAGATTGGGTGCAAAGAGTTATAGGGAATGGGGCAACATCAGGCTGGGGTTCTGCAGGGCTCCATCCTTAGCCCAGTTCTCTTCAACATCTTCATTAATGACCTGGACACAGGACTGCAAGGTATGCTAAGTAAGTTTGCCAATGACACTAAATTGTAACAAACTGTTGACTCCACTGGGGGCAGAGAGGCCCTGCATGGAGACCTCAACAGATTAGAGGAATGGGAAATCCTCAATCGTACAAAGTTCAACAAGGGAAAGCACCAGATTTTGCACTTGAGAGGGGGCAACCCTGGTTGTTTCTATAGCCTAGGGAAAGAGAGGTTGGAGAGAAGCACTGTGGAAAGGGACATGGGGATCCTGATCAATGGCAAGTTGAATATGAGTCAGCAGTGTTCCCTGGCATCCAGGAGAGTCAACAGTGTTCTGGTGGGGGTTCATTGTCTGGTCAAGGGAGGTGATCATCCCACTCAGCTCTGCAGTGGGTCACAGTACTCATCTTGAGTACTGTGCACAGTTTGGGGCACCACAACATAAAAGACTATTAAACTATTAGAAAGTGTTCAAAAGAGGGCCATGAGGATAATGAAGAGTCTAGAGGGGAAGCCTTATGGGGAGTGGCTGAGGTCACTTGGTCTATTCAGCCCAGAGAAGAGGAAACTGAGGGGAGACCTTCCTCACTAGGGCAACCAGAGTGAAAGGCCTCAATCTCTTCGCTCTCCTGACCAGTGACAGGACTTGAGAAAACAGCATGGAGCTGAATAATGGGAGATTTAGGTTAGATGTCAGGCAACTGTGGTTTGTTGTTTTTAGTTTTTTGAGTAACAGTAGGTCATTATGAGCACCAGAAGTTGTGCGCTTTTCTGCTCTGTTTTTGAACGTAGTGATACCATTTCCACCCCAGCCATGTTCTAAAAGAGCTGTATGTTTTTAATTGACTATTTTTTCTAGCCCTACATAAAAGTATCTCTGCAATCTGAACAATAATAACTTCAGCAGGTGTTCTTGTCTTGTTTATATTTTTCTTTTAATTTATCTTAAGGGATTATAGCCATTAGTGCTTTCTGCACCATAGGACACATTATAAACAAAAGCTGCCCACAATGACAATTAAACTACTGAAATGAGAACTAAGAGAATCTCTTCAAGAAATCATTTCAACTTGCCACATACTTTATGAAGTATTCTAGTGTAAACATCTGTCTATGCACATAAACAGAGTGTGAAGATTTTATGTGAATGGAAGTCATTTTGCACATGAATTTTGAAGGGGTAGGAAATGAAGGAAATAGAGAATATAAGCAATGCAGCTTGTAACAAGGTCTATATCATAAGGTATATATGTTTATAACTGAAATGCTATTTGCTAATGTCAGTTATTAACTGGTAGAATATATTTATGCTTAGTTTATATTTTTTCAACATTTGTAAAATCCAGCTGCTTTGCTAGTCAAAACTGCTCAAAATTGCCCAGCTTCCATAATGTAACTGGGCAGCTAAGAAATGTTATCAGTGTTTACTCTGCAAAGCATGCTAACTTACACATAAGTCCCAGTGAGTATTTCAATATTTTTAATTGTCTCTAATATCAGTAACTGCTGATTTTTATTCTTTTCATCGATACTGTACATTCCTCTTTTCAGAAAACGTTTTAAAAAAGTGTCCATTTGTATACATGATCTTTCATCATAGTAGCTACAAACATATAAATGTTTCTTAAATTGTTTCTCCTAGATTTTTTCCCAGATAGGAAGGTTCTGTAGAGAATAAAGACTTGTCTAAAGTTATGCAATACTTGTGAGAAAGCCAAGAAATAAATGTAAATCATTAAGGTTGTACAGCAGGGTCAAAATTGTAGGCCATATTTCCTAAACTTACTCTAATAATCTTAATTAACTATCTCAGTGTAATATGTTGATATAGAAACACTGATGTGGCAAAATAGACCCTCTGTTATATTAAGAACCAAATCAATTATGGTAACATTTTAATATTAACAACCTCCTTCTACATGAAAGCTATAAGAGAAAATCTTTCAAAGAGAAAAACTTGGGGAAAACATACTATAGTCCATCCAATTGAGCTATAACAGACAAATGAATGGAAATAGATTACAGACCACTAACTGAAAAGCTCACTCAATAGCAGTTCCATCCACGTTTTCCAATTATGAATACTGAAAACAATATTAATTGACAATGCAAACTAGAGGTGTTAAACATAGGCAATATCTTCTTTTACTCTAGAAATATTTGGAATGATTAATGTTTCTCTCCAATCAATCTCCAGTGAATAAAACTCCCAGATATTAAATTTTCCGGGTTTCACTGTAATAGGAAAGCAGTCATTTCTGGACTATAGCCTGCTGTAGCCTTGGTTTGATCTAGATCTGTTTGATAATTGTGCCTAAATACTTTTTTTGGAAACAGCTATTTTACAATCAGTGTACATTGGGAAAAAAATGTTGTTTCTACATTGGTTTGCTTCTTCTGTCTATCAACTAAAATAATTATTCTGCTGTGTCCATATGATTCATGGATGACACTAGGAGCATATTAGAAAATTATGAGTTCTCAATTCAATTAGATAATTATTTTTTGGTGTTTTGTTGTTTGTTTGGTTTTTTATGTGCTGATAGACATTGATCAGTATAGGAAATAAAAGACAGCACTGAAAAATGATGTAATCTTTGATAGAATATACAATAAGCTATGACTTCTCAACTGGAAAACTGAAGAAATAGCAGATCCTTACCTGTTTCACATATGGGTAAAGAATGCACTTGTAAAGATACGAGTTGGAGAAAAATCAAAATATATATTTTATTTGATGATGTAAAATCTTTTTTTTATTGCAAGACATTTCTGCTATGAATGATGGCAGAGAACAGAAAAATAATAGAATAGAAATATAAAAAGAATAATTAATCTGAAATAGTACTTAATTAGCACTGGAAGCTATATCATGGCATGTGAATGACATGGAGGTGATTAGAAAAAGCCAACACAGATCCAAAAGGGGCAAATAATGCCTGTCTAATCTAGTGGCCTTCTACATGGATTGACTGCATTGTTGGATAAGGGAATAGCAGTTGATATTATCTACCTTGGCTTCTGTAAGTACTTTAACATGGTCCCACAAAACATCTTTGTAATTAAAGTGGAGAGATGTGGTTTTGATGGGTGGATTTTTCAGTGGGTAAGCAATTGGCTCAATGGCTGCATCCAAAGGGTTTCAGCTAAGGTTGCAATTCCTAAATGGAGATCAGTAACAAATGGTGTCCCTCAGGGGTCTTTGGGGGGACTGATGCTGGTCAAAATCTTTACTAATGACATGGACAGAGGGATTGAGAGCAGCCTCAGCAATTCTGCAAGTGAAACCAAGCTGAGGGGTACAATTGATATGCTAGAGGGAAGGCACATAATCTAGAGGGATCTTGACAGACTGGAGAAGTAGCATGAAGTGAACCTCATGAAGTACAATAATATTATGCAAGGTCCTCCACCTGGGTCATGGTAATCCCCAGCATCAGCACAGACTGGTGGATGAACTGAAAGCAGCCCTGTGGAGAAGGGCTTGGGGATATTGTTAGATGAAAAATTAGACATGAGCCAGTAAAGTGGACATGCAGCCCAGAAAGCCAAATATATTCTGTGCTGCATCAAAGTAAGTGTGACCAGCAGGTCAGAGGAGGTGGTTCTTACCCTCTGCTCTACCCTGATGAGCTTCCATTTCTGGGTAGATGGAATGGAATGCAGAGTACTGCATCCATTTATGGGGCCCCCAACACAAAAAGGATATGGACCTGCTAGAGGGAGTCCAGATGAAGGTCATGAGAAATCAAGGGGGTGAAGCATCTTTCCTATGAAGACAGGCTGAGAGAGCTGTGGTTGTTCAGCCTGGAGAAGAGAAGACTCCAGGGAGACCTTACTTCAGTCTTCCAGTACCTAAAGGGGGCCTACGAGATAGCTGATATGACATGGAGGAATGAATTTAAACTGAAAGGTGGTAGATTTGGATTAGATATAAGAAAGAAATTCCTTTCTCAGAGGGTGGTGGGGCACTGGAATGGATTGCCCAGAGAAATTGTGGGTGCCCCATCCCTAGTAATATTTAAGACTGGATGAGGCTTTGAGCAACCTATGCAGTGTAAGACATTCCTGTCAGTGACAGGGGTGTTGAAACTAAATGATCCACAAAAGTCCCTTGCAACCCAAATTACTCTATGAATCTACAATTTTATGAATTCATCAGTATTATGGGGGATGTTCGATGTTCTAGCTTTATGGAGGAGTCGGTGCAAATATATGTTAATAGCCAAAAAGCCAGTGTCTTAATTACTTCCCTGTCAAACTGAACAGGTATTAAAGCTTCCTTTACCAATAAGAATCTCCACAGCACTAGAAGGAAGTTTACTGTGACATGTATGCCTGTGAACTGGGGTTTCCTCCTCTCCCCCTAACCCAGAAGCTTAAAATACAAAGAATCAAAAATTTTTATTTTACAGAGAAGAATCAGTAGTTAAATTCAGCAGGCAAGCTTCTCCTTTTACTCTGCTACTCATGAATGAAAGCAGAAAGAATTTAATATGTCAAAAATAATGGAAACCTTCCCTAGGGATATTTCCCATCTTGGCCTTTGCCATCATACATTCTAAGGCTCACATTACTTTTCACATTGTAGGTTCCTGTTGTTAAGGTGGAAATATCAAGTAATTTAAAAAATAAAATCCACATCATTTCCTTGAAGGCAATTAGTGTTCTTCACTATTGTGTTTTTTTTTCTTTTTATACTTATGAAGTCCATTTCTCTTCCATTTTATTGCAAAATGTGTAACACCACTGGATTAGACTGATTTCTTCCTGTGTCAAGTCTAACACCATGTAATAGTTTGTTTATACCATTGGTTACCTTAAAAGCATATAAAAACCAACCAAATAAATAAATAAAAGCTGAAACTAAAAAAGAACCAGAAAAGACCAATTTTATCACTTATATCATTAATGGGCAAATTCTTTGGCACAGAACTGACAATGGTCCTGACCGACTTTGGCAAAGCCAGGTCTCTTTAGCTTAGTATTTGAGAAGATGTTATTTGATTTGCAGCAATGAGTTCAATGACAATGGCTGAGCACAAAAAAAAAAAA
>VWZD01011416.1:59771-79214 GCA_013396695.1 Sakesphorus luctuosus
GGGGCGGGGAAGCAAGTATCTTTTGGTTCAACGACAAGATATGAGTAACAACCATAAACAATTCATTTATTCCATATCATATGAAAAGATGAAATATTACAATAGGCCACAATTGCCTTAAAATATATTGAAATAACAGGAAAACTTACTAAAAAAGGAAAAATAATCAAAATCAGTAAAGTGTTAATGCCCTAGACATGCTTCAGACAAGGGAAAGAGAAAGAAGAGAAGCATGAGAACACCTTTTGAATTAAGGTAAGTTTAATACTGGCTACAAATAGATTGCCAATAGCTGAAGATAACATTTAAATTTGGGAAAACTTACTGATTCTTATCAAAGACTGTGACTGTAGACTAAAGCGAAAATCATTAAGGATACATGTCCCAAACACCTAAAATCTAGGAGTTTGTTCCACAGAATGGAAGTCAATACTCTTTGACTAATATTTAGGTTTAAATATTACAGATGGACCATTAAGAGCCTTAGAATTGGATCCAAAATTATCTCACACAGTAACAAGACACTTAGATCTTGCACTCCCATGTGACTTTATTTCATCTAATTTTAGATCGTATATCAAACACAAAGGTTTTTTTTTTCCAAGAGGCATAGTAGAGAAATAAGCTTCACCAAGAAAGTTTTATATATTAAAGAGATCTACTCAAGAATAAGAAATAAGATGTTATACAAATCCTGCTCTTTCTCAGCTGAAGTGATTGAAGTAATTCTTAACTAATTCTCAGCAAAGGCTGAAGAGAATCTGGGAGATCTCAGTGCATAGCTGCACATCTTGCATGAAAAAACTAGCAGCAGACATAAGCTTTCAATTTTACCATACAAACATTTACTTGAAGGTACACTTCAGCCTTCTGTTTAACTACAACCCTAACCTTTTTCTTAAAGGAAAGGACTAATGCTTCTTGCAAATGTCTTCATGTGTCTCACTGTACTTATGGTTAAAACCCTCACCCAGGAAATGTCTGCTGGCATTTAGCTCAGTATCTTGCCACATTATAGCTGCCTGGCTATAGAGTACTCTGGGGTTAGAGGAACATTCTTCATCCTTCCAGATAAAGCTGGATTCTATTATGCATGTAATCTGATTAAGTTTATTTGTGTCAGGAAAAAAATGTGGATTAAACATTCTTTTTCTAGTTGTCAGCACACTCATCAAGAAGAATAAAGACCTTAACTTTTCTTCCTGTTCAATTAACTTTTTTTTAGGATTTATGCAATAGTTGTTTCATATAAATTTGTGGAAAGTCTTATGCAGTATAGATTTGGTCACAAAATGAATCACGTTTACATATTATTCTTACAGTAGTGACTCTAGCAGAATTCTCAGAGTACAAGTGATATAAAATAATGAATGTAGAATTCATGTACTTCTTACATTAAACCAAAAAGTTGAATTTATTTGTTTTCATGTGCTACTGGATCACATTCCTTCTCTAACACAAAATTTATTTCATTCTTTTCTACAGAGTGACACATTTTAACATGACTAGTGTAAATGGGAATAAATTTATTCTGGCTCTGTGTTTTCTTTGGTGAGAAAAGTACTGTAGATGTAAAAGTAGAGATAAAAAGTGCCATAATTGCCCTACTGATAGAGTAAGCAATAGAAACCTGCAGTTCTCAGGAACTCATGCTAAGTGTGCTGGTTTAAAAGTAAACCAGTAGGAGGAATGAACCCAGGTCAGGAGAGATTATAAGTCAGAGTTACAATTTAATAAAAAAAAAATTACAATAAATACAATGACACATAGAGAAATTGCTTTTAACTCCCAAAACCCAGAAGTGTAACCCACTACCCTGGGGCCCAAACACCAAGGGGTTTTGTTAGCTCCTGTGCTGAGCTCCACGTGGTTCTCCTGAGTCCAAAGCAAAAGAAGGTAAAAAACCTGTTGGTGCAGATGATGCTTGCAGCCTGGTGAAGAATGGTGTTCACAGTCTGATCAAGAGTGGTGGCCTTCTCCTGTCAAGGTTCTGGTCCTCCCCTGGGTCTGACGAGTGGTTCCCCAAGGTCTTCAAGACCCAAGATTATGTACCCTCCAGCTCAAGTGGGAGCACCCAGTCCCTCCCCCAAGCTGGAGAGTTACACAATGGGTGATTTGACTCTCTGAGTCAGGGGTTTTTTTGGAATCGTTCATGGCCCATTAGCAGACACGCCCCCTCAGGCTGGGTATGAAGGTGCTAACGACTCCCTGGAGGGGAGTTGTCACAGCTCTTATCTCACAGATGTCTTTCACACCCAGCTCACACCCAGAGGAGTCAGGTGTGCCCTGGGCAGCTGCTGCAAATGGTCTATTGTTAACAGTTCATGGGAAATGAATAGAGGGTGTTGAATACATAGCTTTGATCATCCACACAGTGATAAACTGGTCCCACCTGCTAAACTAGGACAGTAATTCATGCTGAAAGAAAGTGTATGGGGTAAAGGACAAGAAACCCAAAGAAGTCACAAGGAGAAATGTCCGAGTTTTTACTGGTTGTAAGAACTTTGTTATTGCTAATAGCATAGACATTTGGGCCCACTGAACTGTAACCCGAAAAGAAGTTCAAAACTAAGTCATTTAAAGTGTTAGCTGGATAACAGATTTTATAAAGTATCTGCATTAATTGAACTGAATAATTAACAATGAACACAGTATTTTTCCTTAGAAACAGAATCTAATTTCTGCAAAACCATATAATACAAGATTTAATTGTTTAGCACATAAATTATGAAGGTATTTGGAGAACAGTAGTACAAGGTCAAAACCAAACAGAAGTGGAGTTAAGAATTACTTCAGCTAGCTGTATACAAACTGATGAGGCATACATTTCACAGAAGAAATTAATTCTTTAAATATATTTCTTTTTCTGATGAATCATATTCTAGACAGAGCAAGGGGAGAAGGGACCTGTAAGCAGACAGAACTTTTTAAGAAGCTTTACCAAAACTAGAGTAATGCAGCTGGGCTTATAAGAGGCAAACTACAGGAACACAAGTGTCTGTGAAGAAAGTGATCCTCAGAAACTAAGACAAGGAAAATAAAAAAAACCCTCCTTGCTCTACATCAGCCTTATACAAAGATTGAAAAAAGTCCCAAAGGAAGACAATTTTAAGACAGATCTAAATCTGTTTTGAAAACCAAAACAAATTAAAAAAATGAGCAGTATAATTATTATGGAACTGGATTTAGTAGCCCAGAAGACCTATGGATTCTGTTTTCCATATGAACTCTCCAAACAAGGTTGTTATAGATAAAAAATATGATGATGGCTAGGTACAGGCATGAGGAATGACTGCTTCATGATGGTGAGACCAAGTGGAAATCCTCTTGTCCTGACTCATGCCTACAGAGCTCCAGGGTCTCTTATACAGACCCATCAACAGCAGAAGCTTGCCTTCAGAGAGGTCAGGAATTTTGCCATTTATTACAGTCACAGAGATTTTTGTCTAGTCTTTCATTAATGTTCATGTCAGAATTATTTTTTGTAAACTGAGTTTTATTTTTTGGATGGGAGGAAACTTCTATTTTTAAAAAAAAAAATCACTCACACTTCTCTCAACCGTCATATTGTTCTTTATTCAGTGAGTCTAAGATGTAGACATCTTTTCCGTCATATTGTTCTTTATTCAGTGAGTCTAAGATGTAGACATCTTTTCCGTCATATTGTTCTTTATTCAGTGAGTCTAAGATGTAGACATCTTTTCCGTCATATTGTTCTTTATTCAGTGAGTCTAAGATGTAGACATCTTTCCATGTAGACATCTTTCCATAGTTCTAGTTTTGCATCCTGTAAAGCCCCAAACTTGCTCAGTGGGTTTTTTGAAAGGAGCTAAGGTACTTTGTTTCCCTGAGGAGATGCAAGGGAAAACCCAACAAAGTTCTCAGGAGGTTGAACAACAAACTCTTACTTGCAAAACTTTAGAGGATTAAGGTAGAACAAGGTACTTGGCCAATTTGAAAGCAACATTCAATCACCATGTAGACATCTTTCCATAGTTCTAGTTTTGCATCCTGTAAAGCCCCAAACTTGCTCAGTGGGTTTTTTGAAAGGAGCTAAGGTACTTTGTTTCCCTGAGGAGATGCAAGGGAAAACCCAACAAAGTTCTCAGGAGGTTGAACAACAAACTCTTACTTGCAAAACTTTAGAGGATTAAGGTAGAACAAGGTACTTGGCCAATTTGAAAGCAACATTCAATCAAAATAAAGTGTTTTACAAAGCATTGACTCAGCAAAATCTAACCCACCCAACTTTAAGTTATCCAGATTTCAAGAACAGGAAGTTAGTAAAAGAAAGAGAAAAAAAAGTCAGAGAGATTGAAAATCAAGGGATAGAGAAAGACTATCAGTAACTGCTTGCATCCAGCATAATCTCAGCTGCTATAAAGTACAAACAGTGGGTCATGACCACATGTACCTTTGTGCAACTGCTTTTATCTGCTCTGGTCTCTAGGGGGACATCCCCCACAGGTGGGGCTTTTGGCGTGCCAGTGGTTAATAGCTATTCTGGGCTGGACTGGAGGCTCCCAGGGTGGGGGCTGTGGAACAGTGAACCATTCCACCTTGGTAGAACTTGCTTGCCCCTGCTTTTCCTCTGTTCCCCCACCACACACATACTTTAGTTGTTTTGAGCCAGGAATCATTTCCTCTGGTCTTTCACATATAGAGACAAGCTTTTACAATCTTAAAAGGAAGCTATTTAGTGTAAATTCCTCAAAACTCAACAGCCTAATGTGATACCACATATACAATACATAATAACATCATACAAAAACATAGAGATAGTTGTCAATTGAAACTCCAAAGGTCTGAATATGTGTTCAAACACAACTCTAGGAAAAGAACTAAGGTACTCACCACTAAACTGAATAACTTCACCAAGTCCCTGAAGTTCTCCTTTCTTGTTGCAATTTCCCCAGTATTATCATCTTTCAATATTTTCTGTGACTTCTGAAAGTCATACTACTCTTAGTGCCTTTTTCCTATCCTTTAATGCCATCAAATCTTAGTTCACAGTATCCCACTGCTTTTGCCTACAAAATCTGAAAAACTTCCTTTAAACTTTACCTCTTTTCTTTCTGAGATGCTTCAGGCAATTTATCATCAAGCAATGAACTCTGCTTGACACCCTGTATTCCAATACTTGTACATCATGTTGCAGCCTAGTAACTTCAATGTTTTTTTTCAGGTAGATGTATCTGTCCAATTTAAATTCTGCTTGCCTAAAGGCTCTACCTACTGAAACTGCTATAAGCTTCCACACCTGTACAAGTGACATTGTCTCATTTAACCTTGACCCATATCCTATTGCGTATAATTAAGTGATTCTTTTAATATCATCATTGTTTTCTAATAATGCAGTCTGAGATTGTTTGTAAGTCCTTAAACTCTGTAAGTTATGATGCAGAATTATTAGTTGTGACAATATATATAGAAGACTTGCCCTTAATTCCTTTGCCCTAGCAGCTAAGAAATTCTGAATAAAATGCTATGAGACCAAAAACATAAAAGTAGTTTGTCGCTGACATACACTATGTAGGAAAGTAGTAGAAATCTCTTTTAGGAAAACTAATGCACTTCAGCTTTTGAAATTTTAGTAACTTTTCCCAGCATACCTATCATACCTCCCTTCGTTTTTCATTTATGAACAGTCTTGTAATGCTTTTTAGTGTTTTTCTCATGATTTCCACATCTGAATGTGAAGATCTTTCATCTGAAAAGTTCTCAGACACTTTTTTGCTAGTATCTCAACTTCTGATTTTACTAGAAACATTTCCTGATCTCTTATTAAAATGTCTTTGATTCACAAAAAGTCTTTGTTTCATATTGCATTGTTGGTGACAAGCAGAATCTTGTCAGTCTTTATATATCAAAAGCAAACAATAAGTGATTCTCGGCCTAGCTTGGCTCACTTTTTTGACCTTACTAATTGTAATCCTTAAATAGAAAATATTTGCTGCAAGTAATCGTGCTGGTTTAAAGGTAAACTGGCAGGAGAAATGAACCCAGGTCAGGAGAGATTATAAGTCAGAGTTACAATTTAATAACATTATTACAATAAATGCAATGGCACAAAGACATAATGGTTTTAACCCACAAAATCCAGACGTATAACCCAGCATCCTGGGGCACAAACACAATGTTGTTTGTTACTCCCTGTGCTGAGCCCCACGTGGTTCCCTCAAGTCCAAAGCAAAAGGAAGTGAAGAACCTGTTAGTGCAGATGACGGGTGGAGTCTGGTGAAGGGTGGTGGTCGCAGTCTGGTTGAGAGTGGTGGTTTCCTCCTGTCGAGGTTCTGGTCCTCCTCCGGATCTGACAAGTGGTCCCCCAAGGTCTTCACACCCCAAGACTATGTTCCCTCTGGCCCAGGTGGGAGCACCCAGTTCCTCCTCCAAGGCGGAGAGTTACACAATGGGTGATCTGACTCTCTGACTCAGGGGGTATTTTGGAATCATTGATGGCCCCTCAGGCTGGGCATGAAGGTGCTAACGACTCCCTGGAGGGGAGTTGTCACAGCTCTTATCTCACAGATGTCTTTCACACCCAGCACACACCCTGAGGAGTCGGATGCGCCCTAGGCAGCTGCTGCAAATGGTCCATTGTTAATATTTCTTGGGAAATGAAGAGAGGGTGTTGAATACACAGCTTTGATCATCCACACAGTGTTAAACTGGTCCCACCTGCTAAACTAGAACAGTAATTCATGCTTACATGACCTTGAAGTGAGATTCCTATCCTGAACTTTCTGCTAATACAGAAGTTGACTGTTTTTACATTTTATTTATTTTTCTTTAAATTCAAATTAATATTTTCTTGCCATTGTGAAGTGGAATGAAATGGTTTGAAGACTCTGACCTTGGAACACAGTAAAATAAATCACTCTGTGTTTCTTGGTGTACATTTCCAAGTATTAAAACCTGCTGGTAATTCACTTGAGAGACATTGTTGCTGAACTCGATATGACAAGTAAACTTTTTTCCCCCATTAGAAGAACCCTTTAGAAAGTCTCATGCCTAAACTATTTGGGGAAGATATTGATTTTAGAGACATTGATATGTTTCTCTATGTTCTCTGCCAAAAACTTAATGTAATACTTGAATAGCTACAGAATTTACTTATAAAAATCTAAATAAATAAAGGTATATGGCCTTCTAACTTGTTCTAGCTTCACAATATAAACACAAAAATAATCTTTGAAGACATGCCTTTTAAGTTTAATAGCTATGAGATTTTGCATTCTTTCTTTCTTGATGTTGGCAAGGACTGTGTCCTTTGTAGGCTTTTCATTTTATGCCCCTTTCATAAAACTGATATTTCCCATAAAATATTCAAACTCTGTTCTGATCAGTAACTTTAACGACACAGATATCCTTATGGTGAGATTTCTAAAAGTAACAGAACATATTTTGGTTCTTTTTTTAGTGTTTTTCTACTTGTATGGGAACATATAAAAGACAAAACTAGTGTCTATACTTTACTTACACATTAATAAACTAAAAAATCTGTTTTGTGTGAAGGAATTTGCTTTTGAAACAGCTTTATGATATTGCTTGTCCTCAATTTTAAATAAATTTTAATGCTCTTGGAGAAAATAATGATATGATATAATATGAAAGAAAAATAAAGTGTCTGCTAATAATGTGATACTCATTCCAGCCTAAAAAGAAATATTCTTTTGAACTAAGAAAGATATAAACATAATAAATAATCCCGTTTAAGCCTATAGTGGTGGTTACTTCTAGTTCACTTACGGGTTTAATGCTTTAAAATGCTCAAGCTATGTGGAATTTGTACAATTATCAAAAAATGTAGTAAATATAATGTGTCCCCATCAAAGAAGTACTTTTTTTTTAAAAAAAAAGGAATATATTTATATTAGGCAGACCAAAACATTCTGGAGATTTGATGATTTGCTCACTCCAAGGAAATCTAACATTTTTTGTGGAAATCACAACCTAAAGTAGGATGACTTCCTGAAGATATTCAGGAAAAGTACTTTCCATAATAATTTCTCTGTCAAACCTGGAATGTTTGATGCATGTTTGAGCATGTCTTTCCAAAGAAGCAAATATTAATATAAGGATTTGGAGTGATAAAGAATCCATTGTTTAAATGCCATAATTTTTAATGCTTTTTCATTACAACAATAATAGGGTCTATAGAACGCAACTTAGCCTGGAATAACCTTTATCAAGTCAAATTTCAGGGGATTTCACTGAGATCAAATGAGTGGATGTTAAATATCAAACTTAAATACGATTCACTTTTTGCTGCTACTTACCAGAACTTAGAATACAATTCAGCTTAACTCCAGTTTGAAATCCTCAGGAATTTCTTTGTCAGTTTCAGACTCTGTCTAGCTATGCTTTTTTTTGTTACTAGTGTCAGTGTTCTGTGGCACTGGAGCACAACTAGATTCCTTTTACCCCGAATATAAACTAAACTGAACTGTGATGTCTAAAACTCTTACATGTACAGATTCATGAAAGTTTTGGAGTTAAGATGGAAATCAATCCAAATTCCATACTTGGAAAGCAAGTTCTCTGAGATTCAAAGAAGTCCCTTACCAAGGACTGCAAATATAATGCACTCTTTTGGCTTATGAAGTTTTTTAATGGAGAAGCTACATTTTTCACATATATATATGTATGTGTATGTGTTTTATAATCTCTTATTTTACTGCATTACCATGCAGTTGCATACTGTTTTGAATGTGTGCAATTTTAATTGACTATATACATGGTACTTCTTCAGTCAAATGATGATGCTTCTATTTATTCCTGGTGCTTAAACACAGTGAAAACAAAAATTCTCTGTGCCCTAAAAACCTACTTCCTCCAATTTAATCAGTGATCAACCTACATGAATTATTCTAACTAAACATCAGGTGAAAAGTTCCAGCAGGAAATAGCTAATAATCTGTGCCCCAACAGATTGAAGGTTTTCTGGACTTTTACAGTATTACCAAAAAGGTTGGATTTTCCAGTTGGTATCTTATATGAATGTTGAAAATTAATTTTAAGTTAATGAAATGCAAAGTGGTCTCACTAGGAAGTGCAGTTTTCACTCATATAGATTTGCAATTTCATTTACTTGCATAGACTCACTAATCTGTTTGTAATCATGTTACTTATCTTTTAATTTTGTGTGTGGCAGCTGTACATCAGAAATGACATACAGGTGGGACTATCATATATTAAATCAATTTAATCACATTTAAAAATTTCATGGTTTGGTCTTCTGTACAAAGCTGGTTCTTAAACAGGTAACATAAATAAACCCCATAACAAACTCATAGCTGCATAAGTATTACTAAGCAAAGTTAGAATATTTTAAATTCTAATTGAACTTAATGTAATTATTGCCCACAATTAAGAAGTCGCAGCCAGCTGTTTGAGTATGTTAAGAGTGATGTAAGAACTGCAATTCTTCTTGAAATCAATATATTTCCCCCCCTATTCAAGGGGAAGAGTTCTTAATAAATTCATATTTATAATTTAAGATTTCACAATAAAAATATTACCATGCTCTCTCAGCCATATATGCATAACACTTAATTAGATTTCATCTTGATTGGTTACAGGACAGAAGAACTTGGACTTGGATCAAGAATCCAGGAAAATTTTTAAATTCCTTGCATGATTTCAGGTGTACCTTAATTTCCTGTAACATTGTCATTTGTGGTGGTGATATGAGCAGCGTTGGAGGGAAGAGAGAGGTCGGCTTTCCCCTTGTCAGAGGGGAGGCAGAGAAAGGAGACAGAAGGCAGGAGTCCAGGCAAGAGAGAGTTTATTGGGACAATCCCTGAGGTTTTATAAGATCTAAGAGAGAAGATACCAGATCTGGGACTGTATTGGGTGAAAACTTTGGAAGGGGAAGGGCCTAAGGTCTATTAACCAATGAAACTGGGACAAGGGCAGGGTGGCTGGAGCCCTGGCCCTGCGCCCCCAGCCATGAAGCATAGGGGTCTTACCCACAGGGCTTCCCACCTTGGAATAGCAGGGCAGAGAGGGGAGGGGGGCCTGAGAGCCCTAGGAACCCTGGGGCCCCTGAGTATGGGCGGGCACCACCTGGCCAAGGATGAGGCAAACTAGCTTAATGGCTGACTCATCAAGAGAACAAAGAAGCTCGAGGGATACAATAAATAGGGTGTGGTGGTCATCAGCACAGCACAGAGGAGGTAACAGAATCAGGCACGGAATTGCGACAAAAAAAGACCCTATTACAAGTAAAACTACACTTTAAAACTTCAACAGCAAGTCTCTTAGTCATTCAAGGTGTTTCTCCAGTGCTGTCCTCCTTGGGATTCATTTCAGCATTTTCCTACAGTGATAATTCTGAACACAGGGGTTCTTCCATGGGCTGTTGCTACTTCATACCAGGGAGTTCTTCTAGTGGCAGTAAAGCTGGTAGTACTTCAGGTGAATCAATCCCTATCTTGGCTGTCAGCTTTTCCCCCATTATCCATCTTTATGATATTTATTGGGAGCACCTTATTTCTGCAACTAAAATATCTCATGTCTGGGCCTATGTCTTCAGAATACTGCTCTAAGAACTTCCATAGCTTAACCATGTACTTCAGAATATATCATGAAAGAAAAATGTTATAAAAATACAGACTAAATTTATTTTATCTAAAAAGAATTTGTATGTCCTTCTCAAAAATTATTACATACATTTAACATGGTATGTATACAACTTGCATAGATAAGTCAATTTTAGCGTATATAAAGCTGAAAGACTTTATATGCCATTTTGTGCAGATGTTGATAGGAAGTTGTCAAATCGCACAACAGAGCAACACTGCCGCTGGGTGCAACCAGTAGCATTCGCAGTAGGCATACACATAAACATACATGTACAATACATGCTCAGTTGTATATGTAGCTAGCCACACTGATCTACACATGCAGCACTTGCATGAGCACAAACACAACCAACAGCCTCATCCTGTTCCGTTCTCTGGTTGATCAGGATAAAGATCCAATAGTGGGAATAGATAAAAATATACAGTGCTCACGCCTCCAGCAGCTGGGATCAGACACTCGTTCTGCCCAGTCGCTGCCCCTGGATCCCCTGCTGGTAGTGCCTGGCCATGCCACCTCCAAGGCCACAACCCTACTCCAGCTGCTGGTATTCAGACCTACACTCACACATATACGCTATATATTTCTTCAAGTAAGGGGTATTAGGTGCGCTAGGCTTAGATGCTCCCTCTCCCCCACTGCCTTTCACATTGATATTCATATACACAAAGAGGTCATACAATCTTCAGAGCACACAGGTGTGCATATCTGGCTCAATCTACTCACCAGCTAGTTTGACTTGATATTCACTTGTTATCATACACTGACTTCTGTACACACACTCATCCTTCTTGCTGGTGACTGACAGACCCTCTGTCACTCCAGTCACTGGTATTTCCCATACACATACACGCACACACAAAAGCACCCTTCAAAGTGTGGTGACAGAATATAAGGCATGGTCAGGCAAGTGCATTGTTCTGCATTATGCATGCAACCATCCTCTCCTATTCCCTTTACTACTAAGAACAAGCCTTGTAAGAAGCAGCTGAGGTAGCTGGAGTTGTTGAACCTAAACAAAAGAATCTTCAGGGAGACCTGATCACTCTGTACAACTACCTGAAAGGAGGCTGTAGTGAGGTGGAGGTCGGTCTCTTCTCCAAAATGAAAAAAAAAAAAAGACAGTACAAGAGGAAACAGACTAAAGTTGTGTCAGGGAAGGCTTAGGTTGGACATAAGAAAAAAGTTCAGCCCTGAAAGGGTTATCTAATATTGGAACAAACTTCCCAGGGAAACCATTGAGTTGCTGAGGTGTTTTAAAAGACATGCAGATGTTATGGTTAGGGACATTGCTTAGTGGTGGACTTGGCAGTGTTACGTTAATGGTTGGATCCAGTGTCTTTTCCATCTTAGTCTCTGATTCTAATTTTCCATGGTTGCTACACCCCAAAACACATCAAACCCCCCTTCCTCTCCTTTGGTCCTTCTCTAAACATCTCATTGTTTTGTACAATTCCCAAAGTCCTTCTTCTGCATCCATCTCAAATCACTGACCCCTGTAAGCAGCAATGCCCCATTAGTGCAAAAGATGAATCAGAGGCAATGGAGAAGTATTAAGCTTAGGAAAAAAAGTCATATATAAAAGGGGGGGTTTTGTTGTAAAAAGAGAAACTATACTATATTATTTATTAAGAATATAAACTAATATAAAGGAACATTCACACAGAAAATCCAAGTTAATAAAATACAGGTTCAATCACAGAAATTTAAGGATTTATATACAGAGCAACATAGAAAGCAACTTTAATTAACCTAGTTCTATATTACACACTACAGCTAGCACCATTAGCTCAAACAGACTGCATCACGCTACAGCCATCACGCTACAGTTGGCATACAGGTGGAAGACCCTTGTTACAGTTATGCCCTCCAGCTGCTCATTATTACCCTTTTGCCAGCAGAACTGGGAGGGCAGTAACCTCCAGCAGAGTAGTTCCTATGACTGATCCCTGATCCTCTTCAGGCAAAATTACCCAGGTAAGCACAAACAATTTAAATGGTTGGCTTGAGGCTCAGGACAGATAGCTTCTTTCACATTTAGCTGTGCTGATGGCTGTTTTTCCTGTTCCCCTCTGTGCTGGAGTCTATGCCACTCAGTATGTCCAACGAAGTTGTAGATGTCACAGGACTGCTTCTAAGGAAGGCAGACTGAGATCTACGTACACACTGTTTAAGCCCCCTTGTTAACCTGTTGGTAGCAGATTCTCTGTCAATCTCTATTACAAGTAGCCTGATGTGTTATTCTGTATCATTTGAAAACTTGACTGGCTTTGTTCTCAGTGTGGATTAGACAGAATTTTCCAGAACACTTTACTAACTGAGCTGTAGAAAGGGGTAAGCTCCAGCTAGTGAAAAAGGGACAGATTGATTCTTCTATATCAGCACCTGCAGAGTTGTCTGTTTATAGCTTTAGGCAGTTAAGAGGGGTGAGAGATGTGATCCTTGATTGTCATAGTTTTGTTCACAAGTGAAGAGGCTTTACAGACACCGTTACAAAGCTTCTTTAGTTCTGTTTGAGCTGCATGTTAAAAAGACTCTAGAATGGTACACATTGCGCTTTTTCATCCATGTTAGTATCATGCTGCCAGTAAAACATTTGATGTTGTATTGCATCTCAGGTTCCAAACGTACTACCTAAACAAATGTCCTAAGAAAAAGAAAACTGCAGCAAAAACATTATATGAGAATATACTATTACATACTATTAGTTGCCATCGAATCAGAATGTTATGTAATTTAGTTCATTTAAATGTGAGGATGTTGGGAAGCAAACTGCAAGTATTTTTGAACCTGTCTCCTAATAAAATTTAGACTTTTCATAATTTAGGAAACAAAAATTCAGCTGATGTGCTTTTAAACAGAGGAAAATGATATTATGCATAAATCTAGCCCCTATTTTATTCAATAAAAAACCCAAAACAAACAAAAACCCCAAACAAACCAAACCCAAAACAAAACAAAAATCCCCAAACAACAAAACCAAAAAACTAAACCCCACAACTTATAAAACTATATTTGTTATAGATATTGTGAAATAAGTATTTGTGACACACTGAATGAAAAGAAAGGTTTTGTTAGAACTGAATGCATTATAAATGAATGCATTAGTTAAAAAGTGAATGTTAAAACTGCTGCTAGGTAGCAGCATTACCTTGGTCTGAAGGGATTTAGCAAAACAAACCTTTTACTCAGGCCTCTTTCTGCCAGACAGTAAGGAGGGGCTGAATAGAGGTGTAGAGCTTAGCTGCCATGTACATGTGCTGGAAGAGTGGTCCTTTTTGTCAGTGTCTTTCAGCACCACAGGGTCAGTGTGTCATCACAATGCACTTTATGCATGTATCAGTGATAAAAAGTGTCTGTGATTCCATTTGGTGATTCTTTGACTGACAGGAATATCATTCCAATAAATGTACTGAACCCTTCTTTAGCGTGATTAAAAAAAAAGTAACATAGTTATATGACCATAAGTGGTCTAATAAAGAGAACATGAATACAGTAGGGAGGTCTTTGTGAGTTAGGCAACTTTGGGTTAGAGTTGTTAGCAGGAACTTAAGCTGGTATCTTTATTGATAGTTATGGTGCTTACATGAGTGAAATCAAGCTGGTATGTGTAGATTATCATGTAGTGTAATCATGTAGTCATTTTGTCATGTGGAAATACTCTAATATTTTAAGTTTGGCTTGCAGTGGTATTAACTGGCAAATTCCTCTTTTATTGGTGCTCATGTCCCCTCTACAATATAAAGTAAATAAATTATGTGCTGATTTCCTTAAATGCCTTTCTCCAGCAGACCCAAGAATCTTAAGTAAAGTTAATGGCAGTGAATAAATATCCTTAAAGATAAGATACAGTAAAAGCTTCAATCCTAAATGCTGAAAAATACTGAAATATTTAGTTCCATATACCATTTGTAGTTATGTGAGTGTCAGATTAAGTTCTCGATTACTGCAACTCCACCTGTAGTGTCTCTGATACTAATCTTTTAGCTGTTTAATCTATTCAAATCACAGCTGCTATATTTATCTTCCTCATCTTTCATTTCTTCTGTAACACATCAATGAAGAGTCCAGGCACTGAGACCCTCCTCTATAGTGCATTAGATGTAAGATCTTCATCTTCTTGAAGACCTTATACAATTTAGACCTAACTTTGTTTTATGATACCTCTTTATCTCTTTGCAGCACCACATATGAAGCTCTTAATGTTCTGTTCTCTCTCCAAGTTGTACTTCAGATTTTAATGCTGATTCATTTGTACAGAGCACACTCTCCTGTTCCAAATTTGTCTGATTTAAAACTAGTAATTTTTTTCTGTGAAATTATTAATAATTATAACAATAACAAATAGGAGAGAACAAAAAAGCAGTGTGGCAAAGGTCCAAGGTACTATTTCTTATGTTTCTTCCACTCCTACTGAAAATACAGCATTGCCCCTTTTTGTACAGTTATGATATTCACTGTTAATAAATATTGATAATTAATAATAATTGATAAGACTATACCTACTCCTAGCTGCCTTACTCATGGAATACTCTCAAGAAAGCCCTTATGTATCAAAATGCTTTTCTGATTTAATATGAAATAGAAATCTATAAACAAACAAAAAGATGATACTTTACATTATGTTCCTAGAACCTTATTTAGCTATGTACATTAATGGCCTACTTTTCATAGCAACTGAGTGTTCAGAGTCTCACTGAAGTTGTTAGATGCTGGAAAGATGCTTTCCAAATAAAAAGCCAGAAGCTTTCCATCTCCTTTCTGAAACTATATGTTGTGTATTATATGCAGGCAAAAGCATTACTTGGATTGCTTATCTGTTAACCCTCTTTGCAGCCTTCAGAACAAAATGTCTCCTGGAATGTATTTCAATGTTCATTAATTCTGACAATTTTATCATCTCTAGGCTTAGTTAGTGTGTTCGTGACAACAAGTCTCCTGGAGAACTTTTAAGTGGTGTCTCCTGGGATGACATTCCATGGCATCCTCAGCCTTATTGGTAAGGTCAGTGACACAGATTTGCTTTCAATAATGTAATCCAGTCCAGGACTGACAGCCAGACTATTCAGCATGACAGAGGAAAGGAAGGTTTGAAAAGGCTTTTCATTTGTAAATGACAGAAACAAGTCATCCTGGGAATTGCAAACTTTGCCCAGCTAGAAGCATCTTGAACAGAACAAATCAGTATTTCCTGAACTGGTCTAAGATGTTGTTGTAGTTTGGAATGATAATGTAAATTCCCTCCCTGCCACTAACTGCCCATGCCATTAATTAACAAAAGAAGTAGTTAACTGCTACCAATTCCTTCCTGATCGTTTGGGTGGGGGGCAGACTGTCTCTTTTGGTTTTGGGGACATTTCCATTTTAGCTCAGGCTGAATACGACAGTTGTGTGTGTGTGCTTCTGTGGAGGAGAAGCCGTTTCTCCTGCTCCTCGCTGCTGCTATTTTTTTAGCAAGCTGGTTCCTTTCCTTCCTTGCCACAGCTGTTCTCCTGGTTCAGCACTGGGGCCCTGGTTGCAGCTCTGGTCTCACCGCCGCCTGCAGTGCTGCAGCCTGCCCACCCCCGCAGCGGCAGCGACCCGGGAGAAAGAAATCAGAGCTGCTCTCCGGGACATGCTGCGGCTTTCTACTCCCAGTTTTCACTTTTGGTTTGGGACAAAGGACATAGAGAGAGAGAGACAGAATTCATCTGAGTTCTCACCGCTCATCTGTCTCACTGGAAAAAAAGACTGAGAACTCACCCTGCAGCTTGCCAAGGTGTACACTGACTCTGTCCATAAATATAACTTCTCCAGGAGGAAAGCTACCAGTCTGGGGGTTGTTCTCTTTTGTTTTTTACTTGTGGTGTTGGGGGACTAGTTTGCTCTGGTCTGTTTACAGTTATATCTATACCTACATGTATATGTATATATGTGTGTATATATATATATATATAGTAGTTAAGAACAGTTATCCTTCTTTATCCATTTTCTAATTAAAGTTCCTTTTCTTAAATTTAATAAAGAGTGACATGATTATTGTGGAGGAATCCTCTTCTCTGCTTTTTTGGTAAACATTTTGTTTTTTCCCCTTAAACTAAGACAGATGTAGAAGGTGAGATGCTAATGTTTTGGCTCAATAATTTCCAGGATAACTAAGCAGAAAGGTTACAGAAATTATTAATACCTTCACAATTATTCTGGTATCAACATATGTGTTTAAAATCCTTCCATATGGAAACTTCCCTTGCCATTGATAGTCGGTCGAATAGTTTATTTCCCACCCTCATCTTCTAGCAAGCACAGATACTTTCTTAAACCTTATTTCATATTATAGTTGCAAAGTTTTCTTCCAATTGTGAACTCTAGGAAGATGCAGAAATGAAGTCCAGGACCAGCACTGGACAAATACCTTGGACAACTCAGAGACTGACAGTTGGAAGTTTTAAAAAGCAGTTTTTCTGGTTCCGTTACCCTGCTTAGTTCTGTTACCCTGTCTGTGCTGGGTTGATGACTACCACACCCTGTCCATTGTATCCCCCGAGCCAGCCTTCTTTGTGTTCCCTGAAGCCCTTTTGTTCTCTTGAGGACCCAGACATTAAGTTAGATTGCCTTGTCCTGGCCCAAGCAGGGCTCGCCCATACCCAGGATCTGCAGTGGTCGGAGGCCCCGGGCTCCCCTCCCCTCACTGCCCCTGTGACTCCAGGGTAGTAAACCCTGTGTTGGTCTCCTGTGCCTCGTGGCTGGGAGGGGGCAGGACCAGGGCCCCAGCCAGCCCTGCCCCTGTCCCAGTTCTACTGGTCAAGGGACCTTTGACCCTGCCTCTCCCTCAGTTTTCACCCAATCCAGCCAGACCTGGGGACCACCCCCAAGGTCTGTTAATACCTGTGCCTTTTTTGAATAAAAAGATCGATCTCTGCCTTGCAACTGCTTGGACCTCTTGTCTCTCCCTTTCCCTCCACACCGCACAGAAGAGACCCTTCCTTGTTTTTTTTTAAAAAACTTATAGTGAACTTTCTGGAACAGGATATTCACGTATTTAGGTCCTTCAATCATATGAAGAATATATATAGAAAATTTGTGTATAAAGTAGAAGTTTCCCACATGCTAAAATATCTAGAATTATCTTAACTCATTTACTTAGGCACAAATACACTTGTGATACACTTGTGAGCATTTAGAAATGAAAAATTATTTGGCAGAAAGATAGGTGAAAAAAACAAAATTACCCAAGCCACAAAAAATAGAGACTTTGGGATCAGTTATTGGATCAAAATGGCTTGCGGCCTCCAAGTACTTGTTCCTCAATACAGACTGCAATAAAGCTGAAGGAAGATAAGTGTCCAGCTTTGTTTCACTGTGGGAGGATGGTGCATAATAGACAAGGAGAAAAAACAACCAGGCAGCTGACCTGACCTAACCAAAGAGATATTTCATACCNGGCAGAGTGGGAGAAATGAGTGAGTGGTTGTGTGGTGTTTGGCTGCACACTGTAGTTAACTTAAAACAGGAGGATAAAGCATTCTTTCCACAACTGTGGGAACCAGGATTCAGCCTTGCTTGTATTCTCAGTGAATTCAGATTGGTGTCTTTGCTGGGAGATATGACATGTCTGCAAGATTATGATTATCAGAATATGAGTTAGATTCTTTTACTGTCTCTTTCCATTGTTGCACCATAAGCCAATCATTTAAATTCTTTCCTATATTTTTTCCTGTGTATTGAGTATCTTCAAGGATAGTATGTCTCATGCCGTCAGAAATAACACTTCACGTTCTTTTCGTTTGTTGTTTCTAGCATCCTAGCTTTCTGTTTTGTTATTATAGAGCTAAAAAAACAGCTCAGTAAATGGCAAATGATGATGTTGTTCAAATGTTCTAATAAACAGCATTACAATTTCAAGATAATTGCTAGAAAATATAGTGCAAATATCTAATAATTGCACTTAATTAAAATTTTTTTGACATTGCATTGTTTGGAGATTTTTTTTTTATTCCAGTAATTATCTGTGCTTTTTTTTCTCTGCTGCTAGTCAGAAAAGAAATTATTTAATTCTGAAAGGTCTGTATAATAATTTTACTTTTTAATTTTAATTTCCCCTCTATTTTGTATGTTCATCTTAAATCAGGCAAGTCTTCTCTGTTATTTCTGTTAAGAGGTATTTCACTTATTACACATCAAGGCACATTTTAATGATGGAGCCAAATGACAGAAATGTAAAATCATGATCCCATAAGATACATACGTGATTTGGCACCATATTTTCAAATATATTCAAGTATGCCATTTAGGCATCTGTACAGGATTTCCTAAATAAAAATACCAAAATAATGTCTGATTGTTGTTGAAAATAAAAGTTTTGCTTTTATTTATAGAAAATGTGACATTTTTCTCTATTGTTTTTCCTTAAATAATCTCAAAGACTTTCTGTATGCTTTCATTGTCTCTCAATATTCTGCTTCCTTACTTCAGAAAATTTCAAAAATTCAAGATACTCTAGTAGCTTTCTAGCTAATGCATTTTTAGCTANCCAAGTACTTGTTCCTCAATACAGACTGCAATAAAGCTGAAGGAAGATAAGTGTCCAGCTTTGTTTCACTGTGGGAGGATGGTGCATAATAGACAAGGAGAAAAAACAACCAGGCAGCTGACCTGACCTAACCAAAGAGATATTTCATACCATATACCATCATGCTTACAAATAGAAGGGAAAAGGAGAGGTTTGATGAGGGAGGGTTAGCCATCTTTAGGTCAGAAACCATCTGGGCAACATTCTACCCATGAAAGGTGGGGAGTGATTGCCTTTGCATCACTTGCTTTATTTTGTTTTCTTCTATCTTCCACTTACTCTTCACTTATTAAGTTGTTATTATTATTATT
>VWZD01011416.1:81900-99293 GCA_013396695.1 Sakesphorus luctuosus
CGTTCTAATTAGAATAGTTTCTCAAATTGACTGAGGTATTTAAGCATTTAAAATGTTACTAAGGAGCCCTCCCTTAAAATTGCTTAAAGTTCCTAAAATTGTATTACTATTAGAAATATATTTTTACTATTTCAGAAGGTTTTTAAGAATGATCTCTCAGTAAAAGATCTCTCACTAGCAATGCAGTGTCTTTCTATATGTGACCATAGGTTTGTTTCATAGTGCTTGTTTGATTTCCCCCTTCTTGCTTGTATGTACCTATGTATGTGACATATATACTTATACCTATGTCCATATGTATGTATAATTGCATGGGAAATTGTGTGTGTGTGTGTGTGTATATATATTCAAGTTCTCTAAAAGTATGCAGCATGAGACCTTGCCTTTAATGTGGGAGGTTTTAGTTTAGTGAACCCATAATGTGACCAAAATCACATTATCAAGTTAGCCAATTATGTTATGAGTAAACTGCATAATATTGAATTCTGACAGGTTTACAAACCAGACTTGTTAAAGGTATGAGTGACAATAGCAAGAGCACGACTGTTTTACAACAGTGCAGGTATGAGAAGAGGACATAACTGAAAATCACTCAGCTAATAAATGGAGATTAATCTCCTGAAAGATAATCACTTCTCATCAGAACGTAGGAAGATGCTGTTCAAGTGCAGGCAGAGAGCTACGTCTAGGGAAGACTTAGCAGTGGTGTCTTATAGCTTTATACAAATGTCTCAATTCACTGGTGTCTGGATCAGTCAATTGTTACTTATTCTTGGTAATTAATACTTGAGATGAAATAGCTTTGAGATCACTGAACAAATTGCAGCTAGCTTGCTGATAGTAAGAATGCTGCCAGCTTCTTACTTGAGATAGCTTTCCTTTATTAACCAGGCAAAATACATTAAATCTGTAGTCTAAATAACAAATGGTCAGCTGTGTTTTGTTTTTTCTTCTGCTCACTGATATAACCTTAATAATATTAATTCAACTGAAGAGATGTAAGCAGGTGTCACACTAATTTGTCTGTGTCTTATTTAAATGGCAAGGTCACAATCCTTTTTACTTTTAGTTTTTACTTTTAGAAAACTTAAAAAATAAACTACAATTAAATATATATGTTTCACTGCTTCTTCAGAGGGATCTTGTTCAGAAAAATTAGTTTAATCCAAGAAATGATAATGTATGAGATGAAATAAAGATGAGAACCTTGCACTGGTTTTAACAAACAATCAGGGAACTGTACATGTCAACAATATACCAGAAATACCAATAGCTAGAAACTTTGAAAATGTCAATATATGAGCACAAATTTGTGAACACTCTTCCTTGACAAATCCCCCAAAGTCCTAATGACATGGACACACTCACATGGTTACAACTGGACTAGAACCCACCTCTCATGGGACACTGTGGAGTACCCTACTTGCACAAACCTGTGTTGGAGGTGTGGGTGCTCCAGCTTTATGTGTACCATGCAGCCCACTCCTTCAACTTGCTAGTGCACACGCAGGTGATGAAGGCCAAGTGCCACCCAGTGCCCAAAGGTGTGGGTGCCCACATATTGTGCCTCATACTGTTAAACTATGACCTGTTCTGTCTGGCCTGGCAAAGGCTATGGCAGCATCAAACCATCTTAAGTGCTTTTCTCTCTTCTCACCTATAAAAAAAGTCATGATTCTTTCATATCAGCTTTTTAAGATGACTCATCTCTTTTGTTTAACTGTTTTCTTACACAAAATTTTCATGGACATCCACAGATTATTTTTCACTCCAACAGATAGTAATCTCTGGTGTTATCCGTGTCAGTTTTAATTGGTTGGATAGTTTGTGGTTTTGGGTTGTTTGTTTTTTCTTTTCTTTTTATTTTTCTTGGCAAGTGTTCTTTCAAATAACTTTGAATATTCCACTCATAGACTGTTTACATTCACATTCCTATCTTATCATATATTGTTACCCAGGCTGTTTTACCAAGGGAAAGCCATTAGTGTTCCTCCACAAAGATATAGTGCTTCTACTTTATATGCCAGCATGTTGTTACAAGAGGAGCTTGAACTCAGGCTGTGCAGAGATCCCATCTGTCTTAGTGAAATATTGAGGTTTAGTGACAAAGGACCCTCCAGATCTCTGCAGACAGCTTAAATGACAGAATGACACCATATATCCTATAGTCAAGCTGTACGTGTATGCGTGGGTTCTTTTTGTGTAGTTAACCACTTTTGAATTCTGTTCTGCCAGGCTCTCTAAATAACAATTGCCTGTGGCTTGCATCAACACAGCATGAGTAGAGGTTTACTGCATAGTTTTTTCCACAGGTTGATATCAAATATGCAGAACTAATTTTTAAGGTTGTCTTCCAGATGAAGCAGGAAAATAACACATTAAGTAACTATGTCTTCAGCTGTTGAAAGGGCAGATGCTCGGGGATTTTCTTTCTGCAGTTAAGTTCATGCATGTGTTTTTTTTAAAATATTGTTAAAGGTTCAAACAAAGGAAGGTGGTGTTGGGAGGAGTCCTTCAGAGAATTTTTCTCACCCTACCAACACAAAGGTTTTGGGAGTTGAAGTGCTGGACTGAGAACAAAGGAGTGGCTGATGACCCCAGATTCCAACTGAATGGAGGGGCAGAGGTGACAAAACAGACTCAATGCACCTGGAAGGGGGAGAGACTTTTCCTGTATGCTGGCTTCACTTTGTTTTGGGCACCTGCTGGAGAGAGAGCCACTATTTGCTTAGCTGGTGACAGCTCCTTCTGGCTCTGCTCCTGGCTTTCCCCATCTCCATCTCTGGGCACCCTGAGCTTCAGAGAGAAAGAGAGGGAGAGAGAGTAGGGTCACAGCTGCTTCGGGGCACACTGCAGACCTTTTCTTCCTGGGGACTGACTTCGACTACAAGGAGATTTCTGGGAATTACCACCACTCCTCAACTCCCAGCTTTTTCTTCTTATTTGAACAAAGGACAAGGAGAGAGAGAGAGTCTGTTCTTCCTCTACAAAAAAGGCTCCATCCTGCACCATGTGAGTCACATCCCCTCTTGTCTCTGCCTCACTGGGAAAAGACTGAGAATTCACCTTGCAGCCAGCCGAGGTGTGACACTGACACTGTCCATAAATAAAACTGCACCAAGAGGACCTACAGTTCTTGCGGGTTGTTCTTTTTGGTGCTGGGGNTATATGTAGTAGTTAAGAACAGTTATCCTTCTTATATCCATTTTCTAATTAAACTTTCCTTTTTTTTTAATTTAGTAAGGGGTTAGTGGTTATTGAGGAGGAGTCCTCTCCCCTGGTTTTGGTAAACATTTTGGTTTCCCTCAAACTAAGACAAATATTTTTTTTCTCAGTACCAGTAGTACACACACATTGTACTTCTTTCCTGTGCTTTACGGCAGCTATGATTATGAGCCTATGTAGCCTCAATTTAAGCTGTGTATATTCAAAATATCTGAATTCATTTTATCAGAATAAAGTGAAGAAAACATGATGAAGAGGCTTAGGTTGTTCTCAAAGTGTAGTCTGGGGAAAATTTGTAAATATAGCATATCTCTTGCCCTGTTTATACGTATTCTTGAAAGATACAGTGTGAAAAACCAACCTGCAGTATAATTCAAGATATAAGGGTCTTTACTGTCTTGAGATAATATAATCTTGTGTACTATGGCCAGCACATAGTACAAATGTGTGTGCATGTAAGATGCCTAATGGGAGTATATTACAGTTACTTTCCGAGTTCTAATTTATCTGGCTGACAGAACAAAGGCTGTCATGCACACTAACCTCCAACACAGGCCTAAGGCTTTTAACAGATATCTTTTATTTCAGTTACCTACACACTTTCTAAAATCTAGCCAAAGAATGACATTATATGATGTGGTTTGAGCTGAACTCGTGCCCCAAATATGTTGAAAGAAGAAAGATTTTGTTCCTATTGTTCCAACTGTTTGTCTTTCTGTGCAGTAAGTCAGTTCAGTTTTGCCAATCTGTTGTAGAACACTTGTTCTTGTTTTTTGGTGGCTTGGGGAATTTTTTGTATTTGCATAACTTTGAGGGGAGGCGGGTGTAGTTGCACTTTTGCGTTTTTTTTCTGTGTCATGTGGGGGTTTTGGAAGGTTCTTTTTTCATTTGTTTGAAGTGGATTGGGTGTGGAGGGATGGATTTTGTTTTTGTTGTTATGCTGTGTTTTGTGTGTGTGTGATTTAACTTGTCTGGTACAATTAAAAGGTTCAATGTCAAGGGAAAGGGAAGGAAGTAACATGGGCTTGCACTTCTGACAAATAGATTTAAAGCTGTAAGTGGTATCAACTTTACCTTATGTTCTCTGAGAAAAATACAGATTTGATAGTCCTTAGAGAACCCTCAGCAATAACGTGTCAATCCTGAACTGAGGACTTCATCCTCTGATGTAAGACAACAGTGTCTGAACTATAAACATTTTGTATTACCGATTACTAGAAAACAATGATATAAGCAAAGGAAAAATAACTCATCATGGAGTGTGCCCCTCAACAGCCCTTTGCACTAATGTGCTCTCATTCTATTGGGTTCATCTTGCAGAACTGTGCATTTGCACAATAGTTGCTATAATGTGCCTCTGGGCTTTATCATAATAAATAATTATAACCATAATAACAGAGACCAGAAACAGCGGCTTTCATTACTTTACTTTAGAAATGAATCTGCTGTGAGGTAATTTTCTTTGTTATACATCATTGGAAACCTTTTGCCTCCTTTTTACTCTGTTATCATACTTTCTTATTTCAAATTCATGTTCAAATAGCTTCTGTATCTACATAAATATTTCATTCTTGTAACTTAATTTTAGTGAACAAAAAACAGAGTAATTTTTATGTATGTGAAAATATGAAATTTCAAGGACAGACATTTGATCAATAATTAAGCTGTGAAATAAAGTGGGGTGAATTCTTTCTTTCAGTGTGATCTCCTTAATTTATTACTTAGTTTATTGTTGTGTATGTTAAAGTTTAAGAAGCACTGGCGTTCTAATGCTGTCATGCTCTCACTGAGGGATCAAGAGTGATTTGATCAGTCATGATCACTGAGTTTAGTCATGAAAGGGAAGTGCACAGAACATGAAAGTGGTAACAGGCTACCTACAAAGATTTGCCTCAGCATGCAGAAATAGATCTAGGGAAGTCAAAGCTTAGCAGGACTTGAAACTAAGGAGCAATATGGAAAGGTATTAAGAATTTCTATAACTAGGTCAGCACCAAGTGTAGGTAAAAATGAGGTACTGCTGTTCAGTGGGGTGGATGAGGTGGCTGGTAATGAAGGACAAGGAAAAGACAGGGCCGGAAAGCTCTTCCACCACTTGATTTCCCTCTCCTCTCCCCTTCTTTCTCTGCCTATCCTCCAGCTCTCGCTAAAGAGCTATGACCCCTGGTCTTTTGGGCCTCTTACACTTCTAGTAGAAGATGACCAGAAGCTATTTCTGTATTGTGGAGGAAGATAGGGAAAACCTAGTGCTACCATATATACACAAGTGCACAGGTCTGCACGACATACTTCCAAAGGTGCAGAGGAAGCTGGGCAACATTGTTAGAGACCATTTTACTTATCTTTTGTAATAAAAGATTATACTTTTTATAAACTTTTATAAAGGCTATGTTGATAGTCATGAGGAAGGTTGACGACTGTAAAAAGGCAGATTTACTTCAACAAGGGGAAAGAGGACACAAAGCTACAGGCTGATCAGCCTGACCTCAGTGTCTGGGTAGATTATGAAGCAATATACCCAGAAGCCATTTGCAGCCACCTGAAGGACATAATGATTATTGGAAAAGCCAGCATGGGTTTACCAAGAACAAATTATGTCTGACCACATTGATAGCCTTCTGTGATGAAATTACTGGCTAAATGGAAAAGGAGATCACAGGAGATGCTGTATACTTATCTTTAGTAAGGCTTTTTATTTAATTCCTCATAGTATTCTGATATCCAAGTTGGTTAGTTGTGCATTCAGTAAATGGATAATAAGATGCATGGCTGGATCATTGAGCTCAGAGGGTTGTAAGCAGCAATACAAAGTCAAAGTGTTGGCCCATTACAAGTGGCGATTATCAGGAATATATGTGAGGTCCATTACAGTTGCTAATGGTAAAGACAGCAAGTCATTAAATGGCATTAATGACAGCAAGTCAACAAATTCCCATGGAGTTCAAACACTCTAGTGCCCCCATCTCAGACCTGTTCAAATGTTATGTTCTCACCTGCTTAGTACCACTAATTCAATATTGTATTATTGTAAATCCAATTTCCCTTCTTGACTCATGGGGTACAATTTTAATCACATCTTTTCATTCTTATCAAAGAACTGTAAACATAAAGCTATAGGGTTTATGAGGATGGGAAAGGGGCGTAAACCTCTGTGAATAACAACAGATTTCAGAACCTGCTCTCTTCTTCATTTATGAATCAAATTCCATTTGTAATTAGGCCACTCTGTTCTTGTAGGAAAGATGTTATAGTCTAGTAGAAACATCAAAAAACAAAAGCTGTGAGGAAGATTAGGTTTGGGGCATATTAAGGCAACATTGGTAGATAAGCCACAGATATATGCTATTCCTAGTCCTTTCTAAACCCAAAAGGACTGTGTGGGACAATCAACATCAGCTATGTAATCTTTTATGAGCAGGGAAACAATCTCCTTCAGCTTCAGCCGAAAGGTTGCTCTGAGTTATTCTAACTCCATAATAAAATTCAAAAGATGTGGAGTGAGTGGCACTGGATATTCTTAAGATTACTTTATTTTGGGGAATTTCTCACTTTGCAGGCTTTCCCTGTACCACCCTGCAGTGTTGATCACGCCCTGCTATGACCTGGAAGAAACTGTAGGAGGGTGCGCTTGTTTTAAGACAGGTGATAAATTGTTAATTGTTGCATAGACTGATCTGAACAAAAGTAGATTCCCTTCTCATTATATACATAAGAAAGTCGAGTCTCTTGTAACCTATGTTCTTTCATATTTATTTTTTTGTACATTTTAGTGAGGATATTTAAAAACTTGTTGTTGCAGATCTGCATTTTAATTATGCATTACATGCCCTGATTTTTAGTTACAAAGTCTTTTGACATATCTGGTGATGTAATTCGTCACATTTCTGAAACCTCTGGAATATCCTGAACACTGCTGTGCTGCTTGAATTTAGAACAAGCATAGCTGTATGTGTAGAGTTCTAATGTCTGTTTTACTGAGTACAGTAAGTGGCTTGTTAGTGCTATTTCAAAACAGTGGGTTTGCTATGCTTGACAAGTTAGTGATTTATTTTCTCAAACCTGTTTTATTAAACACAGTTTTACATAAAACCAAACCCCTAGACCCTCTCCTCAAAGAATATAATGATTTATGCATCATGATGGGAATAAATGTTCATATAGTTCCAGTGACACTAATCAGTAAATCAATCTTAAATGAGAATAAAATAGTTTAATAGTCCTTTAGAAAAGAGAAGGTTTACTAATTTTCAAGGTCATAGTTCACTGTATTCACTTTAATGTTTTATCTCTTGCACTCCTGTTTAGGAGGCCTATAGCAGTGCCCGCATCCAAAATTTTTACAAAAACTATTCTAATGCAGATGGAACTGTATTTCTAATTATTCACTTTTGCCAAGTGGTTTACAAATGATCAGCTCCAGTCATAGGTTTCATGACAAGTGGGAAAATAAATTACTCAAGATAGGATGCAAATTAGGGACAAAGTTCAGCTGACTACCAGAATATATAATTGTATTTTGATATGTCTCAGAAGAAGACAGTCTTACTTGATTTAAATTTATAAACTAAAAATGTTTGGCTGGAAAAATGGTAGGGATGGGTGTATAAAAACTAGTAATTCTTGAGAAATGTGAATTTGACCTTGAAAAACAGATCCAAAGCAGGTTAGTAAAACATCTTCCTAGAATGCAATTTTAACTTGCAATAGTGTACTGGTGAATTTGTGGTTATAATTGTTATATGGATGAGCTGGAATATCCATGTACCATTGATTGTCTGAGGGACAAAGATTCTAACACATGACCTACTGAGGAATACAAAATATATTGCATAAAATTTTAATAATGAGGGAAAAAAAATCAATAATTTTGATTAAAAAATTCCCACCAAGCAGTAAGACTATTTAAAAAGCCATCCCAGAACAAGAGGATTTGAAGGCTTGAATACAGTGTGTAAGCAAAGAATATGATTAAGAGTGCATAACTGTAACACTTCAAGGATTGTGCAACATAATTGGAACTGTAAGTTAACATTCCTAGAGTAGTTCACTGTTATAGCTCTTAGGAATCTAATTTTGATCATTCCTTGGCTACACATTTGTATGTATACCTATTTACCAAACATTTGATACTTTATAGAGAAATTTACGTGTGGTCTGTGCCTGCATGCATGCAAATCGCTTATCACAATGTTAATGAATGTAAATTCAGCTTTTTTTCAAAGCTACTGATACACTGTAAGTCAGCATCTGTGTATGAAAGTAATGTGACCATGAGAGTAACATAGCATGTATTTAAGCATTCAGTGTGAGAGAATAATAGCCAAGCAGCACTACTTTGCTTATTTATATCTCAGCTCAGAACAGCATGATCCAGTTTGGATAGAAATGATTCCCCTTCATTTCAGCAAAGGGGATATTCAGATCATAGAGTATCATCTTATTTCAAGTTTGCAAGGAACAAAATAGGTAGGAGACAGATGGAGGCAGAAGGTTGGTTTGCTGTACAAGGCAAGAAGATGACCAACGTATTATCATGGCTGGAAAATAGCATATGACTCCATATGTGTAATTTGAAGATTTTCTTGACATCCTAGAGTTGCTTTCAGACAATGTCTGGTGTACCAATTTTAGCAATAGTTTCAGCTGGGAACACATCAGACCTTTGGCAAATGTGCTTCAAATCTAATTTATATATATTAATCAAGTCCAGCCTCCTCCAATTGTGAGACTTAAAGTGTAGTATACTTCATTAGTCTGTTACTTTCAGATCACATACATACTACATTTTCTGTGAATACAATGCAGTAAGTCTCTGCAAAGGCTTTCAGGCTGGTACATTTACTTTAATATATCCCATATGACTCTTCTTTTACAGGGTGTCATGGGTAGAAATTAATAGTGCATAAGGTAGTATGGCATAAATTACATCAAAACATTTAAAGATATGTCTTCCAACAGTAGGATTTTCAGGACTAGATAACCACAAATCTAGTTTTGAAAACTAGACCTATACCAACTATAGCTATACCAACTATAGCTATACCAACTGCTAAAAAAACTAGCTATACCAACTGAACTGCATCACTGATGGTCTCGGGAAATGTGACCATATTAGCATAAGCAACTTAATAAACTTTCTTATGTTGCCTGTAAGTGAATATACATATTCCCACATCTTTAAAGGGACATGAGATAAATATCTTTTCAAATAATTGTTTAAACAGTTTTTATATGAAATTATGTCACTCAGCTCCATGAGAGTACAATCATGCTAGTTGAGCATATGAAAAAAAAAACTGGAAAAGATTAGCATCATAGGATGATTGATGTTGGAAGGGACCTCAGGAGACCTGTAGTCCAACCTCACTGTCAAAGTAGGGTCATATATGAGGTCAGACTAAATTGAACAGAGTTTAGTCCTGTTGGTTCTTAAGAAAACCCAAGGAGGGAGACTGTACAACCTGTCCAGTTAGCCTGTTCCAGTACTAGAGTATCCTCACAGGGTGAGAAGGTTGTCATTACAACTAGTCTGAACATCTTGCATTTCAACCTATGTCTACTGTCCATTAACCACTTACAATGCATCTCTGAACCACCTGGTTCTGTTGCCTTGGTGATGGTCTCATAAATGGAAACAGCAGTTAAGTTGCCCCAAAGCTGAAGAACCTTGATGAAGTTCTGGTTGCCCATTCCTTCATCCTGTGTACTCTGTATGGACATCCTACCTACTCTGGATGGATGTCCTGCCTTCTAGTGTATCAACTGATACAGCAATTTGAGGTCAACTGCAAACTTGATGTGAGTGCACTTCATTTGCCTCCTCTGGGTCATTGATAAAGTTTTTAAAACAGGACAGGTCATAAGATAAATGGCTCCACTTGTCACTTGCCTCTAGGTAGGGGAAGACACCTTAAATACTACCTTCTGCTTTCCATCAGATTGGGGGATTTTTTTTCCCAGTTAGATTTTTTTTAAAATTTTATTCGTCTGTCCAGACTGTAATGTTCGTACTGGGATATAAGAATAATGCAGGAAACAGTGTTGAAATTCTTGTTTAAAATCAAGGTAAATTACTTCCACTAGTCTAACCTCACTAATAAACCCCTTTGTTTTATCACAGGAGGCAAGCAGGCTTCTCGAGAATGGTTTACACTTGGTAAGTGCTGACTCTTCCCAAGCACTTTGTCCTTCATGTGTCCATAATTATGTTTCAGGAGAACTTGCTCCTTGATTTTTCCCAGGCAACAAAGTGAAACTCCTTGATCTGTATTTTCCAAAGTTGACATACTGGCCTTTATGAAGATCATTGCTTCTCCAGTTCTCAGATTTCCATGACCTGTCACAATGATTGACACCAGCTGCTCAAGGACATCAGCTGTCTCTCTTGGCACCCTTGGATACAGCTCAGTTGATCACTTGGATTTGCATGTGTTGAGTTATCTGAAGTAAACACTGTCACAGAAATCACAGAATCACATAGGCTGGAAAAGACCTCTGAGACCATTGAGTCCAACCTGTAACCTTGTCAACTAGACCATGGCACTAAGTGCCATATCCAGTCTTTTCTTAAAGACCACCTCTTAAAGTCACTTCTGGGCATGGTGACTCCACCACCTCTGCAGGCAGTCCATTCCAATGCCCAGTTGCCCTTTCTGTGAAGAACTTCTTCCTAATGTCCAACCTAAACCTCCCCTGGAGCAGCTTAAGACTCTGTCCTCTTGTCCTGTCTCTAGTTAGCTGGGAGAAGACACCAATCCCCACCTGGCTACAGCCTCCTTTCAGGTAATCGTAGAAAGTGATAAGGTCTCCCCTGTACCTCCTCCTCTCCAGCTAAACAACCCCAGCTCCCTCAGTTGCTCCTCATAGGACTTGTGCTCTAAACCCTTCATCAGCCTTGTCCTACTCTGGACATGCTCCAGCACCTCAATATCCTTCCTAAACTGAGGTGCCCAGAACTGGACACAACACTCAAGGTGCAGCCTAACCAGTGATGAGCACAGGGGAAGAATCACTTCCCTAGTCCTGCTGACCACACTATTCCTGATACACACCAGGATGCCATTGTCATGCTGGCTCATGTTCAGCTTCCTGTGAGTCAAAATCCCCAGGTCCCTTTCTGCTTGGCTGCCATCCAGCCACTCTGTCCCCAGCCAGTAGTGCTCCATGGGGATGTTGTAGCCAAAGTCCAGGACCTGGCACTAGGTTTTGTTGAATCTCATACCAGTGAATTCATCCCATCTATTCAGAGTGTCCAGTTCCCTATGCAGAGCTCTCCCACCCTTCAGCAGATCAACATTCGTCCCCTCAACTTACGTCAAATGGTGTCATCTGAAAATCTGCTAATGGTAGATTCGATTCCCTCATCCAGATCATCAATAAAAATATTAAACAGTACTGGGCCCAACACTGATCCCTGGGGAACACCACTAGTGACCAGCTGCCAACTGGATGTAGCCCCATTCACTCGCACTCTCTGGGCCCAACCCTCCAGCCAGCTCCTAACCTTGCAGAGAGTGTGCCTGTCCAAGCTGTGGGCTGCTATCTTTTCCATGAGTATGTTATGGGATACAGCATCAAAGGCTTTTCTGAAGTCCAGGTAGACTACATCCACAGCCTTCCCTTCATCTACCAGGTGGGTCACCTGGTCACAAAAGGACATCAGGTTGGTCAGGCAGGACCTGCCCCTCCTAAATCCAGGCTGGCTTGGTCTGATTCCCTAACATGTCCTGTGGGTGATGTGTGGTCTCACTCAGGATGATCTGTCCATAACCTTGCCAGGCACCAAGGTCAGGTTGATAGGCCTGTAATTCCCAAGATCATCCTTCTGGCCCTTCTTATGGATGGGCATCACATTGGCCTATCTTTATCCTCATCAAATACTGGATTTTCTTCTTTCCGTTGAGTACCTCATCCTCACACATCTGCTGTCACAAAATCACCAACCCCCTTCAACACTGCACTTGCATACTACTGGAGTGCTAGAAGCAATTCTTGTTGCCCTTGTCATCCCTAACAGGTTTCAAAGAGAGCTGCAGCTCTCCTAACAACATTCCTGCATAGCTGAGCAATACTTCTAAATTTCTCCTTAGTAATATCTTCCTGATTAAGCTTCTAGTATATTGCCTTGGGTCTTTTTTGTTTGTTTGTTTTGTTTTGTTTTGTTTTCTATTTGAATTCCACCATGAGTTCTCTGTTTAATTAGGCTGTCTCCTGAGACATCTGATTGTTTTCTCAGGAACCAGGATGGACCATTATTGTGTTGGGCTGGTTACCTTCACAGCCCTCTTGAGCATCTTTGCCTTTCAGAGCTTCCTCTTCCCATGAGATCCTGAATATACCTGTTCCTTGAATAAGCTGCTTCCCTAAACTGCAGAATATAGACCTCTTCTTATCTCCCTCATTTTCCTCAGGATCTTGAACTCCACTGAATCATGGTTATTCCAGACAAAGTTACCATTGATTATCACATCCTCAACTGATTTCTCCTTGTTTATGAACAGCTGATCCAGCTGTAAATAACCCTTAGATGGTACCAGTATTTACATCAAGCAGTTATCCCTGACAACCTCCAAGAATCTTTCCTATCGTAGTGCCCCACCAGAAAATTCCAAAGTGTTCCCCCATGAGAACTGGGGTCTGTGATCCAGAATTCTTTATTTCAAAATAGTTTCATTCATACCCTCACTCTGAGCAGGTGAACTGTAGCAAACTACCACCACTGGGTCTCCTTTATTGGCCTCCCCTTTGATTCTGAGCTGCGAACTCTCAGCAAAATTGTTGTCTGTCTAATAGTAGACTTGCATAGTTCTGAGCTATACCTTCACCTCCCTCTTCCCTCCTCTGTTCTCTTCTTGATATGTCTTCTCTGAAGATTTTTATCTACCCATTGCAATAACCTATTTGTGTTCTCCCATCATAGCTAAGTAACTAGAATAACGTTGTAGATGTCTAACCATCTTGGATATCCACCTCTTTGACTGTTTTATTACTCTGTAGTTCTCTTCTGTACGTGCCACCTTGCAGCCTTTGCTGCCCACCCCTGCCCACTATTTCCTTGCTTGACTGTGGGTTGTAATTTCCCTCCACATTCCTCTAGCCTATTCCTAGGCTAGAGCTCTTCTTACCACGTTGTCCAGTTTTCTGTCAAAGCTGCTCTCAACAGCTTTGTCTTTAGCTCTTAAAAGGAGGACCTGTGGTCTAAAAGCACAATTACTATTGAAGACAGCAGCTACACAAGCCTCTAATCATTTTCCTAAAATAACTGGGGACATGCTCTATAGTTTGCACATTTTTCTGATGAACCAGTTATTGAATACAAGCTGTGGCGATATCATCCAAAACTGAAAGAACACCAGGGAGAAAGGATTTCTCATCTATAGATTATGTGCTGATTTATTGTAGCTGAGGTTTTGGTCAACAAATCACCATGTCACTCCTGTTAGATTAAAAATATATGCTTTTAAAATCTCCAAATAGCATCTCTATATGCATTTTTGGATGCAATAGGCACTGGAAGGTACTATAATTTCTCAGGACAGGTTTTAAATCTCACTGTACTTTCTCTTTGAACTAAATTGCTGCTGCTCTTGGGTCACTATATTTCTTTCTTGTGGATTGGGAAGGCAGAGCAAAGGGAGACTTGAGATACTGCTGTCATGTATGTTCAACCCTTGCTGGCTTAATCCAGCACTGACTGCTACTTTTTCTCCCCAGGAAGAACTTTTTAAAGTCTTTAAGTACTATTGAGAGCAGCAGGGTAAATGTTCTGTAATGACTTTAAGGCCAGCAAGAAAAAAACCAGAAGTTTTTGAAAAAGCTTGAAGAAAAAACAAGCTAAGAAAATTCTGTCAAAGGAAGATTGCTTTCCTTTGCCTGTTCTGCAAAGATATATTTTGCCAGTGTAATTGGGGTAACAATGGGATTTATGAATAAACAGTGAAATGATACACACCTATAGGTTACGATTACAATAAAATCATTCTTTCATGGAGATTCTTAGCAGGTCTGAAATCATCACAGTCCAGTTTTAAGAGATTTCTTTTTCAAGAAGAAAGGTTTGAGACATAAATTTTTAGGATTCCAACAAAGTCTATGTTAGAGTGCACTAGAATTCAGTATGTCTACTAGGGAACGGAATTTATAGAAAACAATTTAAAAGATAAAAATGACTGTCTCATTTTTCCCCTTCCTTCTAACTGGGAAGTATAATGGGGCAAGCTCTATTCAGATTTGTCCCTATGCAGATTAATTCCAGTAGTATGAGTAAACTGAAACAGAATTTCAGTATTTATTCTTCAGTATGTATATTCTGTTGAAGCGATCCAGAGGCAGGATTTCTTTTCTATGACTGAGGGATAATGCAGCTTTCTCAGGAGTCAGGCATCGAAACTTTTATAACTTATTATCAGATTTTTCATCATTAAAAGACTTTATTAAGAATTTGATCTATTTGCAAATGAGTAGCAGCTAGATTTAGTGACGAAAAAGGTCTTTAGCCATACAAGGTTTCTTTTCATTTCCACAGTTCTAGCGCAAAAACAAAAGCTAGAAGCTATAAAAGCCTGCCAAGACTGTTACATTTCTGTTGCTCAGAGGCAGAGCTCTGTCATTGAGGCATGATATCTGATCCTAGATATTTCTACAGAAAATCAATACTCTCACAAAGGTGCTAATACATCTTTGGANGAGAGATTTGGGGGACCTGCCTGGGAAAAAAAAAAAAATCTTTTTATTTGCATCCTTAGGTAAAATAAACTTCAGTAGTAGTCTACTTTTAGGACTAGTGGCAACTATGTTTTGGGAAAACAATAAAGAACAGGAAAAGGAATCTTTCTCTCCTTTTGAGAGTTAAGTAATAATTCTCTTTGGTCACCTAAAAAATTGCATTTCTTACATTATAGCCTTCCAGCTATGTAGTTAATTAAGCCTAAGCAAAATGTCCAGTTTCTCAACTGTGTCCAGAATGTACTTTGCTTAAAGCTTATGTGTTTCTGTGTAAATGTTATCTATTTTTATTTATTTATTTATATTAAGTTGAAAAGTATGCACTTCCTAGGTCTTTAACTTGTGCTGCAGCATGGGGTGTAGAAAGTAGTTTGTCCCATAAGCCAGCTCTGGACTTTGAAGAGGTTGCAGTACCATTGTTGTCAAATGATGATTTTTACATAGATAAGAAACATCTCTGGTATTCTGAATAATTCTAAAAAGAATATTAGTGTAAATGAAACTAATGTATCTTACCTTCACATATTTTATCTTTCATTTTCTTGCCATGTTACATGTTTTTGAAAACTGCTGCATGACTCTTAAGTTTTTTAAAATGATACTAACTTGTATTCAGTGAAATATTTGTTATACATATTAGCTTTATGAGTATNTTGCGAACAATCCTTTTATCAAGCTATATGAAAATACAGGAACTAGTTCTGAATGAGTTAAGTAATGTAGCAGTCACATGTAGGATAACTTGGTTACCCTCCCTATGCAGTGCTGCTTCGTTTAAAATAGCAACAGCCTATGAGGAAGATGATAGTGTGCTCATTTCCATGCTGAGAAAAATACCTGAATTATTCTCTTAACAAATATTGCAGATTTGGCAGTTAACGACATTACTGATGATAGTACAAGAAACNTAAGTTGAAAAGTATGCACTTCCTAGGTCTTTAACTTGTGCTGCAGCATGGGGTGTAGAAAGTAGTTTGTCCCATAAGCCAGCTCTGGACTTTGAAGAGGTTGCAGTACCATTGTTGTCAAATGATGATTTTTACATAGATAAGAAACATCTCTGGTATTCTGAATAATTCTAAAAAGAATATTAGTGTAAATGAAACTAATGTATCTTACCTTCACATATTTTATCTTTCATTTTCTTGCCATGTTACATGTTTTTGAAAACTGCTGCATGACTCTTAAGTTTTTTAAAATGATACTAACTTGTATTCAGTGAAATATTTGTTATACATATTAGCTTTATGAGTATCAATCTAGGTTTTCAATTTCTAAAGTGTGAAATTATTAGTTTTGTTATAGTTAATCTCAAACAGTTGCAGGTTAACCTGCACTGACCCTAATGACTACAAAAAGAAGTCCTATTATTATATAGATGCTTTCTCCAATTGAATGGGAAGGTGAAGAAACATTGGTTTTTAATATCTTTGAGGTAAAAAAAAAGTTATGGTTTTTCATTATTATCAGAAGATATAACAGAAGTTCCTATTCCATCACAGATGCAAAACATTTTCGATATCAGATTTGATAAAACGGACATATTCAGACACTCTGCAGACCACAAACATCATCTGGTGATTCCTCACATATTACTGTATATTGATTATTCTCTGCTATCTTCTGTTTTGTACTTGTGTTCAGAAGTATAAAGTTTGAAATAACAGAAACCCTTGCAAACTTGTTTGCAAATACTTTTGGTTTGCTCTGCTATCCATTTTTGTCTATATGAATCTCCACAATCATGAGTGCACAATATAAATGCTTGTCACTGATTTCAGCAGGAGTTAAATACATGACTATTCTTAAAAACCATGGCTGTTCAAATGCCAAGATAAGCCCCATAACAGTCTGTTCTGGTGCTTATAACCTATATAATTCTGTGAGTCCAGTTACGTGTTTCCTGAGGCACAGAGTTTTGGGGTTTGATTGGTGGATTTATTATAATCTGAAGAAAAAGAAATCTAATTCTTTTTTCCTTTTTCTGTCTTTTTCCAACTGAAATTTTCCTCAGCAGAAGACTTACAGTGGAAAATTTTCAAGGAGTAATTGTGATTAGGCTTAGATAATTTTTCATCACTCTCCTGGAGAAACAGCAGAAAAAGCATTGACTATCAGAGAGAACTTCCTGAAGCAAAGCTTTTTGACTATTTAGGCTGATAAAATAATGGTGTTGAGGGCTGAGTTGTATTTTGGTTTTGTTTGTTTGGTTGTTTGTGCGTGCTTGGCTTGGAATTTTTAGAGGGACAAAAAGGACTTTCAAAACAGTATTCTGTTTCCAGTAGCCGCTAGTGTGTCTGTTTAGGCAAGAGAGCAAGAGAAACAAAGAGATATGTTATTATTATGTTTTCCTTAACTTACATAATTCATAAAAAGAATCAATTTAGAAATCTTGTGGCTTTAATTTTATTATTTATGTGAGCCAGATTCATGGGGTACATCCA
>VWZD01011416.1:122296-144071 GCA_013396695.1 Sakesphorus luctuosus
AATATAGGAGTTGGACAGAACATAAAGAAGATGAAAAAAAGTTTTATCAGACAGAAGAATACAGAATCTGTAGATTTTATCTGACTTGAGAGACAATAATTGTTAAAATGAATGAAGTAATTTTCTATTTGGCAATTATGATTTCAGACAATCTTTTAATAAACTGTCAATTTTCTTTCATTAAGTGGTTATTGCCCACTATTTCTCCCGTGATGTATCATGGCTATTCCATATGGTGCATATTCTGTACAGGCATTTTCCTTTCAGGCCATTCTAAATATGGTTTCTTCAATGAAAAAATATTCAATAGAAAATTGTTCTCCATGCAGTGTTTAGTCTCTGGTTCTTTCTGAGATCATAACAGAGATGTCATTTGGGATTGTGTTCTTGTGAAAACATTGTGCACTGGAGTATAACTAATTTATTCATGTAATAGATTCCCTATTGGCTGGTACAATTGGTTTCTACTTGGGTCTACTTTGATGCTGCAATTTCAGGCAAAAAATTGTGTGCTCAAATATCAATTACCTGAACCACATTAATTGTCAGATAATGGAATTGTTCTAGAAGAATTACTGAAAGAGAATGGCATGCTCCTACCAGAGCTGAATAAAGTCCTACCAGGAACTGGGCACCACACTCAGCTGTAAACAAAGCATCTCTTATCAAATTAGGTCTAGACTAAGCACAGTAGTTAAACTGACAGCCCACAGTGGTGAACACTAGTGATTAGTTTATGAAACATAACACTCCTCAAGAAATCATGGTAAAGCATGGCCATTTTTATATGTATACTTTAAATCAGAGATGATTGGCTGGCTAGACAATGTTAAAAAAATATCTGTTTACTTTTAAGTGATAGGTAGAAAGCAAATGGAAAAAAAAATGTTCTAAAAATATTTTGATTGAAAATACTTACCAGCATTAAAATTAAGATTGATTTTATTCTGCTCATTCTGTTTAGATATTTTGAGACTCTTGTTTTTTATTAGACTATTTATGTATACTCTGAAATATCCTTCCCACCAGGTATATAAAACTCACTAAATATGTAACAGTGCAATAAATAACTGAACAAACACTTAGTGAATGTTTTACCCAAACACAGACATGAACTGCAATTACATATATCTTGAGTGCTGTTATTTTATTTTGATGAAAAAGTATTTTATGGGGTTTTCTCTGTTTCTATTTACTGATGCTTTTAGTCACTGAAAGTAAAGGAGGTACAAAAATAGGTCAAAATTGACAGCAAAACTGAATCAGGGCTTCTCATGCCAATGAAATAATGAAAACCAGCACTGTTCTTACAGCAACAATAATGAATATAAATAGACAAGAGGGTCTGAACAGCTACTGGGAGAAAGAGAATAAGGCATCCGTTTCAAGAAAAAATCTTTTTCTGCCATCACAGATAGCTTTGTGAGCTGTATAAATTAGGATGCCCTTTAAACAATTTTCATGCTTCAAGAAATGTCTACGAGAGACGGGTCTTCCTTATTTCCTTTAAGGAATCAGACTTAATAGGTTGAATTTTACTTGTATTTTCTACACTTTTATTTCTCGTGTTAGTTATTCCCAGATAAAATCTGTTATCCCATCTTTGACATACTTCAATACTTAATGTGACTGCTTTTTTGCCTCCCTGGATTTATTGTCTAAAGCATATATCCCTCTCTCTCTACAGATAATATTAGCAGAGTAAAATTACTGTTCAAATAACTGTCAGTAGGTAATAAAGATTTGTCCAATTCTTTTCTGTGTTTAAAACTAAATCCATAAGTAAATGTGCAATTCTGCATCAAAGTAATTTAAGGGAATAACTGTAGATAGTTGATTTTCTTCCATATAAAATGCTGGACATTGTATGCAAAGAAAGATCAAAGAAGCAAGTTTCTTTGCTTTTATAATTGATAGCATCTTCTAAGCCCACAAGTTTAAAAGTCATTGAAGAGTTTCCATATCAATTTAACTGCAAGAGATTTTAAGATCTTTGTCTGTCACTAAATGATTTTATGTACTTAATGTACTTTACACAACCATCTGTTTGAAACTCAGTAGAGAAATATCTTCCCTTTCATTGGAACTATTTGAAAATAATTATATCTTCTTCTGGAATAACAAAACAGTAATTTGTTACAATACTTATGCTATAGCAGAACAATTCTTCTGGTTAATTTACAACATTTTTATTCACAGGGAAGTCTTAATCCAAATTCAGATTTACAGAAATATTTTAGATTTCAAATTTCAAGAGGTAGAACTCATGGAAAAGAAAGAAATAAAGATTTGGAATACAATTTCCTTGCTAAAATCACAAAAAGAAAGTATAGTTTAATTTCCTTGTTGTTAGAGTCTCTCATTTATTATATTTCAGTCTATATAAATTTGTCTGGCTACAGGCATCTCTAGTTCTGCAAAATAAAGCTTATATCATTTTCTAAATTTCTTGGGAATTTTAAAATTATTCTTATGACCTCAGCTACACAAACTTGCCAGAGTGAGCAAAGGTTTTAATGATAACCATCTGGGAGAATTTCTCCCTGGTTCAGTTTTACCTAATCTGTCTGTCAGGGAAAGGTAACACACTTCTAAGGCATAGCTTTTACAAGGTTCAGTACATCATTGACACATACTATTTAGAGGTCCAGTCAACAAAACTTCATTTAAATTTCTAAAAAGCATAAATGTTTTGTATATTCAGAAACTCACCTCATACTGCTCTGACATACTTTGAATCAGGTATTTCTGTCATCAATGAGAAGTGAAAACTCAAAATAAACAACAAAAGCTAATGGCATGCCACAAATCGGAAGTTGATGCAAACTATGATCCAGATCTGTTCCAAAGAAAGCAACTGACAATGCCAGTTGAACAGAAAGAGAAGATAAGTTTTCTTGAGATTTTATGTTTTGTCTGTCATCTATCATAAAGCAGATGAAGATTTATCCAACCTTAAACACTTTGCTAACATTGTGACACCAGTAGCATATCCAAATCATAGATAATTTGTCTCAAAACAAGATTAGATCTTCCTGAAAGACGTACATAATTGATGGTACCAAAATTTTTACTATATTTCACTGAATCTCCATTATTAAGGTTACAAAGACAAAGATAATAACACCCCATGATAGAAAGTACAATTTAGAGATGTGTTTGCTTTTAGTCTGTCATATAAATACTATATAGGGCGGTCCCGTGGCGTAGTGGTGAGCACTTCCGTCTCCGGCTCCTAGGTCACGAGTTCGAGTCTCAGTACGGGCGGCCCCGGCAGTTAAATGCCACCCTGCCATCCGATCCCGTCAGATCTCGGATGCAAAGCAGGGTCAGCTCCAGTTAGTACTGAGTGCTGTAGACAGTCCTAAGGACCTCAGTGTCACTGTCCAAGCTTGCTCGGCCGTGGCATATGAACCTTAGGACTTAAACGGTGGGGCCAGCTCTGCGCACACTGTGCCTCACCTAAAAAATCCACTGCGCAGGCTCGGAGGGCACACGTGGGGAGAGCCCTTCCCAAATCTTCGTTCGCGAAGATTGGCCATTATAAATACTGTATAATGTGTTTTTCATCTCAAAAGCGTAAAGCTGCTCAGAAAATCTGCTGAGCTGCAGTGTGTGTGTTTTTCTGACTGATGAGTTTTAGGTTAAGTGGAATTCCTTCAAGGAAAAGGAAACCAATCTCAAGAGTAACTAGGAGCTCCTATAGCTCAGAGGAAGACCTGTGTCCCTGCCTCCAAAACTCTAAATTTACAGGTGAAAGAAAGAGACTTCAAGGAGACTGAAGAGTTTATTACATATAGGAGTCCACTGAAGGTTGTTTGACTACACAATTTGGAAGGAAAGAATATTAAAGAGAAGTGAAAAAATGCATTTTTAGACCTTCATATTGTGTCTAGCTCAGAAGTTTTTTTCAATATTAAGTTCAAAAAAAGGTCATTAGCTTAATACTTGGTGGTCTAACAAAATAAGGCTTTGGGGACTATTATATATTTGACTTCTCTTTCTGTGTTACTTACACTGAAAGACTCCACAAAGCAGGCCATCAAACAAAAATAGGAACAAAGGAATATTATGAAATCAACAAGGCCTAACTCACAAAGTGATAATACAAAAAAATTAAACTTAAGCTACCTGTGGAGCCATACAAGCTTTGTTTTACCTGGGGATTACCTACCAAAAGTTCAGTAACCCAGAAACTTTGTCTGATGAAAGAAAATAAATTTTGTCCTTAGCAACAAAACCTCTTCCTTAAAACCAGTAGTGATTTATTCTAATAAATAAATATCTATCACAATAAACAATGCTAATATAAGACTCAAAAGGATGACTGGAGTGGAAACTTGATCTAACTTTGCAAATAAATCAGTATATATATTTTAGGGGAAATTAATTTGTAAGACACATTTCTGCTATGATGTATCAATACCATTTAAAAGATATTGTATTTCATGCTATTGTACATACAAAGGGAAAGTTATAATTGTCTACTTGCTAGTGGAAGACAACAGACAGGCTCTAGAAGGGCACTGTGTCATATGAGATTACAGAGTGAAAAAGAACAAAACTGGAGTTTAGAGGATGGCAAAACTTTTATGTAATTAAGACATTTTCACCAATTTTCTCTGTCTGCTATGAAACTGAAATACAAACTGTGTACTGCATGTCCTGTTCTATCTACTTTGAACTTTCTCCTGGACTTCTAGTATATTTTCAGGTATTTTTTTTTGGATTAGGGGATTTTGTTTGTTGAGTTTTTTTTAAAGGACAGCAAAAGAAGGTTAAAAAGAACATGAAAGAGGCATTCAAACTTATAAAGTATGCCTGCTTATTGAAAAAAAAAAAAAAAGAGAGAGAGAGGAAAAAAACCCCCACATTAAATTTTAAAGAAAATCAACCGAAACAGGAGATAAGCAATTATAATGAAATGTATGCAGTGATTTGACTAGTCATCCAGTCAATACACTTGACTTATTCTGAATATTGTCATTATCTCCTTTATGCTTAATATTCTGTTTCTCATCAAATGAAACTAAAAACAAGCTAACTCTAGGTAGGTCTGCAAATCTGACTTAGAAAGAAAAATATTATCAATAGTTATAGCTCATCTTGTCTCAAGAAAATCTACCAGGTATGCAACACATCAAAGGACTTGCACTGCAGTTCTATCCTACTCTGATTTTAATTATGAATTTCTTCTCTGCAGGAAGCAATTCTAAAAGAACTGAAATAATTTATTTTAAAGGCTATAAACACTAGAATTCTGTGTCATACATTCTGAAATGCAGAATATCTTAACACCTCGCAACTTGCAACAGACACGTGCAATCCTTTTCTAGATAATCTTTTTTCAAAACACAGCTTTTCAAAGTAACTTCCTAAATGAATTGCTCACTATTATTAACTGCACAATCTTACACTAAAAAGGAAAATACTCTTATTACTGAGCAAATGCAATTTGACTGTGAAAAGGTATCATCCTCTGACCTACCTAAGAGACATATTTCGAATTTCCCATATTATAAATACTGAGCAATAAATAATGTTGTAAGTAGATATAAAAAGAACTACATTTTTTTTGCCATATGCAGAAAAGTACCTGTGTGGAAATGTTAAGATGTGGAGAAAAAAGTGTCAAACAAAACAGACATTTTCAGACTTACTTGTCTATAAAAAGTCATAGTGATTCACTATTAGAAGCGCTTAATTTGATCTGAAGCTACATGTCTTCTGAGCTCTGCTACGCTTACCAAAGTTAAAAAGAACCTTTTATTTCCATAAAGCTGTATCAGCATATTTCAGGAAACAAAAACATCTATGACAGTTTGCATTATTACATTTCATTAATGTACTCTCTACAATGACCTTCAGTACTGATCCTGTGCAAGATTTTGATATTATCAAGACAGATTCAAAATAAATTGAAATGGTGCAATGAAAATATCCTGGTTTACATGTGGTCAGTAAGAGTTACTAAGAAAGTTACACTGACAAAACATGTGGAATACTTATCCCACAACAGAGAACTTTGCATCTTTTACTTTATTTTTTATTTTATGAAACTGATAGCTCAAGTCATCATGCCCATGTTGAAATTTGAGTGTTCAATATACAGCCCCTCTCCCTCACAAGTAATGTCATGCCAGCACTCATTTTTCTCATTGGTTGTGGAAGAGATCAGGAGCATACTCCACATGTCTGGATGACTGACAAGCTTTTAAATATGTGGTCAGATTTCAGAAAGCAAATGTCTTTCTCTGGTTGAATGCTTAACAGGTTACCCAGTGAAGGTTACTCTGCTTCCCTCTCTGGCAATAACTCCTAATAGTGGCTGTGCAGCACACATCTACAGGATGATGATGGCTCCCACCAAGAAAAGTTGGAAGCTCTGGACCTGAATCCCCTTTAAATATAGCACCTACAACTTCCAATAGCTATGCTTAAGTGAAAATGTCTGTGGTGTCTGCTCTGATTTTAAGCTATGTACTGAGTTAATGTGTTTTAGGAGCACACAGAACTTAATTGCCTTTTTTTTTTTTTTTTTTTTTTTTTTTGCCTTATGGATGCCACCAGAGCATGAATTTCCATACAAGATGATTTAGTAACTTTGAATCTTATCTTAGGTTCCCACATAGCTTTGTGATTCAAAACACAGTCACAGAAAAAGGTAGATACTAGAGACTAGCTTTCTGAAACTGTGTATTAAGCACATGTGTTTAACACCCACTGCCAGAGCCAAGAAAGGTGCTCTTGATCTCTCCCATTTGCCTTAAACAAAACAGTCAAAAATGCTTTGTCTGACACCAAAACTGTCAAAACAATGCTAAGGTTTTTAATTTGAAAATGGCAAGTCTAGAGCTGCGCTATATCATGCTGCTGTTAATTAAATTCAAAATCAAATAATAAATTTTGAGCTGCAATAATTACCAAAATTTTTTCTTAGGCTCAATATTGAGTACTTAATTCAATTAATTAACTGGTATGACACCTTCAATAACATTTCAAGAAAAGAGGTGGTTAAAATTCAGCTGAGTTCATTAATAAAGTCTTTGCCCCTCAAAAGATGGGAACTTAGCTTATTACCACCTTGTTCTCAACAGATTAATAACATGAAGTCCATAGCTATCAGCTCTCCTTGCAAAATATTCAATATTCTGCAATAAAGTCTTTTAAGGTAAATATAAGATGACAACTGATTACAGATCTGTCAGCTTGAGCAAGAAGACTTGACACTTTGTTTCTAGCTGAATTTCAAGTCTGTTAGTTACCATAATTGTGAAAATGAAACCCTTGCATATTTTTCCACTGCGTGAAAGCTATGAGCAAATAAGGACTGTCATTCACTTGTTAACATGATCTAAAAGTAACACAGTGAACGCAAACCATTTGATTGGCCAACTTTTCCTTTTGTGAACCAATACCCTTGCTAGACATTTTGAAAGGCTCTGAGGAACTGTATCAGTCAGGATAGCTCACGCAAAGCAACTGTTGCTCTGTTCCACTTATCATCTACTTTCTTCAGCTCATCACTAGTTTCTGAACACTAATCAACATCTCCCTAAGCAGTATGATTGAACATGAGTTACAGGAGCATTAGAAGAAGTCTGATTAAGCTGATATTCATTTAATATTTCCCATCAATCTGCTAGACAAATTATATTGAGAGCTTAATGACTTTAACCCTTCAAATTCTGTCAGAGAATTGAATGTTCTCAGTCAGGAAGTACATTTAAGTCTCACTAACTATCATTAATTCAATTACTTGCAAGCACTGTAGTGCCAGTATTTATTTAATAAAAAAAAAATGAAACTCCACAACAACAAAACAAAACATATTGGCAAAAATACTCAGACTCGATTTCTCTAGCCAGAAGGTACCATTATGATCTTCCAGGCAGTTCCCTGAATGCATAAACTGAAGATTTTCCCCCTCCCAGAAGCAAGATAAAAGTATGTCTTCTAGACAATAGTATGATTTAGACTCCAAGAAATGTTGAGTTTATTATATTCCCTTAGTGAACTGTTATAGTTACCCTTTCTCTTTCTCCTTGGAGGAGCTTGTTTTATCTCTTCTTTGTGTACCAGAAACTTAGAAAACTGGAAGACCTGTCTTATCATATAAGTATATTTATTACAGTATACTTCCCCTTTCCTCTATACTTTCTTATTTAATGAAGAAGCTCCTGTCTTCTAAAAAGTCATTGTAGCTGAAAAAGAACCAACTATAATATATTTCCTAGGTTAATAGAAAGATCTAACTTGGTAAGTTCTTTTAGGACCTTGTGGCATTTTTCCAGGCTTTAAAAAGTATTTGTAAACAGACAAAGATTAAATTGATAGCTACAGTTTTGTTTGGTTTGGTTTTGAGTTTTTTTACCAAAAGAATTCAAGATCTTTAATTTTTTTTTCCATTAAAACCAAAGCCTTCCTCCTATTGAGGGGAAAAATCAGCAGCTCAACAGTCCATTTTATCATACACATTCAAAGATATTGGTATCTTATTGAAATATTTTTTCCAACTTTTATTTGCACAAATTGTTCTTCCTATTTTTCTTACACCTTTCTTGTCTCTGTGCTAAACTGTCCTACTGCAACAGCTTATATGATACATAATAGACTTCATCTATCTATCTATCTATCTATCTATCTATCTATCTATCTATCTATCTATCTCTGTTCTTTATTACTAAGTTAAAAAAAAAAAAAACAAACTACCACCAACAACAACAACCAAAAAAAAGTAAAAGGAAAGGTGGTTCACTAGTTAGCCTGAAAGCTTTATTACAGTGTTACTGTTCTCAAAGTGGAATTGATTTACTATAGATTTTAATTTATGAAAGACATGATATCTGAACACTTTAGTATGTCTACAAATTCCTGTGTATTTACCTCATTAAAAAAAAAAAAACAAAAACAACAGTAATCCAACCTTTTTTTTATTATTTCCAATTTCCTTCAGACATTTCTGTTTTAATAACACACTAACCTTCACCTGTGGATTTTAACATATGTTGGATTACTTTCAATTTCTCTGAGTGAAATGTAACCTGCTGCTTAGAGTAAATAAATACAAATATGCAGTTTCCCAGCAAATAACAAAACTAGACAGGAAGGTAAGTAAAAGCCATTAAAAGCTTCCAATCCGTAACTAGCAATTAAGAACTATTTTTCTCACTTAAATAAATGTTCTCCAGATAGGATGCTAAACACTGAAGTCCCACATTCATCTTTACCACAGACAGTCTCTAGATAAAACAACACCTCTGCCACACACACATTTCAATCATAATGTTTTAGCAACATATTTAATTGTATAAAGAACCCCTTTTCAAACAACATTGCAGTCAGAATGCTGTATCAGATTCTGTAAAACCATGTGGGGGAGTATCATCTAACAGATTCAAAATCTAAGAACATGGTTATCTATTTCTGTACTAAATTAAATCCCAAGTAAACATGTGGCTCTGTCTTGTCCCTCTGCCAACTGATATATACACTTTCTATAAGCCATTTTTGTGTTTGTTTCTAACTTTTCTCTATGCTGGCATATTTTTCGCTTGAGCTGGCCCCAGTCAATCAGTACTCTTCTTTTTCAGCTGCTCAAGCTGCAGCTAGCAGGGCAGCCACAACAGACACAATTCTGGCAGCTCCTAATGTGTGCCCCTGCCTTTTATTTAGATGCTATTTACACAGTGTTTACATGTAGACCACGTAGCTTTTATAAAGCTCAGAGCTCAGATTTTAAATGGAAAGCTTATTAGGCACAGGAGTCTCTCAAATTAAATCATAATAAGTATGTACTTAAAATGCTTTGGAAGATAGAATCCAGAGCAATTTATTTTTATACACAAATAGTGCTCATCTACAGAAAAAGAGAAAAATGAAATAGCAACTGCAATCAGTGAGATGCACTGGACACAGGAGTTTAATTGCTACACCATTTGCAGACAGCAGAAAAAAACCAATTTGTGTCTTAATTTCATCAATTTCATCACATATAGGTAATTGTAAGCATACAGAACAAATGAAAAGATGAATGCAATTGCTTTAGCTAAATCTCCAAGAAACATATTTTCAGAGAGTATATTTCTTTTTTTTTTTTTTTATTTCTGTCCCAAGAATTCCATACAAACAAACTCGATCCACTTAAGAGCCAAGTAGTTGTCTTTCTGAACAAATTTTTCTCCTTTTTCCCCCCCCTTTTTCCTTTTTAACATGGAATGTTGGAATGTAGAGTTTCAAGCCTGCATTTTGTCTCAGACATGGGAATTACTTCACGTTGGGTGACTTTCAACTATTTTATCATGGAATTCTCTCTGACAATTAAGCTATGAAAATTATTGGCAATATTTCAATATTGAATTATTTCATATTTACATTGCAGCTGTCTTCCCACTCTGACTTTCTTGTCCAGTATTCCAGAGTATTCATTTAAAACAGAGATAAGTGCACACCCTGCAAATGCAACCCTGCAACAACCTCCTGAATCCAATAAATGTTTTGCATCAATGCCATTTTATTCAGAACATAATGCTACTAACAGAGTTACCATTTCACTATGCTCTTAGTGCATACAATTAACTAATGCAAGCAAATTAGAAAATCTAACAGGCTGAATTTGAAAAAATTTGCTGCAATTTACTTCACTGAGATTTAAGACATTCTTGGAACATACATCCCTGAAACAGCATATGAGAAGGCTGAATAAAGAAGAACTTTGATCCTTGAAGAGAAATGGAACAAGTTTTTAAATTTCTAAGTTTTCTTTTTCTAAATATTTTAGTTCCTCTATGCTTTAAGCTGTTTTGTATTAGTAATGGATAGTAACATCTTGTATAATTAATGATTCTTAAATGATAGTATTGCAAAAATATTGCCTTAATATTGGGGTTATTAATCACGGATTAAAAAAAAAAAAAGGAGAAAAATTGGTTCAGAAAGAGCACATGAGCAGTCCAACCTTCTCTACCAAAAGATATTTTTCTGCATATCCTTGGGGCTAAAATATTATCAAATATGTTGGGATGTGCGTAAGCAATCTTTTAACATTAAATTACTTGAAACACTTGACTAGCTGAACATCCAAGGGAATGAGGTGAAGTCTATTTACTGTAATACACATCACCAGGAGAGGAATAAAAGTATATTAACATTAGGGGTTTTTTTGGCAAGATCTCAGCTTTAAAATGCCAAGTTTTCTACATGTGTAATTTAGAGCTATGTCTATGAACAGTAGTCTAGGAAAACTCTTTTTTATGCTGCTCTGGAGATAGTGGTTCAAAACACAGTACATAATTAAATACATGGGATGGATGTAGCTGAGTGGTTAATGCATGTAAAATTTCCTTTGACAATTCAAATTTAAACTCACTTTAGTTCTTATAAATCTTGCAGGAGTATAATTGACTTAACATTTTCTCCAGTACAGCTAATACATCACTTTCATTTCTGATAGCCAACACCAAAACATCTGGGGAAGACTGGGCTTTTGGTTTGCTTTTTCTTCTCCTAATCTTTCAGCTGGAGCCATATGTGTAAGTAATTGATGACCTAAAAGTATGATCTGTTAATTTTAGGACAATAATTGCTAGTAAAAATAATCTGATCAATTCTAACATTATACTACTAGGATCATAGTGAATAAATTACTGCATTAAGAATTATACATTTTAGGTCTATTAAACATTAATTCTCTACGTGTTATTTAAATAACAGAAAATGCATTCCTCTGACAGTAGCAAAAGCCAGGAAAAGGAAAGACTTTATCTCAAAGTATAACTTCACATTCTCTGTTTTGCTGACTTGAATCCACTGTTAGTTCCATTGAAACTGCGTGACTTCAGATTTCCATGCCTCTTTCTTCTGCTTGTATCAACTACAAATATAGCCCAGAATTCTAAACTCATTTTCTTCTTTTATATAATTTGAGATTTTTTTCTAGAATTTTGACTACTTATGAAAAAACTACTTCATAAAATTGAATGTTCAAATTATTGGTGTTATAGTACATATAGTTATGTACATATAAAGGACAAACCCACCAATTTCCAGAGACTTATTCTAGAAAATTAAAAAAAAAAATACGCACATACTATAAGTAAATAAATTAAAATAACCACAGTGAAAAACATAAATACTGAAAATTTTCAAAAGATTCCATAGAAAGTTGTGCTGCTTTTGACCAGGCCTATGTTTTGGATTTGTGCTGGAAACATCTCATTCTCAACACTGTTTCCTGCAGAAATCCTAAACAGCCCCATACTGCTACTGTGAAGAACATTATCACTACCCCAGCTAAAACCAACACAACAATACAGATATGTGCTTTGCCTTCCTTTACCTATTAAACTGTCTTTATCTAAACTCACGAGTTTTCTCACATTTACTCTTCTGATTCTCTCCCCATCCCACTGGGGGAACTGAGTGAACAGTTGCATGGGCCCTACTTGCCAGCTGGGTTAAACCACAACAAAAGTAGAGAAAAGACAAATTTTAAGTGAAGATCCTGTAAATGAAGTCACATATGCAACCCCCCATACCATTTTCGGTTGTAAATTTAAGTAATACTGGAAACATTTTCTTCCTATTTAATTAAATGTGAGTCTTCTGAAGAAATAACACTTAATTAATTGTCCTGATATTTATCAACACCACCAATCATTTAACTAACAAATCAAAAAAATGAAAACAATCATATTGTTCCACAGGAAAAATTTATTTCGTATACAGCAATAATTCCGTCCTGGGTTCTATATTTAATTCTTTTTGAGGTATTATATTCTATTTCATCAAAAAAAGAAGTGTGTCTGTTCCAACTTGTTTTTCTCAGGCTCATTTTCCACTTTACACTCTACAATGAACTGAATTGCTCCCAAACTCTCTTTAGAGAAAAGTCAGTCATTCCTGTGTTATCAGCAGGATATGCATGTTTCTCAGACCTGCTGAGTTTTACTTTACTTTCTCTCTTAAATTATTTACAGATTAGTCTATCCTGTAGTTTTTCTTTCCTCCTCTGATAATAAATCTTTTAGCATTAAATCACTTCTTTCTCAAAATGGAACATTCTTTTTCTTGGGCAACTTTATATTCCAATAGAAAATTGATTCAAGTTGATCAAGTGGACTTTGAGTGTCATCCTCTAATTTTCTTATTGGGAATTGGGAACTATTAGCACTCAGAATGTCATCTTTCTTCTGTATCTGTCATTGTTTTCTTATCAGTATGGACATTTTTCTTTAGTTTTAAAATATATATTTTAAAAGTAGCTCTCTAAACAAGACGGAGGGTTATTGTTTGTTTATTTGGGAGGCATTTTGTTTAGTTTTAGCTCCTGCAATATGTTTTTGTTATATAAGAAAGCAGATTTGCTTCCCTGTGGCTCCGTAATATCTTTGAGCATTAAGAATGCTGAAAAGAAAATGCTTCATACTTAGAAGGCAGAGGGAAAAACAGGTGTGAGAACTCCAGGCATTTCTCATGGAAGAGCTTTTCCAGTGGTAGTAGAAAGTGTTCACTTAGGAAAGAAAAAAAAAAAGGTAAAACCAAAATAGAACAAATAAAAAAAAATACAAGTGCAGGGATAGGGAGTGTGCATGAAAACATGTTCATCTTGAGCAATACTGTGAATATTATTGCATCATAAAGAACAGGTACATGCTTCATTAAGATCTCTTCATGCCAGATTGTCAATCTAACTGTCCTATGCAAATGCTGAACATTTCTGGATACCAGTATGTATAAATACAGCATAGGAAAAGAGAAAGCTGCACATATCCTCATAGCACATCATGCTACCTTCATTTCTGAAACTTATCTTATTTTCATTGATTTTTCGAGCATAGTAGCCTGAAAGAGCAGGAAAAAAAAACAGCGAATGAAGAGAAAACCATCCTGAAGAAGTTTCTTCCCTTTAGAATACTATGAGCAGTAAGGCAATAGAAATTCAGATATACTCGGAAAACATGAATATAAATGATCAAGTAGTTGTGAAACTTAAATGCTTCATCTCTAAACTGAAATGTAATGCACAGTTATACAGCCTGAGTTCAGATACTCTGGTGATGAGTGTAGACACCCTTTGAGATCTCGGCACTGAGACCCTAGTGGAGATGCCATCATGTCACTTTGCTAGTTGGCAGATCAAACTTATTTGTCATGTCTTCCTTAACTGTAGGGAACCATAATGTCATTAAATCAATTGAGGTTTAGATTTACCTTGGCAAATCTACTTCAGTGCCACATTTAATTTTACTTTTCCATCATATCAGTTTTCAAGGAACAGATCTCAGGTCCATACCAGATCACACTTCTTACAGTTCTGTCGTCTTGGCACTTGGTTACTACTGTTTTAACTTTGAGGCATCAGCTATTTTGAAAACTGCGATCTGAGACAATATGCAAACTAAAAGTGAAACTCCAGTCTCCCAGGTACTTGAAACACCCTAAACATGTTGACAACACTACACCAGAGCTTTGTATGCTGCCTTACTAATTAAGTTTGTTGGGGGGTTTTTGTTGTTGTTTTTTTTTGGGGGGGGGGTGGATTATTTTTCTTTTTATTGATTGCAATAAAAGAAAAAAAGGTGCAATGTGGTGAAGTAATCAAAGGTACAAATGATGAGCCAACCAAAAAACTGCAACCTAGAACTTCAAATGTTAAAATGCAAACATCACAACTACAAACAAGGTTATTATTTTACATTTTTATCACCATGGAGAACCCCACTAATTCTTCATTCCCTTCAGCACATAAAAATCATCTTGTTACCTGTATTTACAAAGGCTTTATATTGTGAATTTGGTATCTCTGACTTAAGATGACAAATCTTGAGAATAAGTCATGAAACTTTATCAAGAGCAGTTGTCTGCAAGAAGTTGGATGTGTGTAGGAAACAAATCAGACTGCGAAATATGGAAAAAAGTTCTGACATAGACCTCTAAGGAGGATAGCGCCGGCAAACAGCCCCGACTGTACCAACTGCATGTGTGAAAAACTTTGGTTGTGGGAGTTTGAAAGTTATGTGTTTTACTGTACAGGTTCTAGTTCAAAAAGTTTTATTGTCACCAAGCCCCCGGCACCTGGAGGCTTTGAGTCATCACGCCACTTAGGCACAGGGACTGTCTCCTGGATCGGTGCTGTGCCGCCCGGGGAGGCGTTCCAACCCGCCTCACCCTCTGTGCTGCCAAAGCAGCTGCCACTGAGGTTGCTGCTTCTGTCAAATGGCAGCAGCCACAACCTGCCGGGGTGGGTCCACGTCGGGATGGTCCTGTTTCAGGATCGCCTCTGCCTCAACTTGCCAATGCAGCTGCCGGTGCCACACCCGCCCCTCCTGTCGTTTTCCACCTCTGTCCTAACCCCATTGGCTATCTCACCCGTCTATCCCCAATCCCTTGGTTCCTATTGTGTTTGATCCTTCTATTTCCCCTAATTGGCTAGCTGAGTGCCCAAATCACTCCCTTGCCCTGAGCCTTACCCAATCCTGTCCAAGTTCCAGAACCTTCCCCTCAGAATCCTATAAACCCCTTGTGATTGTGTGAAAAAACCAGTTTTCTCCACGAGTCCTTCTAAGTGAGCAGACCTCTCTCTTGCTCCCCAGCTCAGAGCGACCAGCGGGAACTATCACGTACCCCTAAACGCTCTATATATGTGATAGGATATTATGTATCATGCTCTTTTTAATCAAGCTGCTGAACTAGAATCTGTACTGCACCGTGACTTTTGAAGCTTATTCCTACTGCGTCTTCCATAGGAAAGCATTTGGAAATATTCATGAATAATACAGCAATATGATTTCAGTAAAGTGGAGCTGGATAGAGAGGTAAAAATACAGATGTATATTACAGAAAAACATCAGACTGAACAAATATTCTTATGCTATAAAGGCATCATGGCTTAATATTGATTTCTGTTCAGTCACAAAAAAATCCCCAAAGTTGTTTCATCAAAATGTTGACTGTATACATCACAAGACTGAATACCAGATTATTCTTTCATCACACTCCCTTCTGTTTTATTTTAAATCCTATTAGCTTTCATTCATACAACTTTTACTCTCCCTTTTCTAGTCTTTGCAGCAAATGGTTTAGTGACATTTATTAGTAAGATCAGGGCTCTAAGCCAACATTTGTACAAATTTTAAAAACATTATCTCATCTTTTAAATATATATATATTGAGGGGGGATGTCTTAATATATGTGAAATGGTGAGTTAAAATATTTCCTTTAGTAAAAGAATATACATGCTGAAAATATATAAAATTAAAATTACACATGCTCAGATGGTTTGTGTCATACATATGCCAGATATATAACCATCCACAGGGGTGGCAGCAAGTAGACAGAATCCATCTGCAGTTTGGATGAATGCCTGCAGACCTCAGCAGTGTGATGTAATGAGGACATGTACAGACAAGTTCTAGGGAGAACAGCACCCTGAAATAATGAAGAGAACTTTGAATGAATACTTAAGCAAATGAGATAACACTGGCCAAGCCACATCCCTGACCCATCAGAGGGAATTAATTCCTTAGTTATCTAGATAAGCTTAAATTACTGTGTTCAGATCTGCATGTGGTTCTGTTTTTTTCAGAACCAATGAAGCTTTTTGGTTTCCAGTATTTGAGAATGTGACTCATAAATGCCTGATTAAAGAGCATCTTGCCAGCACAGTTGACTCGTCAAGTCAGTGATACTATTCCCTTGTTAAAAGCAGAGCAGGAAGGATAAATAATGACTTGCATGAAATACAGTTCTGCTACTCTTTGCTCCCAGATTCTGAATTACTTTCCAAGAACTCTCATCTCCAAGAAATAGCAAGTTTCTGTACAAAAATGGTTACTTTTCCATATTATCTCACAGATCATTCCTGGTCCTTTATTGCATCTGTCTTGCTTCCAGATCAAATCTGCAGACTCTTCCCAGGTCTGCAGGTTCTGCTTTCCAAGATGCAGACCTTTGTTATGAGCAGGAGACCAGCACATAGATTATAAGCATGTACCTCTAACATTACATTATTCTAATCCTCCATTATCCTGGGCTCTGCAAATGGCGGAGAAATGTTGAAGAAAGGACTGCATAACACCATATTACATAACATGTATTTTTGCCTCCTTTCTAGCACAGGGCAGTGCTGGAATGACAGCTCACACTTAAACAACTTCTACAGCATTCCTTTCATCATACTCCCCATACTTCACAGATGGTTAACTTTGGTCTGTTCACTTAAAGTGTCTCATTTACTGTTTTTTTCCCACAGTTTAGCATGGAATATTGAGATAAAAAATGGAAATGAAGATCAGGTTATACTATTTCCAGAATAGGTTAATAGAATATAAAAGCAAGTCAGTAAGATACATTACTTTACAAGACACCTGTACAACATCTGTAAACCAGGATTATTTATTTTCATTTGGGATTTCATCTAAAAATATTCACTGTACCCTAGCAGTACAGCTGTATATTCCAATATTTCAAGAGCACCGTACTGCCACAGACTTGAGAACTGGAGTTGTTTTGAATTCTGGGACAAGTAATAGACAATTTATATAACTCATGTAAAGGGTTTTTACTTTCTTTTTCCTGCTGATTTAACAAGGGGAGGAAAATATGAAAAGCTGTTTGACTACTCTGTGTAAAATGAATACAATAAATGAGTCAACTTTTTTCTTTCTGACACTAGAGGATGTCTGTGAAAATTGATAGATCAAATCACATTTGATAAGCTTCTCTCAAAAGTATAATCTCTTTCCTGCTTACAAAGTAACGTATGTTCACTTTGCTTGACACCACATGCAGATGATAACATACTGTACTATAAAATTTGGAACAATATACCTCATGTGGTTAACAAACACACTTAGAAAACAAAAAAAACATTAAGAAATAATTTTGGGGGGTAGGGCTGGAATTCATGATATCATTTTCTTCCCTTTCTATTGGCATGAATTCCGACTCTATTGACTTAAATGGCCTATTTTTAACTTTACATAGGAAAAAAAAATAATCAGGAAATGCTTAACTATAGCTGTAAAGCTGCAACACAGAGTTATCAGGAACCACTTTTTGGCATAATGAGGCCTCTGTTCAATTAGAGTAAACCACTTCAGATAAAGATCTGGATCAAGAGCAAACTGTAAATTGAATTCCAAAGTGTAATGCTCATAGGCAATACCACCAGTAGGCAAAATGTTCAGTGCTATGAAGTTGATGACCCTAAGTGTTATTCCCCATGACCTTCTCTATGTTATTGTTTAGAAATGCTACCATGCATTTTTTGCTCCAGGCTTTCAACTTCATTCTTCATGGTCTTCAACAATGCAACTTCAATGGTAAATGGTAATGATAATACCAAATTCTCATCATATGGAAAGCTACCAAGCACACACACATCTCCTTTGGGTAAAGGAAACATTCTATATCCAGTCAACTGTCTACTCTTTCAAGAGTAAAGTAATACTATTTAAAACAATAAAAGGTGATGAATATTCAAAATTTTGTTAAAGAAAAGAAAAAACTTATGGAGAAGTTCATAAAATAAAGGGCTTAAATTATACTACAAGCTCTTAATACCAAATAGTATATAAACTAAACAGGGCTAAGTAAGTCAACAATCTAAAAAAAGCCGATTTGCTGTCATAATACTGTAACTTATGTACACACAGATATCAATCATGACATATTTCACAACATTATCAGTTGAGTGGTTGATTTACTGGTAATTATGGCAGCAAAATTTTGCATTTTGAAAATCCGAAGACTTTCATGGCAATTTGATGACCTAAGTGAAACAAACCTTCTGTCTTCAAAAGTGTCTGTATTTTGTGTTGCGGAAAAAGTTGGCCTCCCTTTGCCAACACTTCTGAATTCACTGAAAGCTGAACAGCAGTACTAATATAACACTGAGCCATACTAAGAAGACATACTGAGGAGCAAGATATGTTAGCTTGGAGCTGGCTCCACACTGATGCAGATACTGAGACACTGCAGCAGAGCAGAACCACACCCTGCGTGCTCTGAGTAAGCTCAAGATTTCCCGCATCCTTCCACCCAGACAAACTCCCGCCAAGTGTACTGCAAATGTCATCGGGAATTGACATTTAATGATTTATTTCTTTCACCAGCTAAAAGTCCTACAGATCCTGATTTTAAAGGCTTTACCACAAGTAAGCCTTGATATTCTACAGTAAGTATTATTTCAGCATCTATCCTCCTAAGAGAAAGCATTACAATTAATATTATTCTGAAATCTTTCAGTACATTTAATGGAAATAAACAACCTTGTGGTGACAACATGATTTTGATTTTTGGAGAAAACAGCATAAAAATAAAAATTCTCTTTTGCAGAACTTGTAGCCACAGTTTTGGCTGTTTAATTACACTATCAAGCAACGGATGTTTGCATAATGATTTCCCACAACTAATTTTACCATAAAGACAAGTCTCCTCCTGACTAGTCTGCTGTAGAGCTTTTAATATTCCTAAAATGAGCAAGAAAGGTTTTACACTCCCTTACCACTAGACTAATGTTCAGTGTGTCTGTGGACAGTTTTACATCAACTGTATTTGTCAACACTTAGATAAAAAGTACCTTAATACTTTGTACAAAGAAAACCTTTGCTTACTTTGAATTTTGAAGAAGTGCACTTTTAAATCAATATGTATGTATTCTGTAACCTTAAAATTGTGCAAACAGCATCTATTCTTCTTGTCCTAAGACAGAAATGATCTAGCTGGATTTTTTGGTTTAATTTCTGGAACCTTTAATGCGAAGCTTACTTGACTTTCCTAGGCCATCTAGTTTTACCTTCACTTTATAATTGGAGTATTTTTCCTAATGTAAACACTAAATGCTTCCTGCTTCAAATCACAGCATTTTTCCGGTCATGGATTTGCATGGTTGAGAGCTCTTTTCTTGCTTTTAGTGATCTCTCTTCTCTAGATAGAATAAACCCATTTATTTTCACTTTCTCCTCTTATATTTCTTAGTGTTCTGAGATAGTTGTTCTCCCCCAAATTCTCTACATTTACCTAATAACTTTCTTAAAAAGTGATACACAAATGATAGCACCTTATTCAATCCTCACTAATACAAGTAGAGCACAAGGATTGCATCATACATCTTATAGCCAATCTTCTTTCATACACCAAAATAACATTGTTTATTGTTTGGTTTGGATTTCTTTGTTGCCCAGGTCATTGTGGTTTCTACTCCTATCTTCTAAATATTCCAAGAATATTTCAGAATGGTATCATCTGATATTTAATAATAGTACACTGTTCTTTCATCCCACTTTTAATGAAAATGTTTAGCAAATCCAGATTTGGGACAAACAAAACTTCCGCAACTGTTCTGAAAACAGTTTTCCAACCAGGTATAGCTTGCTTCATATCAGCTTTAAAGGTCATAATTCCCTAGCTTTCTTCGAATATCTCACAAATCCTTGAAGTAAAAATATATCACACCTATCACACTCATCCACAGAGTTTTACATTTCTCTAGTTATTTGTTAGTGTTTTCAGCAATGCTAAAGGCAGAAGACTGAATAATTTATTTTTCTGACTAAAAAGCAAACTGGAGGGCAGGAAGAGCTGAAAGAGACAAAACAGTTCATTTAATCCTTCTGAAAGACTAAATGCTCCTGAAACTATTTGAGCTGCTGATTGCACAATGTGATTTATCTTGGATGATGAAGGTCTAGTCCTAGTTTCTACATTACAATTTAGAACTAAAGAAAGAAGGTAGAAAAAAGTAAATGCATAGACAGAAAATCATCATTACCTTCATGAGTTAGAGCTGCCCTCTGCCTTCTTCAACAATTCTTTGAATATGGAAGTAGAGTAATTTTCTCTGCTTTAGTGTTTGTCAAAGGTCTGATAGTTCAGGAAATGGAGGGTTGAAAATGATAAAAATATCTGTCTCTATTCAAGCTAAAAAATCACGTAGGAGAGAACTTGGGATGGGATCCCCAAAACATAATATTAGTAGTAGTCTTACTATTAGTGCTAATAACAACTTCTATAATAAGGGTCACAAATCCAACATGTTAATTTAAGGTAGGTTGAAAAATCTTTCATGGATCCAGCATAATTTAAATACAGTTCAATTGCACCAATAAAGTCATTTGCTCTCTAAAATTTAGTGAACAGCTTTTTGCTACTGTCTTAATGATTCCCTACTTTGTTGTTAAAGTGTTTCCAAAAAAGACTGCTGTCCTTGCTGTTTGGGGAAATGTATCTATAATGTCTTGATCCAAGCATTTCGTATTCAACAGATGGTGATCTTGGCTGCAAATTCCTTCTGCTTTCTCAGCCTGAGTGTTTAATATCTCTTTCTCTGCCAATCACTTCCTAACTAGCACAAGAAACCTGATCAGACATGTACACTTCCTAATGTTCCCTCTCACCTTTAGTGAACACTGACACCTTCAGACATATTACTGAGATGTGTACTTTTGATCTGTCAGGTGAAGGAGGAAGTCTGTTACTCTGTTCTTTAATCCTGAATACGGGTAGGGAAGACAGAGGTCTAAGTTTCTACAGAATTAATATTTATTTCTTCATCAGAACATGTTCAGCAAACTTGTGCTTCTACAGGTTGAAAATCTGACCCCTCAAAGAGCTGACCCAAAGACCAAATCATGTTGTACAGGTGATTTTTTCCTTCATTTTCCAAATCTGTGGAACACAGAGGAATGAAGCTATGGGCTCCCTGTAACAGTATTTCAAATTTTAATGGGGTTTTATTGTCTTTATTTTCTTTCTCTTTTAGCCTTTTTTTTT
>VWZD01011417.1:2096-21364 GCA_013396695.1 Sakesphorus luctuosus
TTTACATAATCCTCTTAAGCAGGCTGGCAGCAGGATATTCTCTGCATGAGGTCTTTGTTTCCTATCTCAACAACCTTCTGATAATGAAATCAAATCACATTGAAATACCTAGTTGCTCAACCTTATTTTATTTGAAATGAAGTGAAAGGAAGATAAATGTATGTAGGACAATTCAGAGTTTAAAGGAATTTGGAAGCCCCTTTTAAAGGGGGTGATTTTGAACATTAGTTTAACTGTTGTTAATAGGTTGCATAGAGAGTAAGCTTCCCAGCTCAGAAGTAGATGCATGAAAGAAGGTCTTTCTGAGANGGGTCATAATAGGAAAAAAGAGCTTTTCAAGTCAATTCTGAGAACACCTTGCTTTTAAATGAGAAAGGCATTGATTAAAAGGAGAGCAAATACCAACAGAGCAACCCAGAGATACTGGGATGGATTCTAAAGAGCTACCAGTCAAACAGAGGAAACAAAGGAAACTACAGCTGGGAACCTGTTGGACTAGAGATAATAGAAACAGCAGGAGAAGGGAGAAGGAAAACATATGAGGAGAAAATAAAACATTAAAAAGGAGAAACATAAAAGTGAATATGAAACCAATAGATGATGCCAGAATATCTGACATTGAGGGGTAGGATCTGAAGGGACTTCTGTAAGGCTAAGCTTTACTCCCTCCCAAGGCTGTTTGCTGTGGTAATGTATTAACCAAGAGGGATATCTAGGCTACTCCTAATTCAAATGGAAAACAAATAAACACTATAAAAAAATAGACTAGAACTGAAAGGTAGTGCTCTAAGAGGGAAAAGCCATTTTATAAATTTTCAAAAAGACTTAAACCCTAGGGATTATGACACATATTTCCATGAAAGTATAGTTTCCATACTTGGTAGTGGACCAAATACTGACTCAAATGTTTAAAAATATTAAGAAGTAGAAGAGAAATAAAAATAGGGAATACACTGTATAAATCTGTGTTTTTCCCAAACCTTGAATACTATGTGCAGGTATGGTCTTCTTATTCCCGAAAAGTATTCAACAGAACAGAGGAAGATTCAGACAAAGTAGAAAGCATGGTCAAAAGCATGGAAGATCCTACATAAAATAGCTGAGAAAATGTTCTCTGCAGCCTGGACCAGGAGACCAGATGAAAGAAATGCCAGAAGACTACAAAGTGATCATGGAGAGTGTGAATAGGAAATTACTGTTCACTGTCTCTCCTATTACAAAAATAAGAGATTATTACATGGAGGTAGTAACAGCCAAACTCAAACCAAAGAAAAGTATCATAGCTTTTTAATTTCTAGCCCTCAGTTATTGTGCCTGTAAAATCCTCTGTGATCATAAAGAAAAGAGATACAAGGAGTTACAGAAGTTGGATTAGGTTTAGGAAATCCACTAAGTAGAGTATAATTTGATAACAGGACAGTGACAAGGGGAGCAATATTTTTTTTACTTGTTTTTATTCTTCCCTCATTGTTTGTGGCCACTGCCTAACACAGGCTCTCGGTCTGAGTCACTACAGATTTCCTATGGAAGTCCTCCTGAATCACACTCACATAGCAAGTTTATGCACTTCCTACGGACCTGGTTTAGACACTTTGATTCTCTCCTTCTAGTTTTTTTCCCCTGTTTTGCACAACATTTTTCTCTCCTATCCTGGCTGAATGACACGAAAGAGAAATTTCCTGTTTTCAAACCAAGAATCTCCACTGCACCTCATATTTTTTTCCCATCTACCACCTTTTTTGCTGTTGTTCTTTTTTTATCCTCATTCCTCATATACACCTCTTATCTTCTTACAAAAATAAGTACATTAATTTTGCTAAGATTTGTATGTAAGATTACTGTACACACTGAGCACACCTATTGATTTTTCTTTTTGGTGATCAAAAGCATTAGCCACCAAAAAGTACTTACTGCAGGTTCTTCGATATGTGCTGACCTATTTGAAAAGAAAATTTATTGATGTAAGCACATAGAGGAGTATTTTTTTTAGTTAAAATGAATAAATAAGTGCATTTTTTATAAATCTGTCTATGTATACCAATGGGCATTTGGTTTTCTGAGTATTATTAAATAATCAGCTACTCTGTACATGTGTGACTATTTGACTAGCAGGTACTTCAGACTGACATCCTCATCAGTGATGATGATTGATATTGCTGACAGAGAGAAAGGATGTTTTCAATATGCCTTGTTTCTTTGTCTCAATGAAGACTTTGGCGAGCTTCAGCTTCCTAGAAACTTGAAAGGAAACCTGTCACAGAAATCTGAAATACTATAGATACAAGTGGAATTCTGCAAGGTATTTCCTTTAAAACATCCATGGACTGGAGCTGAAAGGAAAATGTTGGCAGATCCATCCCAAAATTATCCATAGTAAATTTTAAGTTATAATTTAATTAACACTTTAACTGAATATTCTCGATGACAATGTTCATTTACTTGCACACAAGAAATTTTTACCTCTTAACTGAAAAGTGGTTTTTTAGACTGGTTGTGTTGCTCAACAGTAATGCCCTTTTAAGGCTCTTTATTAGCAAAGCCTCTGTAAAATATATATGCCCATACTAATTCTTTCCATAGTCCTCAGAACTGAGAGAAGAATTTCGTTATCATTCCATGATACAGTAGAATGACTTTAATTCTACCCCTTTTCCATCTTTATTCATTGCATATCATATTTTTAAAATATTCTTTGGAACAATTCTTCAGTAGAAGGTGAATATTTTGAGATTAAAAAACACACACAGTCTTGTACAGTTTATTTTTAATAGAGAAGACTAAGATAAAAACTGAATCTCTACAAGGAGTTTGGTGTGAAGGAGTTTCTTGCTCTGCTTCCAATCAGAGCAAGAAAATTGCTAGCTGTTTTCCTACTATTTCTTCCCCACTCCCACCGCCCCCCGCCATAGGCCTATATAACACAAAAGGATTCTCAACATCTTTTGAAAGAGTTTTCTTTCCAAGTTCAAAAACTAACTGAATAGTAATTATAAAATTAGTATGAGAATATATTATTGAAAAAGGAGTTATTTCTGGTCTTAATGGAAATAAGAAAGAATGAGCCCTAGTTTGAACAAAATATTTTCTCTGTCCTACAATGTGACAATTGCCACTAATACTTTATCTATAGACACTTCTAATTGTTCTCATGATGTATTCTAAGCTAGATACATCTTGATAGCTCCAGGGATGGGATGTTTCCAAAGGGCAACCGCTATGGGCATTATTGAATGAAATATTTCTGAGAGATGGTATTTACAAGGCACTGGTAATTTTAATAATGAATTCTTTTTGGCACTCAGGATAGTTTACAGTAAGTTTGGCATACTAGCTTGCACACTTTCAAACAATTGCCATCTAAGAAGTAAAGTGCAATTGGAATCTGTCTCTTCTTGACGGGAGAGCCTGTGGGAGAGACATGAAGAGGAGAATTAGCAAGTACAGGATTAAATAGGGACTTTATGTAACATATTAGAAACTGTTTATATTAAAAAGTTGATGCCATGAGGAAAAATTATTCTAATTCTGAAGAGGACACCTGAGATTTATCCCATTTGGCATGGACAATTCTATAGAGATGCAATAAGAATTTGAGTATTTAGTGATGAAAAAAATGCTCTAGGAGAGTTCTGTGATCTAAAATAAAATAAATAATGTAGGGGAAAATTACTTTTGAGGTTATGTGTAACAACTATAAAACAGAGTATTTAAAAAGACAAATATTTGAAAAATTAGATAATATTATCAATTGGTGGCACACTAGCCAAGTGACCCAGGCAACCCAGAAAAACAATTACCTTCCAAACAAATGAAGTGAGATTTTTTTTCTGTGATTTTATGCTAGTTTTAAAAACAGAAATAATCAGAAACATGATTTTATAGCTTATGTTTCTTAGAGCAAATGCCACCCTCCACATGTATAAAGTACTGACAAATACTATACAAGTAGAATATGGGTGGGGAGAAGACATGAATGAATTAATAAGGGAGCAATAACAGTTTTCACAGAATCCAGATTGGGTGTTTTATTCTGTGTTCATGGTGTTGATTACCTCTTGTTTTCCTTTCATTTGTGGACAAATAACAATTAAAAATTTGAAACAGTCTTTACATAACAACATGAAGTCCTTTCTACAGCTTCATGTTTAGTTTTTTGGGTTCTGCTTTTTAACCAAAACATTTTAAATATAACATTTAAGAGGATTCCCCACAGTTAAATGCATCAAAAACTTGTGCACCTTTTTAATTTTAACCCAAATGTCTCAACAGATGCTTCTCTCCCAGTCTCAATAGGGAGCAGATTCCACAATCTGGGAGCATAATTACGGAAAGCTCTAGCTCCTGCTGTCTCAAAGTTACACTTAGGGCACTCTCAATTGTCTGCCAGTTTCAGTCTCCAATGGCTGAGGCTTTTAGTAATAAAAGATCAGTCAAGAGTGGATTATGATACTTCACAAAATGCTAACAGCTTTGTAGAATTTGTAATCTGGAGAGACATATGCCAGCTTTGTACACTGTTGAACAGTTCAGAACAAATGCAGTAAGAATAGAAAATAAATATAGCACGAGTTCATATTAAGAAAAGTGTGTATTTGTCATCACACAGGCAAGGTAATACGTCTGCCATAAAGCATAAATTGACAAAAGATGAACACTAGTGTTTCTAATCCAACAGGGTTTTTGGACCCTAATCATAACTTGGAAGAGTCTTCACTTAAAAATGGGATATCATGTCGTATTTTTCTTTTATAAGATATATAGTATTTAAAAAATAAATAAACCAAGAAACAAAACCAGAAAAATGCTGTAGTGAGGGTTTGTTTTTGCATTACTTTTCTTTAGAAAAAAATTCCAATTTTTTACAATAAGAAAAATTAAAGTAGGTGGCAAAAAAACGAGTCATAGAATGAATTAAAGAAATTGATCACGTTTTCTGATCAGAGAATACCTGTTCTTGTCTTTTGCTGCATGGAAGACACTGAGACTCAGTAGTTAACTGCAACAATTCAGAAGAATCACTCATGCATCAAAGTTACCAAAAATGAAGGTGGGTAGGAGCATTTTTATTTAAAAGCATTACAAATATTGAAAGAATCTTTGTTTTTTAGTGTAAGCAACTTCTGTCTATAAACTCAAATTCATGATTCTTCTTCTGAAGAGCCAGTAATTTCAACTATATATGTGGAGAACACTTAATTTTTCAGGAATGTGTGGTAACTCATGGAATTAAGAGAATATATACTTAATTCACAGGAGGCAGATGAAAGGCAACCAAATGATAATGAAGGGGGTCAGTCATGCTAAAAAAGATGTCAGGCTCAGCCTCCATGCTCCTTCCCCTTCTCGAGCTCGAACAATGGAGCAAGGCTGGCTCCACGTACCCACGGGACCTCCCTGATCAAGCAGCGAGTGACAAGAACAGACCCACGGCTCAGGTGGGTCCACGATCAGAGGAAAAACCCTACCCTCGTCTCCACCCCAAAATTTTGGAAATGAGTTCTCAGTTCTCGAAAAAAAGAGCCAGAGGGCTACAGCAATTTTAAAAACATTGTCCTTAGCTGCGGCCATCCTCTCGAAAAAGCCTCATTAAAATCCCCAGCTAAGGGGATTGCAAAGACCAGCTATCCTGTCCCACGAAAAATTACATTCTCTGACTGGGGCAAACTTGGCTTTAAGATCTGGCAGTAATCTCAGGCTGGTGAACGGCTGACTGCTGAAGCCACCTTAGCTTGGAGTACTATTTTAACAATCTTACATGAAGGACAAAAGGAAGGGAAAGATACTAGACGCGGTCGCCGCTCGGAATCCCCCTTGGGAGAAAGAAAAAGGAGAGAAAACACCCCTTCTCCATCACCCCACGTGGCCAGGGCCGACACCAGCTCCTGGGAGGGGTTCTCACAAAGCCAGAAGGACTCTCCTCCCCCCCTCCACGTGGCGCGCGGGAGCGCAATACCGGTGGTGCAGCGCTGCGCCCCCCGGCTCTTCCACCGCTCCCGTGGCGCCGCAGCAAAGCCGAGCCGGGACCCCATCCGGCCCCCGCGCAGCCGCTCAGATTTTCCCTCCCCGGGAGGGAGGACAGAACCTCTCACAGCTCCTCAGACTATGGCAACAGGACTTCTCTTCTGAGAAGGACAGCCCTCACCCTCGGGGACGCGGCAACCCGGATTTGACCCCTCGCCCGCGGCGCGCGGGGACTGCAAAGCCCTGCGGCATCTCGACAGCGCCCGGGCCCGGGGAGGCACGGCCGTCCCGCTCCCCGGGGTGCCCCGGTGCTGCGCCACGCCCCTGTGCCCAGCCGGAGCCGACCCGGGACCGCCGCATCCCGGCGGCGCCTGGCCCCAGGAAGGCGCGGCGTCCCCGCGCTCCCCGAGCCCTTATGTCACCGCTCCGGGGCCGGTCCGGACCCTGCGTGCCCCTCCTGGGGCTGGCCCCGCCTTAGAAAATACCTTAAACATCTGGAAACAGCAAGTTAAGAGCTGGGTACAAAGTTACTGCTCTAACACCTCGCGAAAAGCGGTATGCTTTCACTGCAAAGAAGCCAGCCATTTAAAGAGAGACTGCCCACTTAAAAAGAAATCACCTGTGACACCACCCAGCCTGTGTCCGAAATGTCAAAAAGGCTTCCACTGGTCTCACAGTTGCAGGTCATTATTTGATAAAGAGGGAAAGCCTTTGTTCCCCAGGGCTTCTGTAAGGCGCGCTTCAGTCACTTGATCCCTCAATTACAGCCCAGCTTAAACCTTTTCTTTGTTTTCCCTGGTACTGTTTGTTGTGTTTGTGATATTATTTATTTTGACCACTGTCTGTTTTAAGTTCGTGTTTTTTCAGTCTGGACCGTCAACGTGAGAGCCTTATCATCCTGCTCTGCCTTCTCCTGCACCAGCCCCTGAAGCAAAATGTTTAGTCTTATGTTGAAAAGTTTTTCTCCCCTCTTTTCAAATTTTTTTTTGTGTTGTTTTATTATTTATAGTCTGACACCTTCACATAGAAAACAGGAAAACGGGAAATGTCGGGCTCAGCCTCCATGCTCCTTCCCCTTCTCTGTGTGTTTTTCCCCTGAGGTTTTCCCTTCCTGACCCTGCCCCCAGATATGCTGTCCCATCCCCTCTAAACCCCGCCCCTATTGGGGCCCATATAAAGCAGACCCCAGCCGGAAATAAAGATGTTCTCCACCCAAACTGTGTGTGTGATTTATGCCGGGAGCGACCCCCAATCTTGGTCCTGAGAAAAAATATTTTCAATTTCAGTACACTTCAGCCAGAACTTTGACAATTTTTTTTTAACTTTTGTAGTCCTCATCTTAGCTGAATTACAGGATTTTATATAATTTGCTGCAGAGACAGAGCAAATCATTGAACAATGTCTGAAAAGGCTTCTCCAGACATTATTTACAGTATAAATTAAAAATTTCCCTAATATGTGAATAATTTATAGAAGGAAAATTCACATGGGAATAATAATTATATTTCATTTGGGTGCACTTTGCCTGTTCTTCAGTTAATTCACTTTATTTCTTGTCAGTTCGTTCCTTCTGAAGATTTTAGAATTTCAGGCACGTTAGGCAACGCCATAGGCCCCAAATCATTCATAGCCTTGGGAAATACCAAAGCCTGGCTCTTAATGAAGCCTCCACAGGTGTCGTAAAGGGAGGTAGCAGCCAGAAAACGGGGTGGGTTGAGAGAAAATGAAGAAATAATGTAAGAAATGAGCACTGAAACTGGAAGTTACAAACTTTAGCATTTCAGGATACATTTGGCTTTATTTTTAGCCAATTCATGTTGTATCTCCAGAAGTGTATACTGCTGGCTAAATTGCATTCTACACATAGGAGAAAAAGTATTCTCAGAACTCTGCTGACCTTACTCCGTAGATAAAAGCTAGATGTAGGGTTTAGAGTGCAGAGAGCTACATGGAGGGTATGAAGCAAGCAAGCAAGTAGATAGATAGATAGATAGATAGATAGATAGATAGATAGCACATAGACTCCCTAGGAGGAAATTGGCCGTAGTATTGAACAGATCTAGTAAAAGGCAAAGGTGTATTTTCAAAGTGCGTAATCACCTTTTATTTTAAAATTTTCCTCAGGACTTACCATTTATCTTCAAATTTTTCACTGACAGGAAACTTTCTTCCCACTCATTTGCACTGTTGGAATAGGTGAATGCATTACTTTCCAAGATGTGTTGTCCCAGTGCTATGTGGTGAGATCCTTGCATTCCTTTAAAAGTTCACATACAAAGACCCTGAAAGCATAAAAGTGCAAAACAATTCCCCTGTGAAAATCTTTTGCCTCCTTTCAAATCCCTCCAAAATTTTAGATTCCTGTGGAAATTTTCCCCTGAGTAATATATGTACAAAAAATCGAGCTGGGTCTTCATCTGAGGGCAGGAAACTGTCACAGCAATACATTTACTGGGACCATTCTCTAGATGCATTTCACCAGTGGTGGTCACTCTATCACAGACACCTGTTCCAATATAGGCTGTTGAAATAAATACGCATCACTGGGAGACAAACAAAGAGAGCAGCATTGCAAATTTTGCTATCTGTACATCACTTCTTTAAATAAAAACAAAGTTATAGAAATCTTCTGGGGTAAGCAGTATCATGTGCAACCAGACACAAGAAGAAAAATTATTCTTCCAATTAATCAAATCTGTGATTTTAGGTATCTGAGTGACCTACTTGTGAATTAGGTTAAAATACATTTAAAATTCACCGCTCTTGAAAAACTAATATTATGGGGTAAAAATTTCCAGAACTATCAAATTATCTTGCACTTTTCAGAGTCCTGAATACCTGGGAATGAGTCTTTAGGGGTTTTTGTGTTGCCCTGTTTTTCTTTCCTTTTTTTTTCTTTCTTTTTTTTTTTTTTTTAATGTACTGGTTTTCTTCTAAATTTTTAATCAATTAATCAAGAGTGGAAAATTGGAATCTGCTTGGATAGTACTACCTTCCAACTAATGTCATATTGCACGTCCTAGGTTCTTTTTATCATTACTATCTGGAAGTATGCAATGAATCAGATTAATTTCCCATATTTTCCTGTAATCATTAATGGAAAAATCCCTCTTTTATGTCTCTTAATGGTGTAAAGGATTGCAATTTCTGTTTTAACATAAGAAAGTTCTGAGCACGTTTGTGTGTGTGTGCATGGTTGCATTTATCATTTCGTTTAGAACCTAGGTCTATATAAAATAGTAAATAATTTTCTTCTTTGCCTCTTTTAGATGGAAATAAAAAGAGCATATCAGCTAGTTTGAGCTGTTTAAATGCTGTATAAACACGTATATGTTAGGTCAGTTAAAGGAAAATTATCTAAGATACCTCTTCCTGGTACAGTCTTTCTATTAAGGAATGTAGGAGTAATTTTGAAATAGTAACTGAATTTATTGTCTGAGAAAGCTACTGTAGGTGACCCTACTTAGAGTGGTGGGGTTGGAATAGAAGATCGCTAGAGGTCTCTTCAAACCTTAGCTATTCTGAGTTTCTGTGATACAGGGCTTTCAGTGTAGAGATCTAATTGTTGGGATGGTCTTGGGACTCCAGTCAGTGATGAGGAGTGGGGAAGGATCACCTCTCTTGGCCTGCTGGCAACACTCCTCTTTATACAAGCAGGATATTGTTGGCTTTTTTTTTTTTGCTGTGGAGGTGTATTACTGGCTCATGGTCAGCTAGTTGTCTGCCAGGACCCCAAGACACTTTTCTGCAAAGCTGCTTCCCGGCTCGTTGTCCCCCACTGTGTGGAGGTCCCTGAGGTTATTCCTTCTCAGAGGCAGGACTTTGCCTTTCCCTTTGTTGAGCTTCATGAAGTTTCCGTCTGCCACTTTCTCTTGCCTTTCAAGGTCTTTCTGAATGGCACTGCAACCATCTGTCATATCACACTATATGTTTATATAAATGCTCATTATAGTGAAAAATCTTTATGGCTCATGAAGGCAGAATATAGAGAATAATTCCCTAAACAGACTGCTAGTTATGCTGGAATCTAAATTTGTCTTGTTTACACAGCCATGTATGAAAAGGGCTTGAGCTGAAGATATATTCAGATACAGTCATCTGCATAATCAAAGATTTAGTTAAACCCGACAATATAAAAACCTGAGTTTTTCAATGCATTCCATAATGTCTGATTTTATAGTGAACACTGCATGATCATTCATTCATGTGCCCACTTTCAAGGGATGGCTTCACTGCACTGACAGAATGAAAGTTTGCAATTCACTGGCAAGGAAATAAAGTAAAAGTATAAAACATGTATTTCATAGACACACTGTGTAAACAAAACCAGCAAACTAATCCATGCTAGCCAAAGATGTTCAGTCTTTCAGTTGCTATCAGTATTTAAAACAGTCTGAACAGAGATTTTTGAGTTGAAATATGTAAGCTCTAAATTGTAAGGACAACTACAGGCCCTTCCAAAGAAGAAATAAGATTCAGCTTCACTTGTGAGCTCTTCAGGATGGATATTTATACATTTTGCAGGACATGGGAGTCTCTTTTTCATAGCAAACATATAGTTTTCTTTCTTCTACACAGGTAAAAAAAATATTGAAGATCCATGCTTACTGAGATAGGGACGCTTTTTTTCTATACCTCTGAAATTAATATACATATACTTTTTGCTTATACAGTCATAATATCCCAATTTCCATTTACTATTTCTTCCTCATACACATTCTCAAATGGACTTATTCATTTAGCTGGCTTCTAGCTTTCTTTATTGGGCAGATGGTTTAAGTGATTTATTTTTTACTGTCTGCTACCTTTTTACCTTCTCAAAGTCAGTAAAAACAGGTTAAGATTTTTCATGAACACGGGTGTATAATAGCTAGCTTGCTCTTGGCTCCTTGCAAGAGAATTTCTTAGAAATCATAGGTGAAACTTGCATCACTGAAAAATCACCCTTGCCCTCAGTTTTGCAGTTGTTTTTTCTATGTTTTTCAATTAGATTTAGGACTGTCTTCACTGAACTTTGCTTTTTTCAGTTAACTCTATGCTTCCAAACTTAAAATCATGACATCATTCATCACCACCAACTCACTCCCTCATCAGTGTTTTGGAGGATCCAGTCTGACAGAGGAACTACTGCTGGGAGTGAAGTTGCAGCCTGAAGTATCAGAAGTCAAGATCATTGTTCAAATTGCAGGCTAGACACACATATGCTCATATACTTGCAGAAATGTTGTCCTATGGAAGAAGAACCATGATAGTAAGTATGCAAAAACATTTGTATTAAGTGGAAAGTAATATGGAGTGACAAGAATTTAGCAGCTTTTGTAAGGAAAAGACAAGGTGTTCAATTATTTCCCTTTTATATCGTGTGATCCTGCAAGAAACATGTAGAAGGAGTGTTTTTCCTGTGTCCAGCAATCTGTTTTCACTTTGTGAATGCACTGGCCATGTCTGGCTTGGTATCCAGAGGTAATTCTGGATCTGCTATTCTAAAGTATTTTTGTTGTTTCGAGCTGACCAAACAAGAAAACTGTTTTTTTTCCATTGCCTATGGAAAGTTTGGTATACTACTAGCGAAAATATTCCTAAGGAGATGGAGTGTATACTTTAAATGGGACGATATTTCATTTAGCTACAGAGATGTTGTAGATCTCATGTCTGGATCTGTAGCCTTCCTGGCTGTTGTAGTACTAGGGCAGGTTTTGGTCATTATTGCTTTCCCTGTTGCATAATATGTTGCTGAAAGAAGAAAATTACCTATTACAGCAAGAAATACCATTGTCTGTTTTTCACTAAGTTCCAATTTCTCTAACAATTAAAATTTTTCCCATTTCTTCTCTTTAAAACATAACTAAAAGATACAGTTCAAGGTAAACTACTGTGGCCAAAATATATGGCCAAATTTCATGTTTCACAAAGATCAGCAGTTTTAACAAGACCCTCTAAAAGGATGTATTGTGATTACAGGAGGCATTTAATTTGATGAGCTATTTTTAAATAGCTTTGCAGTATGCATAGGTAGCATATTTCTAACACACAGTCATAATAGATTTTAGTTATTCAAGAAGCAGGTCCTGATGCTCATTTCCTGATAAATCTTTTCAGTGTAACAGAACCGTAATGCTGAGGAAACCATCTATCTTTATGGATGTCTATGATATCTGAAATTTTCAGAAAATTTCCAAATACCATATGAATATTTAATAATGATGTTTAGCATTGAGCATCTGACCCAATCTTAATAAATTACTCTTCCATATAATTAGCACATTAGTCACTATGTAAGATGGAGTCTGATGAATCATTCAATCACAGTTTCTGCAGAGCTATTGGTTAAGGGTCCGCTGTAAGGGCACTTTAAAACTCTCCTGTTAAACTTTGAAATAGTAAGGAGGAAAAGAAATGCAGTTGAAAGAGAAGAGAAATACTGATTTTTGTTGTCATATAAAGAACATTTATAAGTGAAAGGGAAAATATCTGTGGGAAAGGGTCACTAAAAAAGAAAGACAACCCCACATATTATTTAAGTCATTATAAAAAAGCTGTCTGAAGGCACAGAGGCTGTTTCTTTGTAGCGTCCAGTGGAGTCCAATAAAGGCAGTTTGAATAGGTCCATGTATGAAGAAACACTGTGTACCCAAATGGGTGAATTTTGTTATTACTTTAATTTACACATTTCTATCTCTGTAGTTTATTTGTAAGATTACTTTGATTTTTTCACAAATTTAGAATTTTTTTGAAACAAATTTTAGCTTGTGGATTGCTTGTAGTCGTTCATTTGATACCTCTGCTTGTCTTTAGTTCTCATTATCATTTGAATAACTGGTCAGATCCAACAAATTATATTGTTTGTTTACTATACGATTATTGGTAACTGGTAGAGGGTGAGATGGATAAAGTCACTGTACTTTTTATTAATTTAGGGAGAGTGGTCCATGGCTCTATAGTAAGTAATTGTAAGGGCATTCTGAAACCTTTCTTAGGTTAACTGCTTAACTGTTATTGAAAAAAAACCAATAATAATAACTGTTATTTAGGGGAAACATGATATTCACTTTGAGTGAATGCCTATCACCAATATACAGGTCAAATGTATTAATTACATCTATATGATGTCTCTAACTAAGGCTTTTTTAAGGGTCTTTCTCTCCTAGATTACGGCTAAAGCAATTTCAGTGGCAGTGCATCACCTCAACTTCTTTAGACATCCTCATAGGCATCTGCATGGGACCAAGAGGTGTAAGCAGATAAGGACAGGAGTACAGCCAACAATCATTTCAAGTAAAAGACAAGAGGATGTCCTGCAGTTGTCAGCCCTAAACCAGTAGAAATCATACAGAAGGCAGACGGTGGAGAGGAGCCTGGCTCTAGTAGGAATATATTTTAGTTACAGTGAAGGTCTGAAATTGGAAGTTTTCTTATAAAATTAAAACTATATATTTGTGGTGGAAAGCCATTGTTTAACTTGAAGTTTTTTCTAGAATTTAGGAAAAATGCTGTCTACTCCTTCAAAAAAAAAAAAAGTTGGATTTGGTTGACAATGTTTTTCAGTTTCACCAAGGTATTTACTCTTGTTGTCATGTATCAGATTTTTAATTTTGCTTTCAATAAGACCACATCTCTTTATTATACTGACTCTGATATTTTGCAAGTATGAGCAACACTGGGGAGGCAACACCTGGAGTTTGTCCAGTTCTGTGCTCCCCAGTACACAAGATACATGAATATATTGGGGAGAGTCCAGTGGAAGACCAGGAAAGAGATTAAGAGACTGGAGTGTCCCTCCTACGAGGAAAAGCTGAGAGTGCTGGTACTCTTTAGCCTGGAGACAAGAAGGCTCAGAGTATCTTTTTGATGTACATACCTGTAGGAAGTATGTAAAAAGATTGAGCCAGGCCCTTTTCAGTGATGTCCGGTGACAGGACAAGAGGCAAAAGGCATAAACTGAAAGAAAGAAGATTCTGTTTAAACATAAGAAGAAGCACTGTTTCACCAAAAGGTGTACTCAGCACTGGCACAGGTTGCCCAGAAAGGTTATTGAGTCTCCAGCCTTCAAAGAGCCTATACAGAGCTTCCCCCTAAAGTTCTTTGATTTAGTTATGAAATGGGTGAATTCTGCTAAAGTAACTCCCTTACTATTTGTTTCCAAAAATTGTCCTAATTTCCAGAAAACAAATAGGAAGTTCCCACAGGTAACTGTTGTATAATATGGCACAAATTTCATACTCTGGACCCAGATTTCTGCTCAGTAGTATTTATGAAATGCACCAATGTGGTCTATGTGGTCATGACTCCCTCTAGTGATGTCTACATAGCCTACTATATTCTCAAGCCAAATGGATTCTTTAAATAAGTGCCCCATGTCTCTTTGTACTCACTGCACTCCATGATGATATTAAGTCATGTTTTACTCACATACAGGTTTTGGCAGCAGAGGGTCTTAGTTCACAGTAGGTCTAGGTCAGGTCAGATCTGATGGCATTGATGCATGCTAGAAAATTTGAAAGTATACTGGGGGACAAAAATATCCAGAAAGAAGGAAATAGTATCACTATGGCTTCCTTGTTTATTATTAAGATTGGGATGTTCCAGTGAAAAGTAAACTACAAACCAATTTCTACCCCCAGGGTAGGAAAAATAAAAAGTAAATTTTTTATCCCTGACTTCTCGCACCAGATGTGGGATCCTTAATTGCATTTGCAGGATCTTATTCAGAATGGATAGATAAAATCTAAACTGCAGATGTGCCAATGGAATAAGGGTTTTGTAGTTGAAATGAAATACATTTGCACTTATCTTTTCACCAAAACACTGTATATGAGAATAAGGTCACTTGGTCAGTCTGACTTCAATTTCAGACTTGTATGAAAAAGTAACAATGCTTTCAGTTGCAGACCTTATAAATCTATACCAAACTGAAGGCAGGAGTCTAAAGCAACCAAATAGTCTCCAGTGAATTACAATACACCACCCTTAAGTGATAGTTCAGGACAAAAACCCATATCCGCTGACAGTAATGTTCTAAATACAAACAGTAGATAAGTGATTAAGATTAGAATATTAAGCAGTCTTATTATTCCTACATAACATTTCTCCTTATCTCCACCTTGAGGATGGTATTACATGCACTAAATTTGCTTAATGAATGATCAATATTCTTTAATTTCTAAACCAGAATGAGTCACAGGACTTTTTACAGGTGAGAAACACTGTATATTCTTTAGAGGTCACATTTGTGAAATGAGATCACTATGAAAAAATATATTCAGCACCCAAAAATAGTACAAAATGCCTTAAAGAAATAAATCTATAAGTACTCATACAATAGGGAAACATTTCCTTTAGAAAACATTTTGTAGCTTTCTTTGGAAAGATGTAAACATTCCTCTAAAAATAGAAATTCATGGGTTAAAGTAGCTGAGGAAAGTTATTTCATATGCCAAACCTGAATCTGCAGTTCAAAAATTGACCCACATATATAGAATTAAAACAGTAATAGATATATAGAATTTCATTGGGCTGTATAAAATATGTAGTGCTTTATACTCTATCAGTTTTTCTTTCTTCTTGCAATTCACACAGAGTAGAGAAGGATCCCAACCATTTTGGTTTAGTTACCTTGTTATATTTCAGAATAAAAGAAACATGACTTTTTCTACCTTACAATTAAAGTATATAATTGCCCTGAACCTGAAAAAAAAGCAGACAGAGGCATCTCTATTCTATTTGTGACCAACACCAAAACTCTCTGCTATCTTCAGATAAAGTATGCATATGCGGATTCCAAAACATGCAATATTCTTCATCATGTTGTGGAAGAAATTGAATGACTTTCCCAAGCCACCTGACCTCCTCACAAAAAACGTCTTCCAGGAGTTCTCTCTTGTTTCAGTAGCAAAACATTAGTGTGGTACTTTATGTGTTGCTTTAATGACATAAAGAGAACTTGTACTTTTATTTCCTTTTACTTTGGATATTTTTGCATACTTACAATCTTAGAGGTTGTTATCAGATGAACTACAATTTTTTTCTATCAAACTCTCTTTCCTTATCTATCAGCACATAAATTTTTTGTAGAATGCCACCAAATTTATCAGTCATGTTTCACTCTTAGTTGGCTGTCTCTGTGTCCTGGGTTACACAGAAATTCTGGTATCCACCTTTTCTTTTAACTTTTCTCCAAATATGCCTTTTTGGTGTTTTGCCTTCTTCAAAGAGGTTGAACTGCTAGTGATTAATGACTCAAATATTCCGCCACCTGCAGCAACTGCCCAGGTGCTGTAGCAGACTGGACTATTGGTGTTGGTGGGTCAATTAGCAGCGTGCTAAGCTAACAATGTGCAGTGGCCACCCAGGTCAGAGGCTGAAGGTGTGCACATCTGGCACCTCAAACTTGGTATTAAACAAGGTAAGGAAAGAGGCAAAGCCTGTGATGTAGGGTAGTGTTTCTTTTTCTTTCACAGATAACTCAGCTGTGATAACTCCCTGGAACATTCACACCTGGCCTGAAAGTATTCATGTCTTGTTGATGAGCCATAATGGCCCATAACAGACAGCTGCTAGAACAAGAGGGCACAAGGTTTAGGTTGGATATTAGAAATAAATTCTTTACAGAGAGAGTAATCAGGCATTGGAATGGCTTGTCCAGAGAGGTGGTTCATTCTCCATCCCTGGAGGTTTTTATGATGACACTTAGTGCCATGATCTAGTAATCACAGTGGAGTTGGATCAGGGGTTGGACTTGATGGTCTCAGAGGTCTCTTCTAATCTAGTTCATTCTATGTTTCATTCTATGATTCTATGACATAAGGGACAGCTGCAACATCTTAGAAGGTGTCAAAGACTCCTGAGGTTTGCTGCGTCTCACAGTGTTGCATAATTCAGTGTAAAACTCTCCACTCCAGGGAAGGTACTGGAGGCATTCCCACCTAAATCTTAGCATTTATAACTGAGTTTCAGGGTTTTCCCCATCTCCTGGGGCTTTCACCATGAGCTTTATGGATCTGGACTGCAACCACCACTTCAACAGGACTACAACCACCACTTCAACCAATGAAGATGAATATTGCAACAACCATGTCTTATCACTGGATCCAATGGGTGTCTTATGTGTCATTCCAGTCACCTGGAGTGTCTGCAGCCCTGCTCCAGCTGTCTGTACCAGCACTGCAGCCCCACTCCAGCAACAATCCATTATCTGCCAGTCTTGAATCCCAACCTGTTCCCTGGTTGTTCAGACAATTTCTCTGTGTTCCTCACAGATTCCTTGCCCCTGCTTCCTCCCTTTGCTCCCCTTCTGCTTGAGTTTGTTCAGGAGCTTCTTGTTCATCCATACAGGCCTTTTGTCTGAATGCCTCTTTGTTGGGATGCATTGCTCCTGAACTTGGAGGAAGTGACACTTGAATATTAACCAGCTTTCTGAATTCTTACCAACTTTCTTGGACCTCTCTTTCCTCCCAAGTTTTTCCTATGAATCAATCAGATTTCAGAAGAGGCCAAAGACTGCTCTCCTGAACTCCAGGATTCAGTTACTGTGTACCCTCCTTACTGCCCTAAGGATCTGAACTTCATAATTTCATGGTCACTTCAGCCACGGCTGTCTTTGTTTCATGTTCCCCACCTAGGCCCTCCTCTTTGGTGAGGATAAGGTCCAGCATAGCACCTCTCCTTGTTGTCTCCCCCATCACTTGGAGAAGGAAGTTATCATCAACACATTCCAGGAACCTTCTGCATTGCTTATGCCCTTGTGGGTTTTTCCTCCAACAGACATCAGAGTATATTTTCTAAACATGAGTTAAGGTTTTAGGCTGCTCTACAGTCTTAATTAGGTCACTGGCATCATCCTTCTTTTTTATTAGTATATCATACTTCTACCGTTCTCAGGGTTGTTCTAAATCTACCCTTGGAACAGTCGATTTCCACATATAATGTATTCCATAATTTTTTACAGATAGATAGTTAAACACTACTTTTGTCATTATAATGTATTACAGAAAGTTTTATCATTATCAGAAATGCTCATTCTCTCATATCATTACCTAAGCAACAGGTTTCACTTTTGCAGTTGTTTGGCTGAGGTTTTCTAAATTATTCTATTGTAACAATGGATTTTTTTTCATTGTTTCAGTTGGCCAAGTCTGTCAGGTGTCCATAAAAGACCATCTTGCATCTTCAGTCTCTCTTGTGTTTTCTGCCTTAGCACTGAGTGCCTTCCTGATGACTTCTAGGATTGTTGCTAAAAGAATATAGTGATTGTTTCCATGGTTAAATCATCCTGTATTTCACTGGTAACCTTAATTCAATATAGTGTTTAACTTCTCTGTATATTACCCATTCCCAAACAAGTACAAGGATGACAAAACATAGCAGGAAATGAGCATGTTTAAATGTTTTTTTTCAATGTCTCATTTCAGAATCAATGGCATTCAGTGGAACAGTGTATACACTCTGCAATGCACATTGTTCTGAGCACTGACTTTATCTTTTTGCTTTAAAGAAAGCTATCTTAAGCAATATTAAACTGAATTTTCTAAGAGTTTCACTGTAGTTGCACTGTGTTGAAAGTTTTGAAGTTGTTCTAAGAGGCTTAGTAGCCTCAATTTTTGGTGAAAGAAACTCTCCTACATTAGTGGTACTGAAGAGAAACTATTTTTGTTTCTATTGCATACATCTCAGAACACAGGAAAAAACAGTCCTAATATGATTCAGCTCAAGTACAGGTTTTATCTGGGGCAGTGGTTCACAAATCAGCTGCATAGGTAGTATTAGTTGTGCTAGAGAGGAGTATTTCACTTCTTGTAGGGATGTTACACAATACACACACAGATGCCCTCTTTTGAGTGGTGTCTCTGCCACCTATATGGATTGTTGTACAGTTCATTGAAAAAACATTGTTTATTCTCACAGAGCCCATGCCAGTCTTACTACAGAGTGGTATTTGATCTTGCTAGGTGTTTTGGCTAGCAGTCAGTAGTGTTTTATTATGTCAAATGTTGGTGAAGTTCTGTGAACATGATAATCTCTCCACCATCAAGAAGCTGTGTGATGGGTAGCACCTAACAATACACAGTTTCTCTATCCAAACTCGNTCAAATCTATAAGGGGTTTTTTAGTATATTTTATGTAGGGCATATAAAGCAGCTGACTGATATATGTGAACAGCTGCGGCCAGGGAGGAGGGAGATCGGTGAAGTCACTTGAACAGTGTTCAATTCTCTCTCTGATTTATGGATTTAATAGTATTTTAAAAAAAAAGTTTTATTTTTTTTCTTATAATTTCTATTACCAAGGGCTTCTGTGGCCATTTCTATGCT
>VWZD01011417.1:21654-38482 GCA_013396695.1 Sakesphorus luctuosus
GTTGTCATAGCAAATGGTGATGGGTGGTCTAAATTGTCACTAAAATTTTTATAGAAGACAGAATATAAAATTAGCTTGATTGTTTCTTCCATGGGAAAAGACTATCAAACATGAGATTGAATTTCATAAATTGATCTGCACTTAGGTAGTAGGNTTTTTTCTTATAATTTCTATTACCAAGGGCTTCTGTGGCCATTTCTATGCTGTCAGTGCCCTCCTCAATCACATAATATGTATGTTTTACACACATATATAATTTTTGTTTTATCTGTGACTTTAGCTTATTCATTCATTTCTTGTAATTCCACTGATCCTATCAGAATAATTCTATTCTCTGATAAAGTGATTTATTTCATTCACCTTCCCATATAATTATTTCTGTTGTAGTTTATCACTACAAATGTACATTCTTTTCCATTGTTTTGTTACACCACCACAATATTGATTTTGTTCCATGTTTCCTGTTCCTCAATTCATGCTAACTTACTGAATTTCAAAGACAGGATATATTGTTAGAAGATCTCATGTGTTTGCATGAATGCCTATTGTCAACCTGCTGATTCCTCATGTTGCTTGATAAATATTAATTACTGATCAAAGAAAGTTGTGAGTTGCGCAAACCCCATCTACACAGGAACATGGGAATTGCAACTATGAATTTTGTAGAGTTGGGTAACCTCCTGGTTCACAGAAGATTTCCTTGAAACCTGTCCAAGTTTTCTGTGGGACACTAGATTTTATATTAATTATAGTCTCAGTCCAACTCCAGTGTGTGTGTGTGTGTGTGTGTGTGAATAAGAGGAATTTCATTTGTATTATTTCTGAAACCCAGTTTCTCAGCTGAGGAGATCTACTTGAATTTGAGCAACCACAGATATATTACAGTTTTTCTCTTAAAGAATTGTTGTCAGTATTCTAGATTTTTTTTTCTTTATACTAATTGCAATGCTTTTCTTTAAAGATCTCTTTTGAATCAGAAGTCTTTTCTGTTATACATACAAAAAGACAGAAAAAAGTAAATAGAAAAGTGAAAAGCAAAATCTGACTTTGATATTTGGATCAAAATGTTTATTAAAATATGATGAAAATCACCTTTTCAACTGAGAAAGATGTATTGTACTATAGAAGTTGAATTTCAAGTTCCAGCACAATGGAATAAAGACTGTGCAACATATTCTTATGTACTTCCTCTATAGCTGTATCTTTGTAAAACAGAATAAGAGGACATGAAAGATTTTCACAACTTTTCAGAGTAGTTGTTGAGAAGGGTGGTAATATTTATACTTCATCTCCCTTTACAGGGCAAGTTCTATCTATCTTTGTTTATATGTCTGGTTGTTTTTTTAATGCAGTTTATAAACCAACATATTCTGCTCTGAGAAGACTACATTAAAATGTGTCCCTCCAGAGCAATATACTTTGCTGACACAGTTGGTTACTTGGTAGCCCAGGGAGCTGAAAGATGATGTTTGTTTGAAATTAATGTTTGACTGCTTTTATAGTACTCCATAAAATATGTAATTCAGCGTATAAATTTTTGGGAGCAACATGTATGGTTGCATAAAAAAAATGAACAAATATTTGCAGATCTAAGTCCTTCACCTTGTTTTTTCTTCCATTCTACCGAGGTAAAAGTGGTCTTAGTTCTTCCAATATACATCTGTGACATTGCAGAAAAAAAATAAACAAACCTAGTCTCACATAGCTTATTGTACAATCCCTAGACAAAAAGGGGAGAAAATTACTGTTGCTTACTTTAAAAAAAAAAAATTGAAATCCTCCAAGTAACAAGTGATAGAATAGGAAATGTCCTCAAGTTGCACCAGGGGAGATTTAGAGGGGATATTAGTAAAAATGTCTTCAGTGAAAGGGCTGTAAAGCATTGGAATAGGCTGCCCAAGGAAGTGGTTGAGTCACCATCTCTGTAAGTGTTCAAAAGACATAGCTGTGGCACTTATAGTGGTGGACTTGGCAGTGTTGAGCTAATGGTTAGGCTTGATGGTCTTACAGGTCAATTTCAGTCTATACAATTCTATGATTCTCTGATTCTGGTATTAAAGGCTGCTGAAATCTGCAGTATTCATAACCCAACTATATAGTCTAAGTATACCTTAAATGGAGGGTAATTCTGTGCTGATAACTTTCCTCTCCACAGTCCATAAGCCCATCAACTAAAATGTCTAGAAACAATTTTTTGAGATCATATTCATTTTGATTTGCGGTGATGAATCAACTGCTGATCTTTTCAAGGTACCAGAAAGGTCAGCTTATGTAAGTGACACTACTAGTATTGAAGACTCAAGTTATATGAATAAATTTTTGAAGTGTTGAATTCAAGGAAAATTCCCTACTTCTGTGCACTTTATTCTTTCAGAAGCTGTGTGTGCATGTGAAATTCTAAATATCTTTAAAATTCTGCAGCAGTTTCTGAGTAGAGTTGGATCCTGACAGTCCACATAAGCATAACTGAATTAGTTTACATCACGTTGGATTCTGACACTCTATATAAGCATAATTAAATTAGTCTACATCAAGTGGCTATCAATGGTAAAAACAATACATTAGAAAAATCACCTAAAATAATGTTTATCAACCAGCTGTTAAAAAGAGTAATTTATTTGTTTTATTGCACATTTGCATAACAGGGCAAACCAGCAACTCTCTGTAACAGATGTGCTTGTGGCAGGGAGATTTGATTACTGGCATCCATTATTAATCACTGCACAAATCTTAAATGATTTGTTTTAACAGTTTGATCAATTTACATCAGAGTACTTGCATTTGTGCACAAAATGTGAAGATAAAACGTCTGTCTACACCTTTACCAGCAGCATTGATATTTTAATAAGGTTGAAGTTTGTGTTAAGGAAGACACAAGAGACTGACAGCTTTTGAAAAGAAAATTTCACTGTTTCTGAGAATAATACATAGCCAAAAGGCATTTCATGTCGGCAGTAATATCTATATGGTGCTTCTTTTGACTTGAAAAAATAGGAAAATAATTTTACAGGGTCATCAAAACTTTCTCAAAACTTTTGCCAATTAAATTGGAGATGTTTTTATTTTGTTATGGGGTCTTTCTATAAATTGCTGACTCTTTGGGAAATTATAACATATGTTTTCATCATTAAGGAACTTAAATTTTGTACCAAATTTCTTCTAACTTAGAAAATTACTTGTAAATTCCTAGTGATTAGAAAAACAAATACTTTATTTTATGAATTTTCTTTTACTAAATTTTTAGTTCCAAAGGAGGCAAAAGGATTGACATGCAGCTCAGCTGAAGCACAGCCTAGAATTGGTAACATCTGTGTACTTTAACACATTCCAGATAAGATGTATTGTTTTTCTAGCTAAGGATAAGAACTTTAAATTGTTTATATTTATGTCGTTAATGCATCTGAATTACTGTATTGACTATCATTATTCTCTAAGCAACTAAGCAACACCTCTGAGTCAACTGTCCTTGTCCTTATGGGGTAATTCAATTTGCCAAAAATTAACTGGAAGCATCACACAGCTGGTATAACCCAGGCTAGAAAACTACAAAAACCTGGACATTATGGTACCTCTGCTCTATGGTACCATGCTCTCCTTGATATTCTGCTTGTTAACAGAGTGGATCTCATGAGTGAAGTGGAAGTTGGTGGCCATCTTGGCAACAGCAATCATGAAGGGATCGAGTTTAAAATCTCTGCTGACAGGAGGAAAAGTGCCAGCAAAAATTCAACTCTGGACATGAGGAGATCAGACTTCAGGCTGCTCAGGGAATTAGTAAGTAAGGTGCCCTGGGAAAATGTTTTTGCAGGTCCTGGGGTCCATCAGTGCTGGTCTCTTTTCAAACATCACCTCCTAAGGGCACAGGAGCAGGGAATTCCCACATGTCAGGATTCAAGCAGGTGAGGCAGAAGGGAATCTTGGCTGAGCGGGGATCTTCTCTTGGAAATAAGGCATAAATGGAAGGTGTATGCCCAGTGGAAGCAAGGTCAAGTGACATGGGAAGAATTCAGAGATGCTGCTTGCCACTCTAGGGAGAAAATCCATGCAGCCAAAGCTCAGATGGTGTTGAAGCTGGCCAGAAATGTGAAGGACAATACAAAGAGTTTTTAAAAATACATTAGTGGCAATAGGTAGTATAGAAGTGTCACTGGCCCATTATAGGATGACAATGGTCGCCTCACAAACAGGGAAAGAGACATGGCAGAGTATTTAATGTTGGGGGTTTTTTTGCCTCTGTCTTCAACATGGATGATGGATCAAGGGGGTCTCAGTACCAGGAGCTGGAGGACCTTGACTGTGAGAATTATCATCTCCCAGGTGACCCTGAAATTGTGCAGGATCTGCTGCTACAGCTGTATTCCTACAAACCTATGGGGCCTGATGGGATTCATCCCAAGATCCTCCAAGAGCTGGCTGATATCATCACAAAACCTCTCTTGGTTTTTGAGCAGTCTTGGAAAACTGGAGAGGTCCCAGCTAACTGGACTCCAGAAAATACAGGGTTGTTAATCTCACTTCAGTGCCTGATAAAGTTATGGAGAAGATTATTCTGGGAAGTATTGAAAAGCACTTGAAAGACAATGCTATTTTCTTGGTAAAGGTGAAATCCTAGATGATGTAAGTCCTCAGCTGACATGGAAACTGCATTAATGGTTGTACAATAAGTAATTTCTGCCACCATAAAATAGTCTTGTTTATATATAATGGCTGAAACACTGTGGTTTCACATAACCTCTAAGACAGAATCAAGGGGCAGAAAGCTTTCTAACTTCATACTGCTTGTAAGATCAAAATAAAGATGTTCAGCTATCTTTTCATATTCTTGTGTCCCAGAGGAAGTCTTAAGGATCACACTGTATCTCTTGCTATCTGTCTTCATAGGTGCTGTGCTATGCCTCTTTCCACAAAGTTCAGGTGGTTTCTGAAGGTAAATCACCTCATAACCAGTACAGATGATGGTACTGTTGTCAAGGGTTAAATTAGTTTGTACCAGCTGACTATATTTGAAACATAAGTCATATTCAGGCAAGGAAAAGTTAAAGTGCTCAAGATCTAATGGCTGCAAATATGAAAATAGTAGTCTTTTATGCCATATAAATGATCCTCATACACTGTGGAGATTTCCCCAAGGTACCTACAATTCTTCTACAGGAAATTAAGGAATCCAATCAGTGTTTCTAGGTTTTATACATCACATAGATCAAACAGCTAAAATGAGATAGGAGATTTTAAAAGTGATTTTGTTTCAAAACACAAGATTTCAGATCTTTTAACTAACATTGCAGTAGATCACATAGATTTTATTATACACCAAAAAAAATGAAGAAAGTACATTTTTCATTCATTCCCGATTAAACTGGGAAATTTTTTGACCTAATAACATTAATGATTTTTTCTGCTCTAAGTTTTGCTTTGCAGCAAAACCAACACACTATCAGATGGAAACATAAGAAAAGGCTTGTAAATCAGGGTTATGAGTGGTTCAGCAATTCCAATATGAGCTATAGGACAAAATGCCTAAGAGAGTAAGAAGTTAATACAATCCAGACAACAAACTTAACTCTATTACAGATACACAGCCATCTCCAAAGTCATTACTGCAGTTGCCTGAGGTGTCTGCTGAGGAGCCAGATGTCACTCTTCCATAACATTGTGTGTTATGGTTGTCATTTAACCTGAAGGAGAAGGAAACATTGTGTTTAGGTGCAACAAATGTATACCCTAGACTCAACAGTATTCCCAGTTCTTTTATAAAATCATAAAATGTGAATTTCCAAGGCCACCTTTAATGCTCAAGGCATCTGGTTTCATTGTATTCAACACATAGCACTATTTTTTGCAGAATATTTGTATTCATTTTCCATAGAAATTCCCTCATATTTTCATACTACATCCCAAAAGAATGTAACATACACTCTTGAGGTCACACTATAACAACACCAAACTGACAGGCTGTGGCAAAACCTTCATATTATTAATTTAGTAAGAAAGGACTTAAGTAATTGATATCTTGAGTTACCAGACCTCTTCATAATTGTGCAGGTCCTGGGGCCATGAAAGGAAGTAAGGATCTTGATGCTTTAGTTTCTAAAACTGAAAGTTAAACTCCAAATAAACCCTAATAATTCAACAGGAAAAAATAACTCCAATTAAAAAAAAACAAACAAAAACAAAAATAAAAACCAAACCAAACCAAAACAACCAAAAGAAAACTTGTCTGCATTGCCACCAGCTTTTTTTCTCAGTGCTGCAGTCTCTGTAGCATTAAGGGATAAACTAGTCTTACAACATTTTCCATTTCAAAAGGTGTTTTCTGTTTGCCCTGTCTTTGAGGTCACTGCAGCACCCAGAATAGACTCGTAAACTGGTCATTTGAAGTTCTGGATTTCCAATCCATAACTGTGACATCAGACCTAGTCCTAACACACAGATAAAATTAAAAGCCTCATCTACACAAAATAAATAAGAAAAAATATTGGCTAATATCAGGAAGAATGCTGAAGCCAAGGATTTACGTTTTCTATTATTCTAGTGATGAGTTTTCTGGTTACAAAACAAGGTTAGGATTTGTGAATAGTGTTTGGAACTTTTATCTGTCTGCCTTGATCATTGCTTCATGCCATACATTCCCAAATACAGGGAGAGATCAGATATTGATTGGCACCAAGAACTTCTGTTATTATTTTTAATGATGTAATATTTCTTATACCTAAAGTTCAGACAAGGGCAACCATACAAAAGTGTGCATGCTGCTTAAAGCCAAGGATTTCTTTTCTTTTTCATTCAATTGGTCTTGTGGGCAGAGTTCAGTCTGGGAACAAAAAGAAATCACAGGAATACAAATTTTTAAAATCAATTTTTCATGAACTAATAAAATAAGAAAGAGAATTAGAGGGGCTTTTGCTGAGTTCTCTTTTTTTTTGAAGACTTGATGCACACATTTGTGTATAAACAAACTTGGTCTTACTTAAAAATGTAGTGATTATTTTGAATATGACTTTTCAGTAGCAAATAGTTTTCATCATAGAATGGCTTGTGTTGGAAAAGACCTTAAAAACCATCTAGTTACAACCCTCTGCTGTGGGCTGGGACACCTCCCATGGCACAGGTTCCTCAAAGTCTCACCCAATCTGGCTTTGAACACCTGCAGAGATGTGGCATCCACAACTTCTGTAGGCGACCTATTCCACTGTCTCACCATCCTCACAGTAAAAAATTTCTTCTTAATATCTAACCTGAATCTACCCTCCATCAGTTTAAAATCATTACCCCTTTTCCTATCAATATACACCTTGATAAATAACCCTCTTCAGTTCTCTTGTAAGATCCCTTGAAGTACAGGAAGGCCATTATAAGGTACTTCCAGAGCCTTCACTTCTCCAAGGTGAATAACCCCAACTCTCTCAACTTGTCTTCATAGGAGAGGTGCTTCAGCACCTGCATCACCTTCATGGCTCTCCTCTGTATCCACTGCAGCAGGTCCCAGGTGAGGTATCACAAGAGCAGAATAGAGGGGGAAAATAACCTGTGATCTGTTGGTCATACTTCTTTTGACGCAGCCAAGGATATGGTTGGCATTCTGGGCTGCAGGTACATATTGCTAGCTCATGCAGTTTTTTTATTGATAAATACTCTTTTCTGGAGGGCTGCTGCCAATCCACTTGTAAACCAGCCTGTATCCATGTTTGGGATTGTCCTGACCAAGCTTCACGACCATATTCAACTTCGTGAGTTTTGGATGAAGCCTGTCAAGATCCCTCTGGATGACATGCCTTCAGTCCAGTGTGTCAACTACACCACACAGCTTGGTGTCATCACCAGTCTTGCTAAGGGTGTCCTCAATTTCATTGTCCATGTCTCCAATAAAGATCTTAAATAATACCAGTCTCTTAAGACCCTTAAGGGACACAAGTCACTACAGGTCTTCACTCGCAACACTGAGTACGCTCATCCTGTCAATTCCTTATCCATCAAGTGGTTCATTCAATCCGTATCTCTCCAGTTTATAGACAAGGATGTAGTGCAGAACAGCGTCACATGCTTTGCACAAGTCCAGGTTGATGACTTCAGTCGCTCTTCCTTTGTCCATTGATTCTATACCATTGTCCAAGCATGAAAACTATATTTTCTAATCCCACACTCTGCTTTATAATTACTTTTAGGCATTATGATACAGGTCAAAAATGGAGATGGCATCCATAATTTTAAAATTGCCTTTATTTACTTGGCATTTTAATTTACATTCCTTTAGCTAAAATTCAATTAGTTGGTTTTCATTCATGGAAAGGAAGGAAGTGCCTGAGTTCTATTGACATACAATGATTCTTGGAGGGTGGAAACATGATGACTTTCACAATCCCACCCAATGATATTACTATAGGAAAACTTTATTTTTTTCCCCTTTTTGCATATCTGAAGCTGTTTATCCAAATTATGCCAATATATTTGCCTTTTTCTTCCTCTTCAAATTGATGAATAATCTATTTGCACTATTCAATTAGCTTTCCTATTTTTCTTTTTTTTTCTTTTTTTTTTCTGTCTGAAGCAGTTATTTCTCAGGCTGAAAGCTTTTATTCTTGGTAATTGCCTAGAAGTAATAGTTTTGATTTTGGAAATTCTGAAATATGTGGTAAGCTGTTATGGAATATAATTTGGTGGGAACAGAGAGGAACAGGGATAGGGAGATGACTCATTTCCAATTTCCCATTTTAAAATAACAACTTGTCCTAGTTCAGCAAGTGGGACCAGTTGTCACTGTGTGGGGGTGGCCAAAGCTATGTATTCTACCCCCATCTATTCATTCCCAAGGTCAATGGCCCATTTGCAGCAGCTTCCCAGGGAGTCGTTAGCACCTCCACTCCCAGCCTGAGGGGGTGTAGCTGCTAATGGGCCATCAACAGTCCAAAAATAGCCCATGACTCACAGAGTTAATCACCCATTGTGTGAGTCCCCGCCCCACGGGAGGGACTGGATGCTCCCTGAAGGTACAAAAGGGGGTGGGTAAGAAGACCGGANTGCTGCTGTTTTCATAAATAGACCTATGTTTAAAGGTATAGAGGTGTTATTCAAAGTTCATAGCTTCAGTCTCTGGGTAGACTGATATCCTCTGCAACCTTTACCTACATTTCAGTGTATTCTTCTTGTCTCTGAACTTATGCATAGTAAAATACAAAATAGATTTGTTGTGTATTTGGTAGGCCTCTTTCTCATCTAAAAGCAGCATCTCTATCTGAGGGGAGCACTGTCATGCTTGCTGAGTTTAGCATCTATTATAGTTCCTACTTCCTTGTTTTTCACTAACCAGACATTTGATATATGCCCGTGAATGCTGTACTATGAAGACTAAGGGGCTGTGCAAGCCAGTGCCTCCCTGCAGGCTCATGTCACAAGCCACGTGAACTCCCCATTAATATCTTGTAGCCAGGGCCTATCCCTTTGCCCAAGCCAGGAGCAGGGTAGGCTAGGGGAAACAGGATAGACAGATTGTCAAGAAAAATCCATGGTGATGAGGTCTGTCTGAGGAAATGCTGGGAATTTAAGTCAGTGATTCCAGCTTAGAACAAGTCCTGGAGACCATAATGAGGGTCGGACACAATCCCACAATTGCTGGGCAAGCCTAGAGGCACATCCAAGCTCAAGCTAGGGAGTTCATTATCTGTGTCAAGTTCAGGGTCCAGACCACCAGGGTACATGACAGTGACACAGTTTGAACTGTATTTCCTGCAAGTCTCAGAGGGAGACCTCCATGTTAAAAGCCATTCCCATTGGCAGAGGTGTCAGCCTTACCTGTGGACTCCCAGCAGCAATGCTAGGTGCTGCTCTTCCCAAGGGTTCCCAGAGAGGAAGGAACTACTTTCAGCTGACCTGTTACTGATCTGGTTCCCAGCTCAGGCAGCCAAATCCCAGGAGATGGGAAGATGCACTTAAGGCTCTGGCACTAAGAAAGATACCTTCATTTTGCCATCTAATGCAAGAGAAATTGAGAGTCTTCTACTTCAAGATTGCCTAAAGTTCAATGGTAAGTGAACTCTGAAAAATTCAAATGTTTTAACTGCTAGTGATATAGGAATCAAAAGGACTCAAGTCTCCTTCAACTTGATTTAGATAACTTCATCTTGAACTAGCCTGTGAACACAGATAGAACTGATATGTAATCACTGCCATTAGTCTGCCTTTCTTAAGCCTCCTGTCAGGAAGAGAATATCTACCTTGAAGTATAATTTGTTTGAATGAGAATGTCCTTTGCCTGTATGAAGCATGTAAAATGTAGACATGTGTAAGATTTGAAACATGTATCCTCCATGTTCATGTAGTAGCAAGGTTAGGCAGTTCTTTATCCAAAATTCTATATTCAGTGATGAACCTCTGGGTCTTCTCCAAGGTGGTGAGGGGCCTTGAGGGGAAGCCATATGAGGAGCGACGGAGGTCACTTGGTGTGTTCAGCCTGGAGAAGAGGAGACTGGAGGGAGACCTCATTGCAGTTACAACTTCCTCCTGGTGAGGGGAAGAGGAACGGCAGACACTGATCTCTTCTCTGCAGTGACTGGTGACAGGACCCAAGTAAGTGGCCTGAAGTTGTGTCTGAGGAGGTTTAGGTTGGATATTAGCAAAAGGTTTTTCACTCAGATGGTAGCTGGATACTGAGACAGGTTCCCCAGGAAAGTGGTCAGAGCACCAAGCCTGCAAGAGTTCAAGCATTTGAATGATACTCTCAGTGACATGGTGAGACTTTTGGGGATAGTTCTGTGTAGAACCAGGAGCTGAATTCAATGATCCTTGTTGGACCCTTCCAACTCAGCACATTCTGTGATTCTGTGATATATGTGGGCAGAATCAAAGTACTGTAATTTCCACTCTATAAGGGAAGTTATATAGGATCACTTTTGTTGAAATGGGTCTATGACCCTTTTTTGGACTTATTCATTTTGCAATATAAAATGGCAACACTTGAAATTTTAAGAATCCGCAATAATTACAACTAGACTGTAGCTCCTTTTAATAATGTCATACAGTGAAAATTGCATTATGACATGTTTCAAATGTTTTATTTGTTACCCCATCACACCCATCACATCTCATGGTTTTGTTTCATGTATTTTCCTTGAAAATACTGAGAGTGAAATGTGTGAAGAAGAAGGAGGTGCATGTTTTGTGAAAGTGAGATTTGCTACTGAAAAAAACCCGAGATAGAATAGTATGGAACGCTCTGAGGTTTTTTCAACCTGTATTTCTTGGTAGACCAGTATTTACTGCTAGGATATACCTGCCTTATGCAAGAGGATCACAAACGTATATCCAATTCTGAATGAACACAGCAGGATTTAAACATGCACACAAATCATAATGACTAAATATCAGTGACTAAACTGTGTCTGTGAAATATATGCACATATGTAAAAAGGCAATTGTGCTTAAGTCATGCATATACATGAGCAAGATGAATAATTGTATGTGCAGGCTACCACCAGTGCGTGAAACTACCTGTTTTGCAAGTGTAAATTAGTGTTTTTCATGTCCATTTACCTGTTTGCTGTCCTTATATTTGTTGTGTTCAAGTTAACTGACTGTCTGATAATTTGTCTTAGGATAGAAACAAAAGAATGAAAGAAAAAAAATAATCTTGAGAAGAAATAAAAATGTAAATCTTTTTCATTCTTATACTAGAGATTTAATATTCATGTCATTGAATATTTGTAAGACATATTAAAATCATATATTGTTAGTACTATCCTGCATAACAGCCAGTGCTTCAGAACACATACATGAAGATTGATGCACTTAGTTGCCCAGTTCAAATAACTAAAAATTACAATAAGAATATGACTTTCCTTTTAACACTAAATTTTTAAAATATACTTCTGTGGTGGGTCGACCTTGGCTGGACACCTGGTGCCCACCCAGCTGCTCTATAACTCCCCTGCCCAGCTGTAAAGGGGAAACAAAACAAGATAGGAAACAACTCGTGGGTTGGGATAAGGCAGTTTACTAAGGCAAAAGTAAAGTGAAAGTAAAGCAAAAGCAAAGTGAAAAATATCAAGGTTTATTCTCTACTTCCCATCAGCAGTGATGTCCAGCCAATTCCCAAGAAGCAGGGCTTCAGCACATCTAATGGTTTTTTAACAGGCAGCCACTGGAAACAAAAAATGCCCCCATTTCTGCTGCTTTCCTTAGTTTTTATATCTGAGCTGATGTCACGTGCAATGGAATATCCCTTTGGTTAGTTTGGGTCAGCTGGCCTAGTTCTGTCCCCTTCCAGAATCTTGCCCTCAGCTGGGGCAGGAGTGTTATAGTGCTGATGCTGTGCTCAGCAGTAGCCAAAACACCTTTATGGTTACCAATGCAAAGCATAGCACTGTGAGGGCTACTATGGGGAAATGAACTCTGTCTCAGCCAGATCCAATAAATTGAGAACAAAGAGCACTCAAAATAACGAAGATAATTGAGGTAAAAAATACTCCATGGAAACTGAAAAAGGAAAGTCAGATATAGAACACACTTGTCTTCAAAATGTTGCACAATTGCAAAATGTTTTATAATCCCTAAATCTGCTTTGTCCTGACCCTACAATTTACCTATTACAGATAAGTCACTGATAGCACTCATATAGTTAAGTTCCATTCTCTGGAGTTGGCATTTCCAGAGCAAAATGTTAATTTCTGGTTTCATTCACCTTTCTTGGTGAGATGTCAATGCATTGATGCTGCCACCTGATCTGCAAGTAACTATACATTACTATTCCAAGGATCACAGCACCACCATTTCTATTGCAAACTTTGTAATTACTTTTCCGTAGATGTAACTGTTGGAGTACTCCTCCAAAGACAGCTCAAACTAAAGCAAGCTACAAATATAAATAATTTGGAAATTAATAGCCCTCACTATGTATTCTTCCTGTTTAAGTACATGGCAGCATTCTTACCTGCAAATCCTTGTTCTATTCATTCGGGACAGTGAATTAGTTGAAGTTGAAACAGTGTTTTGTTTACTTCTCTTACGGTCTCTTGAACTGCTAACTGCTGAAAGTACCAACCAAGATTTATATCAAAGGTTTTTTTGATATCCTCTTTAAAGATCGAGACATCAGTGTATCTGACATAGCTTTTCCATCCCCCCACAAAAAAAAAAAAAATCAAATGACATGATGAGCAATGCTTAGCTACCAGTACTAGGCAATAAAAAGAACTTTTTAATGTGTTCAAATTTTTAAAAGAACAGACTCTTGAGCAAAACTTTGTGGCCCTATCTCTTGAAGAATATAGTACACTTAAAAAAGCATCCTAAATTTTCACTGTGTCTAACAGGCTTGCCAGCACTTCCCAGCTTTTCCAATTGCTTTTTCCAGCTCTTCTGTATTTTTCCTGAACCTATGTAGAAGCCAGTTTTGGAGACGGTTTAGCAGAGGCCATCTATGAGAATATCAGTGCTGAATATAGTAAGTATCTTGGGGAAACTGCAACCCTTTTGCATAAAATTCATTCAAGGCAGAAGTATTCAGCCCTGAAATCTTCTGTAGGCCAAGGTCTCTTCATTCCTCATGTGTTTGAAAAGTCCAGCTCAGTAAGATGGATTTTGAAAGGAAATGCTTCATTCTGTAGTAGAGAAAAAGAGAAGTTGGAGTCAGGTCAACTGTCTATAAATCTAATAGTGGTGTCTAAAATGCTGGTAGTGGTTTTTAAACTGTTGCCTTTTTTCAGAGCTTGTCCAGTAGTTAAATGTGTATGCAACATAATTGTGAGAATGCCAAAAATAAACCAAGACCTGGCAAACTAAACGAAAAGCTCTGTGGATGGCATGTTCATGTTTTCTGTCATTGAGATGACCCTTTTACCTAGATACATCCTATGTTTCCTTAAATAATCCAGATATTCCTGCTTGTTTCCTAAAGCCAGGAGTGGTTCTTCCAAGACCACTTAAACTCCTCACTTTATAAACTTAGACAAATACACTGCAGAAGACATTTGCCTTTATAAACCTTAGTTGGGTATTGCCAAAAGTATCCCTGGGAAATTCTGAGCGCTCATGGCCCACCTGGCACAACTCCAACATTCAGTGTTGATATGGAATTCAAGGGAAAGTATTTGCATTTGAGATAACTAGCAAGTCTGTCTTCTCTTCCCTTCCTCCAAACTGCCAGTTGCTAATTCTCTGGATCCACAGAGTACTCTGTTAAATCTACTTATTGCTTCACTATCTGTTTAATAATAAAGTAAAATTGACCGTAGTCAAGCTATAAAATAAATTATACATTAAATCTCTCTTTCAATAGTGTGACATTAAATAATTAGTTTATTTATGGTTTATTTTTATCATGATTTTATTTTGTTGTTCTATAAAATATTTAATTGATAAAAGTATCTTATTTACTGAAAAGTACAGAATGGAGAAGCCCACACAAATTATGATAACATCTTATTATCATTCTATTTAGCTTAATGAAAGGGCCTGCATCAAAGGATCTAACCCCAGAGGATTTTCCAAAGTAAGATTTATGCTTTGCTACTTTAGTCTCCTTTTTTAACCTGAAGCAGAAGGGGTTTTGGATGTTTTTGGCTCTGCTGTTGTTTCACTTGTATAATGTATATTATACCTTTGAATGACCTCAGCATTGTCAAGGTTTCACAAATCTTGATTTGAGCTAACTCAGCCACAAAAGTATCTGAAAAAATAAGTTTTTAAGATGGTAAAAACCGTTACATTTAATGAGTACAATGCACACGTAATGATGCACTGAATCAGTATGAAGCCTCAAAAAATTATTTCTGTTGGCACTATAAAAGGAATGCAATTTTTCTTGTTGAAATACCATTTTTCAGTTACTGCATGACTGATGTGGTAATTATCCCCTACACCTGGGATTTAAATCCAATCCTACAAGCCCATTTTCTGTTTGCAAGCTGTCAGACTGATGCATAGTCTTTGTTCTTATCTGGCAATAGGCAAGGAATCAGTAATTCAGAAACAACAAAGCCACTGATGGGTCATCATGTAATCTGCACTGAAAATTGCAATCTGTAATGAGACTGGAAACACAGATGAGCAGACTAAAACTGATTACCTACTATATCTAAAATTTTCAATTTTGTTGCACAAATATGATCAAATTCACTCATAAATTTGGGGATTAGTTGAGAAAGAGTAAAGATTACTTTTAAATAAGGTGAAAAGGAGATAAGTTATTTAAATGTAAATTATTTGTTTTACAGCAATATGGTTCATCTCCAAGGTGATTCACATCTTCACATTATTTTTTTTCCNGTGTTTTCTGTACTAATGAGATTATGACTAGTATGATGAATAGAAATAAATTACCATAGATATTTCCAATAGGGTTCTGACCAAGCATTTGACTGAAAAAGGAAGAAATGCATGTTTTTTCCAGTTATTGAGGACATTGACTGAGACATTCTTCTGTTCAAACTTCCTTGAAGAAACTTGATCTTTTTCAGATGTAAATATATTTTTTGTTTTCCTAAGCATAATCTTTGGCCCCAGAAGATACTGTAAGTTCTCCACTTGTGTTCAACATGTGTATTTCGATTTAATCTAGAAAAGATAGATCTGCCCAAGAAAAGAGAAGTAAATCTATTATTTTTGTGACAGAATTGGATAATCACTCTAGAAAAGACTTTAAAGGCACAAAAGACATCCAGAACACATATTTACTACAGTATATGATATGCAGAGGCCCATACCAGCTATTTAATTTAGCTTATTCATGTCGACATCTTCAATAACAATCTGAAACTAATTTCAGTTTGGTTTTATTTCATTATTATTTTTGTGGGTTTTTTTGCATTAAGTTTATAACCAGTAATTGCCTTTGGAATGTGTTTGCCAGCAGCCAGAGCTCTTTAATGAAGGTCTGCCATGTCTTTGCATGAAAATGGTTATGGATGCTGTTCAGTTCTTTGCCCTTAATAACATGCTACAAACACATCTACTGATAAAAGTCCTTGAAGAGTCTCAATACGAGATATTTAATTCATAAATCTCCAACTTTTTGGGGAGGATGCCAAGATGACTAGTGCATCTACGGTGGCCATATATTCTAGCATTGGATAAGGAGACCACAAATCAGGTTCTAATTTTCTTCAGATTTCCTTTCAAGCGAGCCCTCGTCCTTCCTGTCTTCTCCAGCTGTAGAATGATATAAGTCCAAGGTGATATAGTATATAGAAATCAGGTGAGAAAATAAATTATTATAGTAAGTAATTGAACTGTTGGAAAAATAAATCCAGACTATTTGCTCATATGCTTCCTGCCAAATGGGAACTTTTGAAGTAATTTCATTTTGCCTGCTATTATATCAAGGACTAAAAAGATAAAATGTCGTAATTCATTCCATTTCTTCAAATTAATCCAGAAACCTTTACTGTATTAGCAAATATAATAGCTGGTTGTAGATACAAATGTTATCATAAACAGCTATATTTTCTTTAAATCTCCACACCTGATATTCACTGATGGAAGATACATAACCGTGGTCCTTCTTGAAATGCAACATTACTAAGCTTTAACTGCAGTCTTTAGTCCTATAATGTCCATGCAATTCAGAGGTTGATTTGATGAGTGTAGCACTTGACTGACATGTGTACAGTGTTCCCAGTAATGAGTTTATAGNTATCAGCTGTCATGTTATTTTATACTTTTAATGTTTGTAATTAATTCATTACTGTTCATGCTGAAAGAGTGATAATAGGATCATCTAAATGATTGTGTCCTAATTAACTTTTGTTTATCCTTATGCTACAGTCCTGCACATTAGGTATTATTCTTTTCAGTAACCATATGTATTTTTAGCTGAAAACTGCAGAAATAAAGAAGAAAA
>VWZD01011417.1:40046-82597 GCA_013396695.1 Sakesphorus luctuosus
TCAAATCTTACTTCCATGTTTTAAATGCTGCTGAAGGGTAATCTTATTGCATTCTATTTTGAAAGATGCTTTTAATGGTGTTTTATGCCAAATAAAAAGGCATTTTAGTTTTTATATCTCTTGCCACTAAGTGTCCATGAAATCTTTCTTTCACAGTCTTTCACAGTCACTAAAATAGCTACTTTGGTAATTGTGTTGAAATCTAATAGGTAGGTTTATGTATAAACACAACTTTTTTATGTTTTTTTTTGTAATATTGGAAGGAAAAAATATTAAAATCAATTTCAGTGATCACTGATTATAATCCACCATCCAAACGATAATAATACATACTTTCATGTCCAATCAGATTTTCTAGGTTTTTCAAGACTTATGCATATTTCAAATCCACCACATGCCAGAATTAATCTGTTTGCTTTGAAAGATGATGTCTTGTAAAGTTTCAGGTGTCATGGCCAACAAGCCATTGTTGTTTTTGTCTTGAGGAAATGTGTCTTAATCCCAAACAAAATTTTAAAACTTAATGTCTTAACTAATTTTACAATCTAACTAATGTCTTACTACAGAAAGAAAAGCAAACAGTGGTCTGGATACTATTCTTGTCATTTTGAAGTGTAAGTACTTCTTTATTTCAGAATATCTGCTACTGAAATATGTCCTAGACAAAAACATCAAACATATTTTTGTTTTTTCTAGAATATTTGACACACCTTTTTGTAAGTTTATGATTTTTAATATAATCTTTTTGCAAAGCTACAAGTCAATTCTTAAGAAGCATCTCTATTTTGCAATCTGTTTGGATATAATTTGTCAAAGAATGACTGTAGCTTGAAGGATAAGGGACAGCAACTTGTTGGTATTGCACTGTGAAACTTTGAAGAGGAAAGAGAAAATCGGAGTTCAAAAAGGACTTTTTAGTTATTTGTTTTACAGACACAAAGAAGGATCTTGCAATCCAAAACCACATTGTAGAGATAGGAAAGGAAGTTGATTATTTTCTCACTCAGTTATGTCGTAGTATAATTTTATTTTTCATTATTCCAACTGGAAGTCATGTTTTTGGAGTTCATTAGTGATGAGTCTAGCCTTCATTTTACAGGAAAAAAAAATGAAAGTAGCATACATAGCAAGAGATGAGAAGAAGATGTCAGTTTCCTTATACCAAGAATACCTTTAAATAACTTATCGGGAATTTTATTAAGAAATACATACTTTCTGCAATTTGCCACAGAAATGTTACCTACAGTGACAACAAGACATACCTCTCTCCCCAGCAAGCTTCATTTCACTATCAAAGAATAACAATGCCTGCAAGGTATGAACAGAACATTCCTTCCATTTTTCAATTCTGTCACACACTTTTATGTTTTGTTCATAACGGCAACTGTCTTGCTTGATGTATCATATAGATGTTCTCACCTGCTTGTTGTCATTCAGCTGCTAAATGAGAAGAATGAATATGTATAATTCTTTCAAAATTGCATTATAATGACACAGTCTGGCATATTTTATAATACATCCCACCAGACTACGATTATTTCATGAAGTTGGCATTCAAGTTACACTACTTGGTTTCTGATATCTCTTGCCAACTTCCTCAATGCAAATGATTAAAAGTGATAAGAATGGAAAAAGTTTCCAAGTATAGACTTGATAGATGCATAAGGAATGGTAACATTCAATTCTTTGTCACCCATTAAGACACAATAATAGTTTGCTTTAACACGGAGGGTTTTTCTAAACATTTTTTTAATGCCTGAGTAAATGATAGGGATATTTTTGTCTTAAATACATGGGAAATCAAACATTTTAGATTTTATTTCTTCACAGGGATTTCTTCTATTTTCCAGTATTTAATTGTCTACTTTGGTACCATGAAAATATATTGTGTTGGTAACTCCAGTTTGTGATTTTTGTAGTTTAACACCAGTCAGCAACCAAGTGCCATGCAGCCACTTAATCACTCCCCTAGCAGTGGGATCAGAGAGAATAAAGTGTGTAAAATCTAGAAAATTCATGGCTTGAGATGAAGACAGTTTAATAGATAAAGCACAAGCCACTCATGCAAGCAAAGCAAAACAAGGAATTTAATCACTGCTTTCCATGAGCCATCTCCAGGAAGGCAGAGCCCCACATGTAATGATTACTTCAGAAGACAAACATCATCCCCAGTTTTATATACTGAGCATGATGTCATATGGTATGGAATGTTCCTTTGGTCAGTTGGGGCCAGGTGTCCTGGCTGTGTCTCTCCCCAGCATCCTAGACACCCCCAACTTCCTCCCCAGTGTGGCAGTAAAAAAAGCAGACAGTCTTGGTTCTATGTGAGCACTGTTCAACAATAACAAAAACACCTCAGTATTATTATCACTTCTCAGTATTATCATCATTGTGCTTGGCACAAATCCAAAACCCGGACCCATGCTAGTCACTATGAAGAAAATTAACTCTACCCTAGTCAAAACCAGCACAGTAATGTTTAGCTTTTTGATTATTCCAGATGAAGCCATTCTCTCTTCTATCTTTTTTTTTACACTGATTTTAGTCACTGTAACAGGAAAGTGGAGTACTTCTTTGCGATAGCGGAGTGACTCCAGGTCCTGGGAGCTAACCTGTTACCTGGAGGGGAGGTGCTCCCACTTGTTCCCAGCCACATGGTCCCCAGGGTGCCTGAAAAGAGCCACACAGAGGCCACAGGAGAAGAATGAGTTTATTGATCATGTGTAGGGGTATATAGAGGTTTTGGGGGACTCAATCTACTACCAATAAGGAACCAGGGGGGATTTGAACTATTACCAATAGGAATCCAGGGGTAACAACCAATAGGAAAGAGTACGTAAGTGCCAGTAAGAAAACTTCTTGAAGCTTCTTCAAGGACACTACATGCATTCCTGAGTGGTGAGATAATGATTATCTCAGTTATCTTGGGGGACTTTGGGAAGGGGATAGTGGCTAAGCAAAAGAGAACAAAAGAATCCATTTTGTAACATGCATTTATACAACAGTAAAGACTTCTGTTTTTAAGCCATTTGGGCCAGCTTCTTCATCTTCTTCACAAGCCCATTTCTGACAAGACTTCTTCCATTCCAGATACTGCAGATCCATTACCACACTTCATGGTATGTTAACTGCAGCATTTTAGAAACCATCCTTTTGAAAAACAATCATTAGGGGTTTAATTGTAGTAGTAGTAGTAGTCATAATAAGAGTAGGTGGTTTGATTTCTTTTTAAATTTCATTTGTTTAAAGTTCTACAGTGGTTCTCAAAATGCTAACTTGAAGTACTGTTTTGGGCTGAGATGGACTTAAATTTCTTCATAGTAGCTGGTATGATGTTGTGGTTTGGATTTCTGATGAAAATGGTGTTGATAAGAAGGGTGTGTTATCTGTTGCACAAGGTCAAGTTCTTTTCTGCTTCTCATACTACGCCACCAGTGAGTAGACTGGGAGTGCATAAGGAGATGAAAGGGGACAGAGACAGGACAGATGACCCTAACAGTCCAAAGAGATATCCCAGACCATATGAGGTTGTGCTCAGCAATAAAAGCTGTGGGAAAGAAGCAAAAGAGGGCATGCTCAGAGCTATGATGTTTATCTTTTTAAATAATAATTATGCATGATGAAACCTGAATTATGTGAATGAAGTCTGTTGGCTTTATAGGGGAGCTGTGCCTGACCTGCACTAATGGGAGAACACCTAGCAGAGAGCACATAATGGTGTGAATCCACTGAAGCTGACATAAAGCCATCAAGGCATAGACAGTGCTGGGGTTGTATATTGTAAATATGCAGTGCCACTAAACAGAAAAATTAGCAGACAATAAAGTGACTCTCAACTGATTTGGTTGGATAAATAGTTATGTTTTAAAAATATGGCATCAGAAAAGGAATTTCAAAAACATGCTGGAGTTTAGACAGAGTTGTTGGTTTGCAAGAGTTTTTTGGGTTTTAGAAATTGAGGCTGGGAGGGTATCCTACTTTTTCAGAACTGTCAGCACTCTTCATTTCAGGGGTCTGTACATTATGACTGAATCAACACATCCAGGAGAGAGAGATAATGTGTTCCTGAATTCAAAGCAAATGTAAAAAGTCTCTGATTTTTAGTGCACTTCAGAATAATTAAATAGCAAATGGAGTGAGGAACTTAAGGTGCACTCTATTTACATTGGCATTTAGGCTTCAGCTCATTTTTGCCAAGATTTATGCATTCTAAAATTTCACTTCTAATCTTCATAGTAGTAACTATCATAACACTTTGTCTGATTTTTATAGGTAAAAACTAATTTAAAATTTATTCTGATACAAAATTCATCATCAACAGACTTATTCTTTCAAGAATAATGACAACATTTGCCATCTGCTAGATGTTAGAGCAAAGTCAATCACATCAAAAACAATACTAAACTTCTTCAGAAGTTAAAGCCTTCAGGAAGTTTTGTTATGTCAAAGCAACAACTCCATGATTTGATATGTTTCTATAATGTCCTTTCAATTGTCCATTCATTTTCCCTAAATTTTCTCTTTCCTATATAGTTTACAAAGAATAAGAATTGTTGATGAAAAGTAAAGAACTCTTCACTTTTCCCAGTCAGAAACAGGATATGCTGTAAAAATGAATGATAACACCTGTACCAGCACTTTGAGATTAGTATTACCTTTATTTTACACAGAAGCTAATTAGAACAATAGATGGGTAAGAATCTATTTCAGCCTACTCATATTAAGAATGGACATTGACCAAGTTCACAAGAATCACTGTCAGCAATGGGAAGAACACTGTTTAATGTACATATAAAAGACACTCAAACTAAACCAAGTAATCTTTATTTTATAGTGTTTTGTGGTGTGTACCTGGCTCTTACTTTGTAAAAGTATTAAACGTGTCATAAGAATCTAATTCCATAAGCTCTGGTCTTAAGAAAAAAAAAGTAATATATATTATATTTATATATATATGTATGTATATGTGTGTATGTGTATATATATATAAATGTGTTCAGATTTGTAGTTCTGACACCAGTAACTGCTAAATGTGCTGCTAAAGCAAAATCTCCCAGGATCTAGAAGTAACTTTTGAAAACTATGACTCAAAATCAGATCATCTGTTTCACATTAATAAGTACGAACATTAATTCTACAGTTGTATACACTCAGATTGAGATGTAAGGAAAACCAACTATATTGCATTCTTTCTGTACCACAGCACCTCCTATGCAAGTGAAAATTACACATTTCTTATAAATGTTATTTTCTGTGACTGTTGTTTCACTACTGAAGTCAGAAGGTCTTAATGTCACCGATTTTCATGTGACAGGATAAAATCAAATTATCTGATCCTACCAATCACCTGTCTTATGTACAGATGTGACTGAATCTGCTTCTTTGTGTAGTTTTACTATAAGTATATTCTGTTGCATGGCCTTCTGCTTTTATAATTTTTCAGCTTTTTTTTCCTCAGTGTTTCATAATGTGTGCATATTTACTCCTTGCAATTAAATTGTGTGTTTTCTTCTACTTTTTAGCCGTTATAATGCTCTCTATAATATTTCACATTAAAAAATTCAGGGAAAATTGGTATCACAAATCCAGATGTATTTCTAAATCTTCACTTAACTGTTTGGAACTGTTTTCTGTCATACTATCTCTTTTATTCAATTTAAAATGCCGAGTGACTGACAAGATCTTTCCATGGGTTCATTTTAATTGCTTTTTTTGCTTCTCCTTCCGAGTAGATGTACTAGCACTGACAGGGGACCTGTAAGCTCAACAAAAATCAATGAAAAAATTTCCACAGCTTTTTATTAGCTCTTCATGGCTTAATATTTGTTCTATTATTTCAGTAGTGAAAGAAAGATTTACTAAAAAGACCATCACGCAACATTTCTTGTGAATAGAGTGGAGTGTTTGCTCCTCCAGCCCCTTTTAATGGCTTCTGTTTATATAGCTCAGCAAATTCATTAACCAATACTTCTAATTCTTTGAAACATGCCATGCTAAATGGCTAATCTTATTCTTAGAGAGAAATTTTGTGATGGAAAATAAACTAAACTCTGCCAGTTAAGAAAATGCTGCTTCAAAGATCTTAGATTTTAAACCTAGGGAAAACTGAAATAGCATACAACAAAACAATTTCAGGAAGATTGTTGACCTATTCTGTTGATATTTCATGAAATTCAAGATCTAATGAAAATACAAGACACTTGTTTTTTGCATTTATCAAGTGCATACCTGTAAAAAATCAATTTCATTTCATCCCCACCCTTTTTTGAACCTTCTTGACATAATCAGCTATAAATGCAAACATAGCTGCTCTTTTTCAGCCTGTTGTCAAATCAGTAGTTTGTGTAACACCCTGAAGTGCCACAGGTATGCTCACTCAGTCTTTAGCTCCCTAGGCTATTCCCCTCATTTCTTCTAAGGCAAGCAGCTTCCACTTCATCACATCACAACTGCCCTGTGTCATTGCCTCTTCGACAAGATTACCTATTAGCTGGCCTACTGCCGAAACAAATTCATATTTGTAATATTAAACATGAATAGAGCAATGCACCAATAATTTCTGTCAGCTGAAACCAGGTAGGCATAACTACATAAGTCTAACATACCAAAGAATGTTTTGCCTGTAGCATTGGATTGATTTTTTTTTTCCCCCAAAACAAGAATCTCAAATAAGATTTACAGATCAAGCAAGGAATTGTGCTGGCTTACTTGTGTTTTCCTTTTCTGTCAGGGTATCAGATTACTTCTGGCAAACTCCAGTTCAAACCACATCCTTGCCTGAAATTTACTTACACAAACTTAGCCAAAAAAAATGCATCTTTTCAAAGTGCCCTATTATAAATGTACACATATTATCTCTTCTCTAGAAAAATACACATGGTTTCTAAAAAGCAGTAAATTCTTCTTTTTCCAGCCTTGTGACCACCTGACAGATTACAGTAATGTGCTGGTTTAGAGGTAAACCAGCAGGAGAAATGAGCTCAACACGAGAGAGATTATCAGTCAGAGCTACAATTTAATAATAATAATACAGTAAATACACTGACACAAAGGGAAATTGCTTTCAACTCCCCAAACCCAGCAGTATAACCCAGTGCCCTGGGGTACAAACCCAAAGGGGTTTGTTAGCCCTTGTGCTGAGACCCGCGTGGTTCCCCCAAGTCCAAAGCTAAAGGAAGTGGAAAAACCTGTTGGTGCAGGTGATGGCTGTAGTCTGGTCAAGAGTGGTGGTCTCTTCCTGTGGAGGTCCTGCTGCTCCTCTGGGTCTGACCAGAGGTTCCCGAGTTCTTCTTAGCCATCCCTTTTGTACCCTCAGGGAGCACTCAGTCCCTCCCCCAGGGCGGGGACTCACACAATGGGTTATTAACTCTGTGGATCATGGAGTATTTTTGAACTGTTGATGGCCCATTAGCAGCTATGCCCCCTCAGGCTGGGAGTGGAGGTGCTAACGACTCCCTGGGAAGCTGCTGCAAATGGGCCATTGACCTTGGGAATGAACAGAGGGGTTAGAATACACAGCTTTGATCAGCCCCCACACAGTGACAACTGGTCCCACCTGCTGAACTAGGACAAGTAACATCATAATAGTATGTTTATATTTTCTGAGCTTCATTTCCATTGGAAATTCTGTCAAAGAAGGAGAAATTCAGAGAAAATGTTATATTATTGTTGAGGTTTCCAGGACTGAACATATTTCAATTTATTTCATACCCAGAAGAGGCCAGTGGCTCACTAATAATTGAAATACCAGTGATCCTCATGTTTGCTAATCTGCAAACTAAACAGAAGCTTAATCTACTTCTGTTATTCCACTCTGTTGATGTTTTTGCAGCAATGCAAAACATGATGTGAACTGGCAGTGATTTACACGTTGGAAAGAGGTTGAAGAGGTTGAGCCAGACATCACTTTCAGCTGGCAGCAAAGGCCGTTAATTACACTTAGATTCAGGACAGACTGGGGGGGCGGGGGGGGAGGGGAGGAGAAAGAAAAAAAGAAAAAATATTCTCAGCTCTCAGCAGCATTTTACGAAAATAAAGTGTACTTTAATAAAAATTGAAATGTGTTTCTCCATCGATGCACAGGACTCAATACAGTCCTCTTTCAGAGACAGGTGGAACCAACATCCTAAGACTTGGGATGCATTTGTGCATTCTGTTAATCCTCCAGGATGTATTATCACCCTTCAAAGGAACAGTTTTCACTCCTAATGATACCAGGCCTTTATCATTACCAGAGAACAGAACAAAAGAATTCCCCATGGCAATTATTCTGGAGATAGTTTTCCAGGCCTGAAGGGAAAGGCACTTGTTTGAAAACTGATAGCAAGCCAATGTTGTCTATTCCTACTTCTAAATAACTGCTGTTTCTGAAAGCAGCTCTTCACTCAAGTGACTTCAACTATTTTACATAGATGATAACGTTGTTTTGTCATTTCTGTGGCCCTGCTACCAATGTGTGTTACACACATCGTGAACATTCCAACATATATGTTTAGTTTCTTTTATCTGTACTCATGATCAGTCTGCTTATATTTTTAAGCTATAAAGAATAAAACTTGAAAGATTGTTTGCTCTCATTATCTGTTATGTACTGAAAAAAAAAAAACCAACAACAACCCAGGAATAGAAAAGGGGAAGTCCAATTTTGAGTATGCTCCCTCATGTTACACTGAGTAACATCTCTGTTTGATTTTAGGCAAAGCAGTAGATTCCTAAAGAGGGTCAAAGTGCATCTGAATGAAAGCCTTACTTAGACACAGGTGCTATGAAACAATTGTCTGCATATAAACTATGCTGAGGCATAAAAGGCTCACACACAGACATCATTCCATTATCCTTTTGAGTATCATCTCTCCACAGCTCAAACCTTGCTAAATTTGTCCTGCCAGAACAAATTCAATTTCAGTCAGATAATTAGATTTCATGCATTATAGTATTATTAATTACATTTTCAGCTGTAGAGTAGACAATTCCCGATATCCACTGGCTGATCACTCTGATCAGGTATGGATTGCAACAGCTCAGAGCAGACTGACTCAGCACATCATTGAAGGATAATCTTAAAACTGGAAAACTGACTCATGTTACTATACAACTGTGACAAAATAGGTGGTTATAATGGCCAATCTGGAGAAGGAATATTTATTTGCACAGGCAGCACCCAAACCCATATTTTTCCAAACCAATAGTGTCACTGCCCTTTCTAAAAATGCTTTCAATGGATATATAGATTTTTATCTTTCTTGAGTATAGGCATCCTAATTACACAGAAGTGGGATGAGGGGCTTTTATAAATATAATAATAATAATAATAATGGCCAATCTTCGCGGACGAAGGTTTGGGAAGGGCTCACCCCATGTGGGTGTGCCCTCCGAGCATGCACAGTGGATTTTTTAGGTGAGGCTCAGCGTGCACAGAACTGGCCCCACCGTTTAAGTCCTAAGGCGCATTTGCCACGGCCGAGCAAGCTTGGACAGTGACAGTGAAGTCCTTGGGACTATCTACAGCACCCAGTACTAACCGGGGGCTGACCCTGCTTAGCATCCGAGATATGATGGTATCTGATGTCAGGGAGGCATTGAACTGCCGGGGACGGTCCCTACTGAGACTCGAACTCGCGACCTTGGGATTCAGAGACCGGAGTGTTCTCCACTACACCATGGGACCGCCATAAATATACAGGGACAGAGACATGTTGCTCTTGAAACAGATAATAAATATATTTAAAAAATCTAGTCCTGAGATCAAATATGCCATTTTTACATTTTTTATGCTGTGTGTTTACCACAGTAGATAAGCCCCTTTCCATGAAAAACAAGGAGAAATAGAAATATATTGCAGACTGCTAGATAGTTAGCCAACTCTTCCAACACACTCTGAAACATAAATATTGTATATTTTTAAATTATTTTTTCAATCCATCCAAATATCTGCTGTATCCAAATATTCAATTCTTTCATAAAGCAGGTGGTGTTTTTATTAGCTTATGTTTTCATAATTATAATCACATACATCCATCCTGAGCCCTGTGCTCTTTAACATCTTCATAAATGACTTGGATACAGGACTGGACAGGATATTGTGTATGTGTGCAGATGACACAAAACTGGGAGGAGCTGCTGAGTCCCCTGAAGGCAGGAAGGCCCTGCAGAGAGACCTCAACAAATCTGAGCTTTGGGCAATCACCCACCATATGAAGTTCAATAAGGGAAAGGGCTGGATTCTGCACCTGGGATGGCATAACCATAGATGTGCAGACAGACTGGGGAATGAGGCTGGAAAGCAGTGCCATGGAAAGGGACCTGGGAGTCCCGGTCAAAGGCAAGTTGAATATGAGTCAGCAGTGCCCTGGCAGCCAGGAGGGCCAACCGTGTCCTGGGGACTATCAGGCAAAGCATTACCAGCTGGTCAAGGGAGAGGATTGTCCTGCTCTGCTCCTCACTGGGACAGCCTCACCTTGAATATTGTGTGCAGTTTTGGGCTCTGTAATCTAAGAAAGATATTAAGATCTTAGAGAGTGTTCAAAGAAGGACAACAAAAATGGTGAAGGGCCTTGAAGGGAAGCCGTATGAGGAGCAGCTGAGGTCACTTGATCTGTTCAGCCTGAAGAAGAGGAGGCTGAAGGGAGATCTCACTGCAGTTACAACTTCCTTGTGAGGGGAAGGGTAGGAGCATGCACTGATCTCTTCTCTGTGGTGGCCAGTGACAGGACTCAAGGGAATGGCCTGAAGTTGTGTCAGGGGAGGTTTAGGTTGGATGTTAGAAAAAAGTTCTTCACNTAATCTAAGAAAGATATTAAGATCTTAGAGAGTGTTCAAAGAAGGACAACAAAAATGGTGAAGGGCCTTGAAGGGAAGCCGTATGAGGAGCAGCTGAGGTCACTTGATCTGTTCAGCCTGAAGAAGAGGAGGCTGAAGGGAGATCTCACTGCAGTTACAACTTCCTTGTGAGGGGAAGGGTAGGAGCATGCACTGATCTCTTCTCTGTGGTGGCCAGTGACAGGACTCAAGGGAATGGCCTGAAGTTGTGTCAGGGGAGGTTTAGGTTGGATGTTAGAAAAAAGTTCTTCACCCAGAGGGTGGTTGGGCACTGGAACAGGCTCCGCAGGAAAGTGGGCACAGCACCAAGCCTAACAGAGTTCAAGAAGCATTTGGACAACACTCTCAGGCCTATGGTGTGCCTCCTGGGGATGGTCCTGTGCAAGGGTAAGGAGTTCGACTCAATGATTCTTGTGCGTTCCTTCTAACTTGGCATATTGTGTGCTGCTGTGATTCTGTGACCCTACAATTTTAGAATTAATAAACCTTTTTTAATTATATATTTATATTCTATTAAAATGTTATCCAAAGTCAAATTAATATATATTGGAAGTCTTTAAAAATGTGTAGTGAATTTGCACTTACTACTTACCCTGTTTTGATATTTTTCCTAAATGAAATTTACTGGGAACTCCACTCACTCTTGATATAGCTTAAATCTCACTATTTATCCACTACTGAAACAGTGTATAAAAATCATTAGGAATCATGTTATCTATTTTAACGCAAAGCCTTAAAAATCACATTTTGTAAGATAAAATAAATACATTCAATTCTTTTAGGAAAATTTGGCATTTAGGTTGTTCTAAACAGAAAAAAAGTCATTTTTACCTGCTGTCTATGTTAACTAGAGCTGAATTTTCTGAGCTATGCCTGTATTAGTATAAACTACATTTTCAAACAGATCTAGTCAAAATTTCTTTTACAGGGAAGGAAATTAGACAGGTAAGGCACACCAAATGAGCTGAACTTTGTCCTCAAAGAAAATTGATTTTTCCTTTCCAATTTCATTTCAAAGAGATCTGACAACTGTCACTTTGAACAAACTTTAACAGCACAATATCCTTTGTGCAACTTTCCCCTTGTCAGGTTTCTCATTCCAGCAGGAACTTAGAACAAAGTGTAGACTGCCCTTAGAGTTGTGAACTTCGTCAGTTGACTGAACAGTGGTATAGTGCAGTGAAATTGAGGGCATACTCTCTCACTGAATCTGAACAGTGTACCCACTCAACAAATATAACTCCTCTATCTTTTACAAGAATAAACTAAGCATCCATCCTTTCTCACATTTCTCCTGTGTTTACTGAAAATACAAAGGCATTTGAAAATCCTCTTGTTCAAACCTAGGCAGGGGAGCAAGCAGTCCTGATTGCAAAGACATCACTTTCTTTTTCAGCTTTCCTATATAGAATGTACAGAATAAATCTGAATTTACTCATCAACATTTCTAAAATCTATCTATGGCCCAAAAAGTTATTTTTTCTTGAAATTATTTTCTTAAGACTGCTCTTAAGGACATGAAAAAATAAAATTGTGATCAGGTCCTGAGTGGATCTGCATTCATGAGAGCTCTCCAAACAAATAAAATACAATAAGATGTAGCGGGGAAACGGTGGGGTTATTCAAATGTTGGTTTATCGGCCTCCTCTAGGCTACGATGACCAGAGACAGGACATCATCTTCACAGAAGTATCGTCAAAACTGCTCCCGTTTATTGTTTACAGTACATTCATACTTAACAATAGTACAGGAATCTTATTGGGCAGTGGCTGGGGTGTAGAAAACGGCTCTATCCCCTGGATTGGTGCTTTTCTCAAAACTATACCCTCTTATCCGTTACTACTAGCAACTGCTCTTCTTGCTACTGTTTTAAAACACAGGGGCACCGTTTTCCCTTTCTCCCTGGCCTGGGCCGTGCATGTAGGCTTCTAGTAACACATTATGGCCTGTGTTACTGAAATATTCTCCCACAATAAGATATAACAAAAAAAAATAAGTACAGGACTTTTTCACAACTGTTTGGATCCTTGAGTTCATCCAACACTTTCAAACACAATTTACAAATCTCACTGGCTCATTAATTTCAATCACCAGAACAGGGTGACAAGTTAGTGTGGAATCTCCACCCTTGGATATTTCAAAAATCATTTGGATATAGTCCTAGGCATCCTTTATGTGACACTTCTAAGGCATACTCTAGGTGACACTTCTAAAGCAGAAAAGTTGCACCAGATGGCCTCCAGTGGTCCTTTCAAGCTTTGTGCATTCTGTGATGCTGTGGAGATTAAAAAAAAAAAAGAAAAAAAAATCACTTTTAATCTGTTTTTCAACAGAGAAAGCCAAATTAGCAAAAAAGAATCTAGTTAGACTTTAATTAAAACTGAAATTAATAATGTTGTAGAATCTGAACATCTAGTCACTGTAACTGAATGGATTTTTGCCATTGCAAAGCATATACCCAAGTGTTCTTAGTTTTGTCATAACTGTCAAACTGAAACAAGGAATTTGGTGCACTGTAATGACAATCTCCTGCAATACCTGTGTTTGTTTGAGTGGTATCTGCACATATACCAATAACTGCGTATGCATCTGTTTATGAAAATACAAGGAATTTGTGGCTCTGACTGGCCTTGGGAAGAAACTGCATTTCAAAGTCAGCACTTTTAATTCTTACTTGGAGATTTTCTGTCTCAAGTTTTTGTTTGGAAGAAGTGAAAGATAGTGATTTTTGTAAGGATCCTATTTCAGTTTCTATTTTCCCCCTAAAGTTTCAGTGATGTCTAGCTATGAAATTTTATGCTATGATTGACACTGCAATCAAACTACCATTCCTGATAGTTTTGTTTACACCTTTCCATCCTGGCAAAAATTTTAGTGAGAGGTAATTGAGTATGTTTGTTATTCAATACTGACAAACTGAAGGATTCCAATAGTATAAGTGAAACCTCCTGACTCCTAGCACTTGAAATAACATCATCTTTCTATATACCCTAATGCAGGAACATTTCAGATCCTTAATCTGTATTTGCAATTGGAGGGACACATTTGTATATTTCAGATTAAACACAGAGGCAAGAGGATAAAAACAGGCAAATAAAAATTTACCTACTTATTTTTTCTGATTTGGAGATTCTCTTAGCCTTGGTGGCATGTATAATTTATATATTATCATATTACATATAGTATGATTTCTATATTATTTTCACTCTTCAGCGGTTCTCCATTTCCTTGTACCCTCAGTTCTGTCACACATTTCACATTCTCTCTTTTAAACTGTAAAAGGACATTGTATTCTCCATAAGACTAGGAATGAAAATCCTCCCTGCGGCAGTTCCTTCACTTCTTGGTGTCAGCTGATTTTTTTTTTTCTCTTCTGAAGGGTCAAAGGCCCCATAATCTTCAAGAACGTAGAAATGATGATGCTGTACACCAATGTTTACTCTTTGCCAGAGAAACGGACCAGCATGAACACTTTTTATAATCTTAAGATATTTATATACATACAGGTCCTTAAAACTGTTGCAATACATTATAACCGTGCAAACAACAACATTTTTGTACCCTATAATATCTAATTTCTTTAAAGGCTGAACATCTAATGAAGACTGCAGAACATCTGCTGGTGATTTGAGAAATTACATTGAGAAAATGTGACAAAAATGACTACAGAAGAGAGAAAAATTAGAGTGTAGTGTCATTTCAAGCTAGTATAAAAGACTAAAAATTGTTTCTGTTCTCTGTGTGTGCTTTATAGATAGGTTCTAAAAAGTAAGGATTGTTTTACTGAGAGAGGGATAAGAAGGGGGATGGGGCTAGTTTCCTTATTTTTCTTCATTTGGTACTACATTTCTCCATGTTGGTACTACATTTATGCCATGGTCATTAATTAGTATGTATATAGCTTGCTGTTTCAAGACATCTTGTGGTCAGTCATTGGATTTAACAAGAGCAGAGCTATTTTGTGCTTTAAATTCTTCCATTAAACCTAGAGTATTTTTTGAAACATTAAACAGTAGAAAATGCAGTCTGGAAAAGAAACAAAAGCATTTGCTTCATGTCTTTTATGTTCTTAAAGAATCCATTAGCTGGCATTAAGAAGAGAGAAATATTTGAGATACTTCCCTGAAATTTTGCCACTAACAAAAGACCAAAAGGTAGTATGATTTAAAATGTTATAAAATCATGCAGTGTATTCATTCCCAGCTGTGATTTAATGATAGGTTTTAGTAAAAAAACAGATATTAATAAAGATTCAGTGATTTACCTGTTTCACAACCAAAGTAGAACTAAATGATCTGACATTTTCCTTCTGGATTATATTATTGGTGCTAAATCAATTATATTTCAATTTAGATGGCTTGTGCATTCTACTTATATTTGTTTACATTCTACACATTATATTTGCATTCTGTCATTATTTGATTCTGTACATACCATTTTATGTTTATGATCAGATCTTTCAAAAACTGCTGAAAACTCTTACCTTAAAAGATACTTAAACTCTAATTAAACAATATTTCAGTTAGAGTTCTGTGAAGAAATAGTTTGGAAGATCTAGCCATCAGTCATGTAAAAGGTAATTTTTTTTTAGTACCCACATATCTAAGGCCAAATTTTACAATTATTATGCAACTAGTTCTTCTGATCAGCTGCCACAAAGATTTCCGTAACATGGCTATCTTGCTTAGGTACTTCTGAAAATCAACAGCTTTGGTACTTAATTACTTAAGAGCTTTTGTAATTAATAGCTTTAGATTCTGAAAAGTTCATCATAATTATGTCACATGATGTATACCAGAAATATTAGCCTGCGAAACAGTAGAATATTTATCTAAGAAATGTTGACACTACTACAGAGAAGGTGTCGAATCCAATAGCATTACCAAATCATATCCTGGGCTGCATCAAAAGCAATCTGACCAGCAGGTCAAAGGAGGGGATTCTGTCCCCATCGTCCATTCTGGTGAGACCTTGGGTGCCCAAAACAGGAAGGATATGGATCTGTTGGAGCAAGTCCAGAGGTGGGTCACGAAGGTGATCACAAGGATGGAGCACCTATGCTGTGAGGAAAGGCTGAGAGAATTGGAATTGTTCAGCCTGGAAAAGGCTTCAGAATGACCTAATTGCGGCCTTACAATACCTGAGAGGAACCTACAAGAAAGATGGAGAGGGACTTTTTACAAGAACATGTAGTGATTAGTCAAGGGGAAATGACTTCAAACGGAAATAGAATCGATTTAGGTTAGATACTAGGAAGAAATTCTTTACATCAGGGGTGGTGAGGCACTTGAACAGGTTGCCCAGAGAAGCTGTGGATGTCTCATCCTTGCAGGTGTTCAAGGTCAGGTTGGATGGAGCTTTGAGCAACCTTGATCTAGTTGAAGGTGTCCCTGCCTATGGCAAGGGAATTGGAACTAGATGATCTTTAAGGCACTCTTCCAACTCAAATTATTCTATGAATCTATGATTGAAATAACAGTCTTCGAATATATAATAGGTATGGATTTTTCAACAACTAATTCTGCATGGATAACATTAAAAAGTTTAGGAAGCTCACAAAATATTCACCTCTTGCTGAAGACAAAGCAGCTTTTAATGTTATATTTACCACTTTAACTGTATTTTTTTTCAAATTTTTCATATTGCACATGAAATTCTTATTTTTCTTCTTATCAAATCTGTCAGTTTCAGATTTATGCCACCTCTTTCTCAGTTGCAAACATAGACCACCTAAAAATAAGACTTATAAAAGAAGTAGTTGCAGCTTTCACATTGAGCTAAACCAAAGTTAAGGTTTACCGATCAAAATATTAGAATAAATAGGGTGCAAGGATGAAATTTATCACTGTGGCATATCTGAAAATGGCTACCATGTACATCAATAGCTTGAGTGGTTCATTCAAAAACACAGTAGTGAGTATTTTTGGAAGGCTGTCTGTCCCTTAAGGACACAAATTATGTATCCTAAAAGATGTCTTCACGGTCTACTGAGACAGTACGTATTTCAGCTATTAAAAGGAATATTTTATGTATTTATTTGACAAAGCAAAACAGGCAGCAGGAAGCCATTCCAGGCTGTATTCATTCGTATGTCATCTTATATGGCCTTTATCCAGTACACTGGAATGGCTCTCTAGAAGCTGTTTTTGTTAATCAGGACATTATGAATTAAAGATAATGCTTCCTTGATAAAACTCCATGTTAATATTCTAAGGGGAATTTACTGTAACTCTAGCTTATTATATTGCTTTTTAAATGCTATACGCAGTGTTGTATGCAGCTAGTTCAAGTTTAATTCTTGTCCTAGAGGCTATGTTTTTGACAAGTGAAATCTTTGGAACTTAAAATCACACATTTTATATGTCTTTAGTCTTCAATTTGCCTAATATAAGTCAAGAACAGTTCAGTTTGAAATCAATATAGTGTCTTTTGACAATGGATCTATTGCAGTTGCACCTTTTGTCACAGAAGGATTATTATATGCAAGTTAATTTCGTAACAGAAATGGTACAGCATAGTGTGCTCAACTGCTCTTAAAATCTGTTTGTGTATTTTATGTAGCATTATGTAATGTCTTCTCTCATGAATATTATATCTACTTGGCAAATTAGTGAGTAAGACTAAGGTGAAATCTGCATATTTGCATAGATGGAAAGTATTAAATCCATTCCTAGGAATGCCTGAAAGCAATCAAGTTTCTGCATTTGTTGAATGTGCATTTCTAGTTCTTCTTTTTGGAGATGAATTGTCCAGGGATGTTTTCTTACCTTTATTTGTTTTTTAGTAAATAAACAGTAAAATTTTGTACTCTTGGAAAAAAACTGCAGCATTTTCCTACACATATATTATCCATGGGATACCCTCTGTAACTCCCGTTACCTTGTTGTTTCTCCTTCCATTCCATTCCTGGTGAATGTTTTTCAATCTAAATAAATATACTTCTATATATGCATTTCTGTTTGGTAAAATAGTCTCCCTCATGTGGCAAATATTACCAAAATATTTTGAAATAGACAGAGGTCCTCTTTAAAGCAGGTTTTTAATCAAAACAAGTCAAAATCAGAAACAGTGATGGAGTCTTAATGCTACACTTATGATTAGCAATATTTTTTAATGCAAGAAGATACAGAATATCTATTAAGCTTTTGTTTATAATGAAATTCCATTTCATGTTGAACCAAGTGATCATCTAAATAAATGTCACTGTGAGCATTTTAGTCTGTTAAAGCACTACACAATGAAAGGGGCCAGCCTTTGATTACATAAATGTCCAAGGCAAAACACCCACCAACTAAAAAAAAATCCATAACATCAAAGCAAGGGAGAAAAGCTTTGTGCTAGGCTTGTTTGGGGTTGGTTGTTTTTTGGGCTATTTTGAGGGAGGGGGTGGTGATGTCAGTGCAGTTGCATAATTTTCCATTTTCCCCATTCTTCTTTTGTTCCAGACTATTCCAGATCCTACTCTGAGAGGGTGTTTTATCCTTCCTCAAGTGCAAAACTAAAGCTTTGAGCACTCAGTTGCTATGGAAACAAAAAAGACAGAAATAGTTTATGTATTTCAAAAGCTGTCAGCCTATATGCTGTGGATTTTGATAACTAAACCTAAACATGTACCATCTTTTTTAAAAAAAAAAAACATTGTGACATTTATTACTGTGCATGACTGTTGCTAGGGAAAATAAGGCATCCATTTTGTTTAGCTTTTTGGCTGTCAGTTTTATAAATATTTGGGCTTTCAGAACTAATTTTTTGTTCTTAATCAGTGTTTAGCAAAAACAGAAGGGAAAGAAACATACAGTGAGTTGGCAAACAAGGCAGTTTTCTCCATGTATAAAACAAAACAAATTGCAGCACAGCCATTTAAAGACAGACATATTAATGAAAGATATCTTTTAATACCTACAAATGTATGCTTAGCTACCTAAGAAAATTTCAAGAAGAAAGAAGAAATGCTGGCTTTTCAGCATGACATAGTGACAAAATAATGTTTATGTGCCTTTCTAAGCCTTAAAGGTAAATTTGTTACTACACAAAATCTGGATATTTTCTGAACTGACAGCCCTTGAGTATTCAATTTTACTACAGAATAATAGTATCTATTCTGCTGGTGTTCCTCAGGAAATTCTAATGGTCTTAAAATGTAGGTTCCCTTTTTTATCAGAATGCACTGATCCAGTTAAATGAACTAAGACCATTTCCCAACAACACCAACTTCCTTAATAGTGCATTATGATGAAGGTGTGTAACCAACGGAGAACTCATCTTCCCAGAATCCATCACAAATCAACTCATTTTGGAAAACATCTCAAAATATTACCATTCATAATTTTTTTTTCTACAGGGAGGAGAAGAAGATATAATTGTGTCAGAATATTTTTTAATTTGTTGGTTTTGTACATAACCTTTAGTTTCTCTTTTACACTCTGTGATACTACAAACAAACCTGTGATCCTAAAGATAATGATAGAAGTTATTTATAGTAATAGTTATTCTCCAAAATCAAATCTTCTGGACTCATTGCTGATGTGCTCCCTTTCACTGCTTCAAACATACATGAAAATTGGTGTTAGTCAATACAAGCAGAGATTTCAGAATTAGTAATTATACAATTTCATCCACATTGCCATTTAGAAGGAAAGCGGAGATATAGAGATGATTAAACAGAAGAATTTTTAATTTTTCTAGTAATGAAATTTTAAAATATCTATTTATGTAATGATTTCTCAAATTTAAGTCTGTTCAGGCCGGGAAATTCATTCTGAACATAAATAAAAATGTTGATCATGAGCCATAGAGAATTTTCATTTATGTGTTACTGTAATGCAAAAAGGCAGTATTCTGCCACAGTCTAAAGAATTTAGTAGTCTAAATTATGTAGACATCACTGACAGACTAAATGATTTTTAAAGACATTTCATTTTTACTTATACAAATTTCATACAAAACTCAGTGCTGAACATCTTGTTTGTGAAGTTAGTAGAACATCAACCTAGCAATCTAGTTATCATAATGAGCACCGTGGGGGTTGCTGTATCTTTCTTTACATACTATTAGGACATGATAGAAAAATTTTCTGATTGAGGGAATGTCTTGGGTTAAGCTGGCAAAACGCCAACTGTCTGAGACAGAGTGAAAAGGGAAGAAGGGAGAGGGGGAAAAAAACTTCCAAACTAGGTTTATGCTGAAACTAACTACATGTATCTATACAGAAAAGAGAAAACTGAAAGAAAACTACAATATAACACACACTTATACAAGTTATATATAACTTCCCACTTCCCAGCAAGCGCAGATTTCACCATTCTAACTACAAGTCATTCCAAAGAAGTCAATTCTCCAAAGACAGACTTAAGCGAAGAGAAGAACCAAGAACAAATATTTTACTTCCCAAGATAACATGATGGTGAGCCGGTGCTGTGGGATTGGGCCTCCCCATCCCTCCTGGGATGGCAGTGTGTCTTGCTGAGACGACAGCTGTGAAGCAACTGCCCCAGCCCCTCCCACACACTAGATTTTACTTCAAGATGATGTAGTATGGTATGGAATACAATATTACTGGCTAAAAGAAGTCAGCTGTTATCTAGCCCAGCCCAGCTCAAGTCAGTTGACAATTCTAGGTGTAATCTGAACTTTAAAGCCTAAATTTAGGCCCACCTGGCTAAACCCATACCATTCCACCCCTTATTCCATACCATATTACATCACTCATATCTTAAATTTGTTTATTCCCACACTTAAACAGTCCTTGTTCTTTTCAGGGCCGTCTTCCACCCCTCCATATTGTAGGCAATAGTTCATTAGGATGGGATGGGGTAGGTACTTCAAGTAGGAAAAAACCAGTTCATCATTGGACACCAACACTTGTTCAGGTCAGGTCTTCTTCATCTAATGGTTCATGTCCTGCAACACAGAACTCAAAATGCAAGCTACTTTTCTCCCGAGGTTAAATGTCCTTGAGGCACACATTGGGATCATCCCATCCCCTTTTCAGGGGTCACCATACCCTCATTAGGGTCACCATCCCCACATTGGGGTTTCCATCCCCTTCTCAGGGATCTCCATCCCCACACTGGGATCATCATCACTTGGAACACCGTCACATACTAGTTCACTGGGTTGCTTTGTAGTTAATGTACAACACCATCAGTCAGGATACTTGGGCTGAAGTCCTGGTTGTATTGGAGTAAATGAGATGAATTGAATTTAATCAGCTTAGATGAGACAAGAATTGTATCTGCAAGCTCAACCATTGGCTCTGTCACATGATCTTAGGCAAACTAAAATAACTATCCATTAAACAGGAAAAATAATTATTCTTTTCCACTTGCCTTCACCTTTGCTCAGGGTCAAAGAGACACCATCAAGGTCATATTTGTTAATAATTTTTTGACTATTGAGCATTTTTATATAACCACAACCAGAGACTACAAAGAACTATGAGGCTCTCAGAGGAAACTGGCTTGTTTACGTGTAGTGTACGGGTTTCAGTAGAAATAGGACACAGACTTCAGTAGACTTTAAAACATGTGTTACAAAAAAAGAAAATTGAAACAAATGATGCTTAGAATTTGGACTCTGAATTAAAATGGAAAAAAAAGTCTTCAGAACATAGCCCATATTCAGATTAAAAGGGTCCTCAAGGTGTACCCTAGAGAAGGAACAAAAATTATTTATATATATTAATTCTCCCTCAACAACCCTGAGTTTTCTCCATGTAATTCAGACCTCAGTCAAGACAGTGTTAGAAAAGCTCTATAAGAAATAGAGTATCCTGAAGAAAATAAGAGGTGAGGCAGATTAGTTCTTAAATTATTTTTAAAGACTGATAGAGCTAATAGCTAGATTAATTTACCAAAACCAAGTGAGCAAAGAGATAGAAAGTAAGCTGTCTCTCAAAATCAGATTTATCAGAAAGAATATCCTTATCATTCTGTTCCAGTCCTACCAATAATCAGGAGGGAGTGAAAACAAAAACTAATCAGGGCACTGCGTTGTGTTACTCAAGCGCATAAGTGGCAGTAAAATTGAAAGGACTATGTCTGCTGTGGTGAATAATTTCTACACTGAGGCTCAGAACAGAAAAGTCTCCTCATTTCTAACATCTGCCTCAAAAAACCTGAGCCAAAATAAGCTAGTTAGAGAGTTACATTTCTTATTTTTATTCCAAGAAACTTGGCTTTAAAAAGATTGCAGGGAATCTATATTTTAAGAGATTTTTCTAAAACTGATAAAATGTATGAACTAGAACATAAAATGAAATTTTTTGCATCAATTCTAATTTTAGACAAATGTAATAATGAGATATTATAGAATCTCACATATATGTGCATATGTCACCTATCTGTATGGATAAGTCACATATATGTATACATATGTACATATACACATACAGGTGCTTGCTGGAAACTAGACCCTTGATTTAATGGTAGTAGGTTATTTAAACACTCTAGAAATACCACATAGAAATTGATGAAATTAAAAAGCACCTCCAGTTGATAATCCAAAATAAAAAGGCTCAAACAGGCTCAAAATTTGAAGTATCAGATAAGATATACAGCAGGAACTCCTTACTCACCTTTCAGATAATTATTATCTGTTTTTTGAAAACTTACCAAATTCCTTCCTTCCTTCCTTCCTTCCTTCCCTCCTTCCTTCCCTCCTTCCCTCCCTCCTTCTCTTCCTCTTCTGTCCTTCCTTCCTTGTTGTTGGATATTGTTGATATACATGTGCTAAACTCTCAGAAAGCCATATTGTCTTCTCACATAATCCTTTTTCATTAATAAAAGTGGGTTTCTGGACTGGAGAAGTGATTAAACATAATTTCCCTTTGTATAAATAATATGGTCATGCTCAGATCCAATTTTTTTTTGATCCAAGCTCTAAGTAAAAGACAAATTCCTAAACTGCCCTTAAGAGAGAAGCTACTTTAGTCATATGGTGCTGATCACGTGACTTCATCAGAACCATTGCTGCAGCTTTTGATGTTACCTGGTATACTTTGCTTGTTATACCATAAGTTAGACTACATATCTGCCATAATAGTTTTTTTTATTTACAGTAGCAGTGGCTCTCCTAGGATGAGAGAGAACTCGGATGAGAGATCTCAGGCATGTATCTACATTCTCTGAAATACAATGTATGCAAATCGACCATAAGGAGAGTTTAGTTCAGCACAAGGTACCATGAGCTGAATTTAACTCTCTCAAGCCGGCAACCAATAATCTAGAAAGAAAATATATGTAAGTCAAATTAATCAGTGAACTTAAATCCCATTCTGCAGGAAGCATAAGACATCTTGCACAGGTATAAATCAACACAATACATTTTCTTATATATATATAATTAATTTGCTTTTAGTTTTGTCACAGCTTTTTATGCTTTTACTCAAACATTTCTTCTCTCTCTATGGTGATTACAAGATGAACATATTCATAAAATGCAGCCAGAGATACTATGGGGCAAGAGACCAAATGATTGAAGTCTTCTTTGGTATTAAATAGGTCTAAGATACTTTCCCTGGTTATCCTGCTGTTATTTATTGTAAATGAACTTCTTAAGTGTGAGACACCATGTATCTTCATGACATTCCAGATGATGTTCACTATATTGAATATTATCTTGAACAGCTTTCTGGAATGCTAGGAGCTAACAAATAGGTTTCATGTTATTCAGAATTTCACTTTTTCTTTATGCAAAATAAATCCATTTGAATTTGCCCTACTGCCTCAAGGTCATGGTTTTTAATGCTCTCCAAATACTTATTTTTAGAGACAAATTAATATACTTTTTTTGGTGCAGATTTGCTTAAAAGTCATTAATGTACAAGAATAAGCATGATTACTTTTATTTATTAATTTCTAAAATTTCACTTTTGTAGTGAATATATCCATTCCTTGAATGAGTAACTACACTAGCACTTTAATAAATGAAAATAAAGTGTGAACAAATGTTTTCCTTTTAATCATCTAGTTGCATGAAGGAATATGCAAATACTATGATAGCATTGCAAGTGTTTGGCAAAGTTATTGTTTTATAGATCTGTAATGCTTTTAGGCTGACTTCATTTCTGCTGCTATTTCAAGTCAGTGAGTTCTTGGCTACAGCCATCATCTCACCAGTGTGATGATGTAGACTAAACTCAAAGATTCTTTTCTGAATGGCCAGCTAGGCTGAAAAGTTTTCTCTAATAGTCCCAAATGGAGTTCTTAGTAGAAGGAAAATACATATTGCATTATTTTTCTCCTTCTGTTTACCTGCTGCTTACATTTTAAATATAACGCAGCTTGTTTTTTCTGTGCAGGCTATATAACAATTAAAATCCAATACTAAAGCAGTAATTCTCAGATCACATCATGAAAACTTAAATAATTATGTAGTACCAGTGACTTCACACAAGTGCAATCATCAGTCCTAACTGGAGTGCTTCCAGGTATAATATATGGTTTACTGGCTCCCAGTGCAAGACATTTGATAAAATCAGGCTTTCAAGTGTATGTAATTACTTGAGTTACTGTGAGTCAAGACAGAGGTGAACTTGTCTGAACTCAGCCTTCGGGCACATATGCCTAAAATATTGTCAAAAATAACCTTGTTTAGGTTCTCCTGTACTCACAAATAGCACTAAGTTCTTCCTATGTAATCTGGAAGATTTATCCATAAATCCAAAATTATCGCAGTTTGAGCATTGATGCATTGTCAGTTGGGCTCAGAAAGGCTGGTGTGGTCTATGTGAAAGCACATTCAGCTATGAGCTCAGGAGAAATTGTAGTTTTGTACCTTTTGACCAGAAATTAATTTAGATAGTTCTATTACAGTTAACTGGATGTACAAAAAAAAAATCTTTGAGCTGAACTCTTGACATGCTTTCATATTGAAATATGTTTGAGCTTCACAAATTAATTCCCAGTATGTATAGATATATTTAGAGAGCATCCCTGCAGGGAAAAAAATGGGGGTGTTAGTGGATGAAAAACTGCACAGGAGCCAACAATATGCACTTGCAGCCCAGAAAGTCAAACATGTCCTTGGCTTTATCAAAAGTAGTGTGGCCAGCAGATCAAGAGAAGTGATTCTCTCGCTATACTCTGCTCACATGAGACTCCATCTGAAGGACTGTACCCAGCTCTGGGGCTCCAACATAAGAAGGACATGGACTGAGTCCAGAGGAGGGCCCCAATGATGATCTGAGTGCTAGAGCATCTCTGCTATGGAGGCAGGCTTCAAGAGTTGGAGATTTTCAGCCTGGAGAAGAGAAAGTTTCAAAGAGAACTTATAGCAGCCCTTCAATACCTAAAGGGGGTTATAAGAGAGATGAAGAGGGACTTTTCACATAGGTAATGTAGGCCATGGGGAAAGGCCTTAAGCTGAAGGAGGGTAGATTTAGATTAGATATTAGGGAAAAATGCTTCACTGTGAGGATGATGAGGCACTGAAAAACAGATTGCTCAGGGAAGTTCCCCTAAGACTGGAAATGTTGAAGGCCAGGCTGAATAGGGCTTTGAGCAACCTGGTCTTGTGGAATGCAACTCTGCCCATGGCAGGAAGCTTGGAACTGGATGACCTTTAAGGTTCCTTTCAACCCAAACTATTCAATGATTCAGACACTAAGATGTCCTGATGGTCAGACCTTGAGCAGCACTGAGTTCAGGAAATACAAAATTTTCTTTTCATTATGGTAACTTTATTTCTGAATTCCTTTTACAGATTTTTGCAAGCTGCTACTTCTTCTTTTGGTCGTTTTAATAACTTTTTACCAAGTTTCTTTTTGAGGTGAAGTTATTCACTTGCACTGCAGTACAGTTACAGTAAGAACTAGACAAACAATTTCTTTCACATCAGTTGTTTCCACCAAACTCGTACACATTATTACAAAATAGATAAAAGGATAGCACCTTGTACAGCATTTGGATAAAAGGTTTTGCATAAAAGACTGATATTTATATATTGAGGAGCACTGTCTTACATTCTTCATGGCAAAAAAAAACCCATAAAAAATCATTTTGCATTTCAAAAACTTGTTAGGAAGTGACAAAAATAGTTAGAAAATGTAAGGTTTAATCTCATTAGCTCAAATCTCTGAAGATGTATGGATTCTGGTTTTAACATGTCAAAATGTAGTTTGACCACTATTTTTCCTGCAAAACGCCCACACAGCTGCAGACTTCTGTGCCTCTGATGGAATTAATGGGATTCTAAAGCAACTAAACAGGATTAGAAGAAAATATTTGAGAGGAAAAAATAGGGTCATATTCATGAGGGTTTCTTTCTTGGTTTTAGTTTCAAGCAAAATGAGGGCTGCAGATATTCATTAAATTAATTCTCCTTATATTAGGGTTTAATTAATCCAGAATGACATCTGAGTCCCCCTTCCTAATGTTCCATTGTAAATCATCTGCAAAGCTTGAGTTAACTTGAATTTAGAGTCATTTATGCTCTGCAAAAATGAAAGCATTAATCCAGAATTATCACTATGGAAAAAATGTAATTCTATTATATTTCATGCTAAAAGCATCTGTGTTCAAGACTAAAAATTGAAGCATAATTTTAAAATCAATCCTAAATATGAAATAATATTGTATTTTACCTTCACAGAAAAAAAAAATACTATAAAATATGCAGAATTTTATTAATGATTAATATGCTGATTTTGGTTACTTCTGATGTATTAAGAGATATATTCATTGTGTATTTCTTTGTCCATTTTTTGCATACTTAATTATCCAAAAAGAACAATAATAATTACAATATTTGTGGTTCTGGCCAACTAGTGAGCTGCAAATGATCTTGATTTGCTTTGAATTTCTTTGAAATTCAACAGCTGAACTGCTTAGAAGAAAAATTTTCTGAATGTGGATTATTTGAAAACTGATATTCATGTTGTGCAGTGAAATTGAATTATATCATAGTGTTTGTATATCTTGAGTTTATGGGTCATTTCAGAGTGGAGAACAAGGAACAACAAAAGGGAGTGCCCTTTGTCAGGAAATACTCAAACAAACATTAATACTAATTTTATGAAGTTTTTGAAGTTGACCCTCTGAAAAAATTTTTGCTGTCCTCACTGTTCTCTCAAACAATAAATATCCTGGTTCAAGATTATAGTCAGGCCAAATTCTCCTGTATTTAAGAATTAATTATATTATTTACTGAGATTTTCTGTCCTGTGATAAAGATCTGACATTTTAACCAATTTCTACAAAAATTGAGCATTTCTGTTGCTCTTAATACTTTAATATGGAATGTTGTATTGTGTTACTTTGTTTTTATCTTTAAAAATTATGTATCTCTGGCACAAGGCCACTCAAAGCATTATATTAGCTGCAGTTTCCACATCTCTGTTCCACCCCTTCTCTCCAAAACTATTCTTTCAGTGTGTGCAACAGCAGGTCCTTGAGCAGTTATTATACAGTAATTATTATAGAATTATTAAATATTAATAAACACCACATTTGGCAGGAAGTTTTTGAAAAGCCATGATTGCTAAAGGCCTACAGACAATCTTTGTGGGGTTCATAGAAACGAGCAAATAAATATTTAGAAATAGATGCTGAGCCTTGACCTGATGGAGCTATACATATGGAAGTGATTCCGCCTTCCACTACAAAAATCTTCTACTGGCAACTGCTTATCAGGGAGAGGTGTGAGGTAATGAATTTATGAATTCAGAAGGATTTTCTTTATGTAATAGTGCCTGCAGAACCAACTGGACAACACAGTGAGTTTAGGCCAGCACTCCAGTTTTTCTGAAAAGACTTTTATTTAACAATTGCTGAAGGTAGTAAGCCATGATTTTGATTTATTCGTAGATAAAGAAAAATAACCACTTCATAGGCACAGGGTATGCACAAAATTTAATGAAAATAAAACCAGATCCATGACTTACTGGAGACCAACCTTATCACTCAGTAATATCACTGTGCTTGGAAGATTAAAAACAAACAAACAAACAAGCAAAAACAAAACCAAAAGCAAACAAACAAAAAACCCCCAGAATATCTGTCTTAATCTATTCTGCCTCTACCAATATGAATTAACAGGTTTAATAATAAACCAAAGGATTTAATGTATTGCACAAATGAATTTTCTGTCCTTTAGTGATCAAGACAAATACAGACAAAGTAGGCAACAAAATACAAACTTAGAGCATGCTGTTTCATTCTTTGAGTATATTTCTGCAAGAAAAGTATTTCAGCATTATGTCAGTGTAGAGAACTGTGATGTTCAGAGTGAAATTTTCTGACAAAGATCTCTTCAACTGAACTTAAAAAGTAAGACTAAACAGGCACCAGTTTGTATTAGAAGGATAGAACAAAATTTCGTTACAAAAAACCCCACTCCAGTTGCTGGAAATTAATGGGAAGCTTTTCCCCTGGCTTGCTGCGTCTTGTGAAATATGTATCTCTGCATGCTTACTGAGAAGGGATAAGGGACTACATGCCCACAGAGAGTGCATTGCACTGCTTAAACTTGCTCATCACTGCCTTGCTGAAGAGAGTTATGATATTATGGTACGTTAGGAGGAAATCCATGGCCATTTAAGTTACTGTCAAGGTTTTAAAATGTGATTCAGCAGAAGTAGTTAAATGACTTGCCAAAAATGTAAGATAGAATGTCCGGTACTATTTCTTTCCATCCTCAGGAGAGTCCTGGAAAGGGAAGATGCTTTCCATCATAACGTATAAAACTAACACCTCTAAGTGAGTGAAAAATAAGGACTTTTTTAATATAATGTGCTCAAAATAATCCCTAGTGAGACAAGGTATTATTTATCTAAATTAAATATTTAGCAATGTTATATTTATCTTTTAAAACTGTATTAAGATATTCTATATCACATTCATTCTTCATTTACTAGTTCTGCTGCCCCTATTTTTATCAGACTCTATTTTATATATATAGGAGAAATTAAGGTTATTTCCTTCTTATTAAACTATCTCAAGAAAACTTACGGAAAAGGTCAGATATGAAGGTCAGATGCACATTTTTAATTTTTTATCCTTTCCTTCATTGTAGATCCATGCAACAGAGATAAGAACATGTTGGTGAGAAGGTTTATGCTTGCCAGGTTCCATGGTCAGATTTTTTTCAACCATATTCTTGTGTAATAATCAAGCCGTAACTCAAGCTCAAAGCATTTGTAGTGAACTTATAATAGCAGACCCAAGCTGGTAGCATGCAGCAGGGCAGAATGCAAAGCAGCAGCAGAGCATATTGGTGGACTGCTTTGCTTGTTTTCAGCACTGCCTGTCTCTTATTCGTCTAGACTGTATGAAAGAAAATTTGGAAGCCTTTAAAGATTCCAAGTACACTAGAGCTCTCTCATACAATCAGCTAAGTCCAGTGGCTGACTGCATTTTTAGATAGCCTGTATAGTAAACACAGTGAAGTATGAGGAATCCACTGAGAAAAACCAAAACCAAACCAAACCAACAAACTAAAAAAACAAACAGCAACAAAAAAAAAAAACCAAACAAACCACCAAACCCCACAAACAAGCAAAAAAAGGCAAAATACCAAAAAACCCTCAGACAATTAGCATTTTATTTTTTGTCTCTAACAGCTTTCTTACTTTCAACCATATAACAAATAGACATCAGATATTTCAGAAAGATTTTCCAAGAAATTTAAAGCAATGTAAAAAAAGCATTTTGTTGAAGAATAATAGTTGCTCTGAACAAAAAATAAATAATAAAATACACATTCAGCCTTGTAAATGCCCAGGTTATGAAATGTTCTTAAACTTTTTATAAAAATATTCCATGTTGAAAGCTCATTAACTATTTTATTTTATAGATGGTGGCTCATATATAGATCTTAATATACCTCATGGATAAGAAACTGCTCTGACAAACACATAAAAGTAGGAGTATGAACTTCCTCTTTTTAGTACACTATACTATTAGCATTTTACAGGTAGAACCTCAAAGCACATATAAATAACAATTAATTCTCAACAAACTCATTTAAATAGAAATTAAAATTATTGCAATGTTTTATAAGTTATTATATCAGACCAGAAAAAGAATAGCTGACTAGAACAGTGTCACCAAGCACTGGAAGTGAGAACATGATGAGGATATAGGACACAAAAGTCACAAAATTCTCTGACAACATTATTTTTATTGCCTTCCATGGAGAATGTGTACTGCTCTGAAATGCACGAGCACCTCCTGCAGCTTCCAAGAGTCCATAGCAGCCCTCTGATTACAATAAAAATATTGGTTTTGCTAACATGCCTGTTGTTATCATTCTCCAGAACGAGAATGTCACAAATCAAATATTTATCACAGATGTTGAAAGATAATACAAAACTCCTCCTTTTCTTGACAGCACCAATCAGGCTCAGTACTCAATTCTTTGATTCTAAAGACAAAAAGGATTTGGGAAGTATAGCTCAATTTTCTGTAGTATCTTATGGAAGTTTAAAATAATCAGTGCTTTTTACCTGTCTTGACCCTGTTGAATGTGAAAGTCCAGAAGGGTGGATGTCCTCAGTGGGCACTGAAATTTAAACTGCCTTTGTTTGCTGCATGAATATGTCTATTTGTGGTGAAATGACACCATTCTACTTGGCCTAGTTTCCAAATGTGTCCCAGCAGCTTCAGCTTTCAGCTATGTTTAGTAAAGGATATTTTCACAGGATCAAGTAGTAGATAATGGCCAGGATGCAGTGTTCAAAGACTCAAGTATGTTTCCATGCTGCAGGTCATATGCACCACAGAATAAAAACCAAAAGTGAAAGCTTACTTGCACTTCTTGCATTTTGAAGTGGAAATATCTCAAAGCTGAATTCGTGGTGTTGTATCAGTTTAAACATACGGTTATAGCTTTGGGATTGACAGCTGTTTGAAAATTCCTGTTTGAAAATTCTGTCATCAGCAAACACCCTAAATGTACATAGAGCACTGGCTTTTGGCTACTTCTGTCCATCTGTTGAGTTCACAGTGTGCCAAGTCATAAGCAAAGATGTCTCCCCTGGGCATAGGAGTTAGGCTGTGATTGGAATAGACAAGCAATAAACATAGCAATAAAAATGACATCTCTTTTGCAAGATGATTTCCTTTTTGCCAGGGCTTGGTATTCATACATTTTTTAAACTGATTATATGATGATTGTACCACAGCTATTGACAAATTCACTTTTCCAGTGAAAATATTTGGCTTGTGTTACTGAGGATTGAGTTAATTGTGAGAATTGAAACATCAGCTTGAAACTTATGACACTTTCAATGAATCCCAATTTAAAAAAACAATCACAATTGAAGCATATGTGGTTATTGATCCAAGAATTGTCTTTGTATTTCTCCTGGCATTTCTTTTCCACAGTAGATAGATGTTAAGCATTTACATCACCCTCTAAACAATTAGAAAAAATGTCACACAACTTAAGGTCTTAACTAAACCTGTGAATATTTATGTGTTAAAAGGAGAAAACTGAATAGAGCCATTGTTCTTTGTTTTAATCAAAGCCTTAGTAAATACTTAAAAATTTTTAATGCAGGTAATGGAAAAAATGTAAAATATATGGCATTTTAGATGGGAAATTCTGGAACCCAAGAAAATATAATAAATTTGCAAAAAAAGCTTGTCTATACTGGACAGTGCTGAATGCATGAATAAATAAACATCATTAAATATATAAAGTTGTATGTATGACATTTCTTTTAAGAAAATATGAAATTTTTTAAAAGTCTAATCAACAAATTAAAGGCAGTAACAGCTACAAAGAGCATGAAAGTTAGGTAATAATTTCAGGGGGAAAAAAAGCGCCCTTGTTCTTAAGCAAGGACTTGAAATGCCTACAATCAACTCTTGCTTGGTTGTAAGGTTTTTGTATTGAGAAGTGAAGCAATGAAAATTGTTTAAGTTTTCATCCATATTTTGAGTCAAGCTACATCCAAATTTTTCAGTAAAGAATGGTTGACTGTAATAACAGATTCATTTAAGGAACTGAAATGTGAAACATGTTACCTAAAATGCTGATTAGTACAGTCACTCTTTTATAGTGGTTACCCTATCAGCTGGATCAAGGATCTGGGTAGATTTACACGAATCACTTTATGCAGAAAAGCAGATGACATTATCCAATAAGTAGTAAGTCAAACACATGCAAAATATGCATACAAAAAAGGAAACTGTAACAGATCAGTCCAAACAGAACTGCTTGGAAAGTTATGCATTCAGTTCCTGGCTTTTTGTTTGAAATAAACTGTATAAAGACCTAAAATAGGAAAATACAATAAAAGTAATAAATTTTGCATGCAAAAAGCCTTTCTTCTTATCATCTATACCTCTCCTTTCTCATTCTCAGGAACACTGGAAATTACATGAGCACTTCAGAGTCAATTTTTTTAATTGCTACAAATTGGCAAAGCCCAGTGCACTGCAGCTTCACTAACTGCAGTGAAGTTTCAGCCATTTATAAGAGCACCTAATTTGCTCATTTTCAAGAGAGTGTTTGCCATAATGACCCTTGCCCATGACAGCTTCCTACAGTCTGACTGAAAAGAACTCTGATTTCTCCTAGCTTGCTGGGTGTTAGTGTGTGTTTAAGTTTTTGTTTTGTTGATAGTTGGAGGGAGGGTTAAATTTTATTTCAATATGAGAAACCTCCAGTCAATTCAACAGTTTTCTACATTTACTCCAGCAGCACATTTGTCTTCTTTTTTCATTCTTTCCTCATATCTACTTCAGTGATAGAATAGAGAACAGGCAAGGGAACAAAAAGTAATTAATTCCATGTTTCAATTTGCTGATGAATTAATGTAGAAGTTAGAAAACAGATTATTTTTCTACTTTAAAATTTGCTACCACTAAGTAAAACTGTATCAAAGATCCAAATCTCCTTTAAAATATCCCTTAGTAAAATAAATAAGCAACTAAGTAGAATTTACAGAAATTAAATAATAATTAAACAAATAATGAAATACATAGAAAATTAATTCACTTATGAATCTGGAGTGATCAGTATGTATGCACCTGGAGACAAGATTACTTAAGAAATTGGTTTCTCTTCCTTTAATATTTCTTGTTTTTTATATAAACAATAAAAATTTCAAGGGCAATGAGAATAAAAAAGTCTAGAGAGCTATTTGAGTGTCCATGGTAAAAACAATAATCTTGAAGAATACATTTGTCAATAAGGAGTTTAAAAGACGGTCTTTCACAGGAATCTAAAATTAATTAACTAATGTCAGTTATTATAAGCCGGTTCTAATAAATTAAAATGTGTCTGCCTTGCACTAACTCTTTTCATATTTTTATAAACAGAACATTAGATGTTTTTGATTTAATATTGTCAGTTCTAGTGAAATATCCCTGATAGCAACCTGGTTTGCATTTTAAATACCATATGCTCATTAAAATTCAAATCGAGAGTCCAATCAGAATATCATGGCAATCAAATCATAATATTCAATGAAGAGGTTTCCAGGCTGACTTCATTAGTAAACATAATGAATTTCAGGTTCTTACTGGTCTTATATTTGTTTGTACAACTGTAAAAGCTCAATTATGAAGCCTTGAGACAGTCTAAAAAAACCACAGGCTAATGAAAAGTTTCAATTAGATTTGTGTAAGCATTTTTATTTTTTATAATCCCACTTTTCTTTTTAACTGTTACAAATGAGCTCTTGGGGAGAAGATTAAAAAATAGGAAGCATTTATGTTATTTTCTAATTATACATTCAACTAGAAAGTATACTTTAGAAGTTTACATATAATTTAGGAACATATTGTAGCTATAACATGCACTGGTTTAATGTATTCAATATTTTGTGTTATCTTTTATAATTTACTCATTTAATTCATAAAACTTATCAGCTACAGTTTTCTGATTTCCTAAAAATTGAACTATCAAACATTTTTTAATTCTATATCAAAAATAAAATAACAAAAAATCCCTCCTGAAAATATGTACTTTAAAAACTGTGTTCAGATAATTAAAAGTTTATAAAATAGGTTATTCCAAGTCTTAAGCTAAATTTCACCTGTTTTGATTTTTATTTTTTTTTCTTAAGTCATCATTCTCTGTCCAAAGAAACCAACACTATTAGTCATAATTTCTAACATCTGCCTATCCTGGAAGTAGACTAACAGTAAATAACAGACCAGATGTCAAGCATGGTTCCAAAGGTTCTAAAGACAAACATCTGACTTTATTGTGGATTTCTCCACTAGACTTTGCAGCTTAAAGTACTGATTACTTAAAACGAATCCAGGGAAGGTGCCAATCATTTGAAGAAGGCTCCTTGTTGAAGGCAAAAGTTAACTCAGAAAGCAAATATTTTGTAATATTCTATATAATTATGTCTGAAACATAATATGCTGGAAATTATGGTTTTATGATTATGGCTAGATTGCACCCACTTTGGAATGAACAGCTTTGTGGAATAGAGCAGTGTTAAATAGTATGATTCCGTTAAATCATGGCCTGTAAGACTAGGAGAAACTTCACAAAGATACTTGCTGCTACTTCTCTCTCAAAATGTATCTAAATTATTCCCTAAAGGTATTTTTGAAAACCTTACAGAAAAGCATTCAGATAAAAATCTTTTGCATTGATGTTTGAGAACCTCTCTCTAAAATATCTTCCAAAGCTTGACTTTATTTATTTTGTCTTTACTGTTGTTTCTAAGCAAAGCCTTACAAGAGATACATCAGTTTTGCAGATGAAAAAAACAAAGTAATATTATTAACATTTTTCCAGATTCATTTATTACCTGAGAGATATCCTATTTCAGCCAAGGTGGAGTTCAAGGGATCTCTGAATTAACCCTATCGAAGACTCATAGCAGTGCCTTGGGAGACAGGACATGACAGAAGACTTTGGGACTGAGAAGGCAATGGAAAGACCGAAGACCCGCTTGGCCTCCAAACAAAAGTTAATTGGACACTATAGCCCCGCTGAGAATTTACAAAGCTCTTTTCAGAACTCCAAATCTTGCATCAGTGGATGTCATTTATAATCGTATACTTTGCAATGTAGCTAGCACAAGAGAATCCATCTTCATAGTTAAGGATTGCAGCAATGTGGCTGTTGTCCAGATCAAGGGACTGGAAGGCCCACAAACTTGTGACAGCAGCTTCCTGAAGTTACCGAGATAGAAGGACAATTCATTCCCTGCTTTACTTCTAAGAATTTCCACAATCACAGTCCCACTATAACTTCTTGCAGTTATTTTAGATTTTGCCAGGCAGTAAAAATGAATGAAAAATTCCTTAGACAGAATATGTTTTAATTAAAATCCATAATATATTAGCTCACTAATCTATATTTGAAAAGTAAACCCCATAACCAAAATTAATCTAAAGCCATCTTTGTAAATAAAACTAGGACAATTCCCCAGAGATCTGCAACTCATAGGAGCCTGTCTTACATGAGGCCACAGTTTACACATCTGGAAAATATATGACACATTTCAATTTTAAATTTTTTCTATATTTTATTAAAACAAAAGTGGATTTTTTTAACATGGTAATATGATATTGTTATTAAAATGCTTTCTCTTTGAAAACTGATTTCTCCCAGATGAAACAGGTATTTTTGATTAAACAGAAATTTTAATCACTGTTACCTCTGGTACAATAAGCATACTGCAACAGCTATAGTCTCTGGACACTAATAAGCATTTCAAAGTGAAAGAAACTTCTTTGTTTCTCTCCTTTGACTGTAGAATGAGTGTGGGTTGACTAGCTTAGACTTAGCAAATATTCAGGTATAAGTGTCTGTGCTGGTGAACAATACCTTTACTGTACATGACTCTTCACTCTCTGCAATTTCATAAAAGGGCAACGGTTCTACATTTGTTGCCATGTAAATTCAGGCATGTTTCTTAACAGAAGAAGACAACATGTCATTTTAGCCCATTGCAGCTTGAAAAGGACATCTTATAAAGTAAGCAGTCCAATGACACTGCACTAAAAACTGTCAGATCTGGGAATAAATCTCTCTGTGTTAGCAGTGGGACTGCTGTGGGAGCAGCAAACATGATGTAAGGCAAGCATAGAGTGGAAGGGTGAGAGTGCAGAATCCACATGCATGTCAACCTCACTTCTTGCATTTTAAGCAAATGATATGTAAATTAGATTATCATCTGTAAATTACAGTTATCGTTCCTCTTAATTTACTATTATCCTTTATCATCTCTAAATTAGAGACAAGGTTCAACTTTATCTTTTTAGAGGATGCTTCTACATTCCTTTCCAAAAGAGTGGTGATGAATACTCTGAACTTTTGTGAGTCACTTAGATGTAACATGGACTGCTCTCACACTATATACTGTCCCTTGTAAAGTGAGTTTCGTCCCAATACCTGATTAAAAGGAAAAAATCTTATTAGGAAGAGACTTTTCAGCTAATGGAAACCAATTTTTTTTTACTTGACCCCAATTGTTCTTTACGTCTGTCGAAATAGATATTGAGTCATAAAATTTTGGAGGTTTCCTGTATTGAGTTAATGAGAGGATATACTATGCATATGATGTGTAATATATGACACTATTCACTGAAATAATAATAATACATTATTCATGTAATGTTGATAAGTGCACTCTAGAATAAATTAATGTTGAATTCCTTTTCACTCTGATTTGTTTTAATTAAGCCTGTGATCTACTTGTTTCTCAGTTTTAAGTAGTTTCATTCTTTCATTTCAAAATTATTATAGCAAACCCCAGTAAATTTTAATCACATAAAGGCTTTTCTTGTGGGATTTAAAATAAAATTCTTTGTATTTTTAATTCTACATATTTTACAAAGTATAGAGATGCCTGTGTAATGGATTTATCAAAGTTGTCATTATTCTTCATACTGAGATTTGGGGTTTGTGTCTCTGTTGCTCATCATTCATTAGTGATACAAACAGGCTTGTCTTTTGACTGTAGAAATCCTTTTTATAGCTTATAATTTATGATGAACATGGCCTTGTGTGATAAAGACCCATCAAAGTCATCATTATTTTATATTTATATTCATTGAACTGTGTCATCTGTTAAATTGTTTAAACTCTTGCTATCCATCTACAGTCTTATTATACATCATGTCCTCTTTTCTGGCAGACTTAATTTCTACCTTAGTCTTTATGGAACTTCCCAAAAAGAATAAAAACATCTGTTCAAATCCTTTGAGAAGTTTTAAAACAAAACCCATACTATCTGTTCTTTTCTTTTGCTAGAGTGTCTAAATGAATGTTAATGAGCACATAATACTTTAAACATAATAGTTTAAACATAAGTCTTTAAACTCTGTACTTTTTCTGCAATACCAGCCTATGCCAGCTCTCCTTCTGATGGTACTGCTTCAGCATACAGAATGTGCTGAAACAAAGCAGTGTGTCCATTTTATTTCTGCATTTATCATCCACCATGCAATGTTTCACACACTTTTTATTTTCATTAGCTGACTGGGTTGAAAGAGAAACAATTATTTTCGTAAAGACTCATTATCTTTTATCTGCCTTGATTCAACTCTTTTCTAGTCTAATTGTATAGTGATGAGAGTACATTCACCCAGGGGAAAAAGAAAAGGTTTAGTAAAACTGAAAAACAGATATAAACATCTCATTAGGTTCATAAAGGTCAAGTTAAGTGACATTTCCTCTTTATCTATACCAGTCTATGCAGGGAACTTTCCTGAAATATCTCATGAGGTTTCAATACTTCTGGTAAAATCTGTCAGCATATAGAAATGGCATAATTCTTGTGAATTCCTTAAATGTAAAGCAAGGATGTTAAATATTTAATCATGTGCCAAAAGGGAAGTTAATGAAATAATTTGCCTTACTATAAGTAATCTGACTTTAAAGAGAAGGTTGCCTTTTATTTCAATGTAAGAAGAATAATGACTTTTTGTTTATTTTATAGTTATTTCCTAAAATTAATTTATAGAAAGAAATAAAATAAGGTTGAAAAAATATATCATTTGTTTTTAGGGGTCATGGACTGACGTCGCCTGACTGTCAAACACTAACCCAGCTGCTCAACCCAACCCTCTCTTGTGGGATGGAAAGAAACAAGAGGGAAGTGAGAATACTTGTAGATGGAGATAATGACAGCTGAACAGGGAAAGCAAGACCTGTACTTACCAAATTTTAGATGAAATTCATTGCTTCTGATAGAGAAGAAAATACAAACTAGCAAGAGAAATATTTTACTCACATTTCTTGTTCTAGAACTACATGAACAACTCAAACTCATCATAATGGATAGCTCTGTGAAAGTATTTATTCAACATATCACAACCATGTTACAAAATATAGGTGTACACATGTTTTTACAGATATAGGTCTTTGGTATCCAAATGGACAGGTTTATGCTCAGACATTGGTAGGATCAAGAATGTAGTTTTAGCCTGCAGAATTCTGTTTTATACTTTTTACAGTGTAGACATAAATTTGAAATATTACAAAATTCTTATTTGTGCTCCCATTTTAAAAAGTCTCATATTCCATGCAGTGAATCCCAGCTGGGTAGACAGGTAGACACTGCTCACAGAGGTCAATCTTCAACAGGTAGTATACACAGACTTTGGAAATTATACAACTTCTGCAGCCTGATATTAATGTAGGTAGCAAGTCCCCTTTTGCAACCTGACATAAATGCAGGTAACACGTCCCTTTGGTCTTTTTAAAAAATCTGTTGATGAACTTGATCAAATGCTCGTTATAAGTCACCTGGCATGCAAGTTCTAACAATTCCTGGATTTTCTAGGAGATGTCCATGATGAGTAATGTCTCTAATGAAATGTCATTTGGGTATTACCAGAAATATTTTCTTGTATTGTGTATATGTACTTTTCTTCTATGAGATTGAATTCTTCAGGTTTGCTATTGACTTCTGCCCCAATATCCCCATAATACAATTTCTGAACCTGATGTTTTTGCTAAATCATCACAGAGCCTCTCTCAGATGATTTGCCATTTAGTCATTGCCCTCAGCTAAGCAAATTTCTTTGCTATTTTCTCATCATTATTTAGTAAGGGTTTGCTACAGTTTAAATTACAACATTCATCTCCTACTTCCTATACCTTAAAAAAGCACTAATAGTTATAGTCGGCATTTCTTTAAAAGCTCAGGTTTTTTGAATACATGTAAAACATGAACTAGAATGCTAAGATGCAATTGCTTGTCTTTCACAAATGTTCAACTTTAGTTTCCATCATGTGTGCTTCATATCAAAATTGCTATTTCCCACTTTCAAAGATATGTGTAGGGCGATATATTCACCTAACTTTTAAGCTCTAGTAAGTTTTTGAATTTTTACTTTTACAAAGCAAAATGTATTCTTTATATAACACCTCTTAGTAACCAGGATTAATGTTGAGACAATAAGCCCCATCTCAATCCTTTTGTGTCAAAAAATGTAACAGTTTGCAAGAAACTGCAGTCTTGAGAGCTTCATTTATTTTCCTTGAAGATTTTGAATGAGTAGGGACATGTAGAGTTTTTACACCTAAAGATAGCTTATGTTTTCAGTTTAACAGATTATTCCAAATATATATCAATAATGATTTATTGAGACATTTTTCCCTGTTTGTCCTTCATAGTAGCAAGAAGATACTGAAATCTGTCTGCTATTCCTAACAATATTTATTAAAAAATACTAGGATGAAATTATAAGTATTTAATTAAGATTTCATTCTCATTCATATCTAGTTGGTTTCTACTCTTAACTGGCATACTATCACTTACTGAGCGAGCCACATCTTAAGGTAATGAAACTACTAATGTCATGAGAATTTGGGCCTTTGCTTTTGTATTCCTACAAAGGTGATTTTTAGATTCATACTCTTAGATTTAAAGGAAATATTCACAGAACATCCAGACCCTAATATCCATGTCCAAATTGGGTCTTTCTAACTAATTTATATCTTACAACAATGTGAATTCCATACTCTAGATGGAAGGTATGACCAGGTTCCATGAGCCCCCAGACTGTGTGCTGAAGTCTTCCTAAAGCTGAGCTCCAGCAGATCTGAGAGGAGAGGGAATCCTAAAAGTAGTTGATGAGAATCACACTATGATCTTTCTCTTTTTTTAATTCAATTTCATTTGCAAGGTTGTGTGCCTACGCATCTTTGGCCCTTGATCAATTAGGAATTTGAAGTTTATCAGTAATTCATTTCTTCATGAAAGTATGGAGGAAGGGTTTAATATTGCATCTTTATTTTATAAAACTACAAGATACTAGATGGAAGAACCGTATTCAAATAAGAGCTCATTTACAGGTGCCTGAGTACTAAATTATAGCATTAAAAATTACTAATTGTTGAGTACACATTTCATCTATCCAGTATTGCTGGATCTGATGAGGTGGTTTGGCTGATGTTCAAATCACTGATTATAACCTACTCAACTATTTCCCCTGGCTGTCTACATTAGGCAACCCTAATTACTCCTTCCTAAGTCACCAATTTTACGTTTCTTTGACATCACATACAAGGGAATCAAAGGACTTCAGGAGAATCAAGTATAAAATTAGGTAGTAGTGTCTTCTGGTGACTAAATTGTACCAGAAGATAAGACATACTAGACATTTTAAACATTTTAAAGGGCGTGAGTCATGTCAACTGGAAGAAAAATGAAATATGAATGGCAAGTAGTAACTTTTTACTTTTAATGGCCAATCTTCGTGAACGAAGATTTGGGAAGGGCTCTCCCCACGTGGGTGTGCCCTTCGAGCCTGTGCAGTGGATTTTTTTAGGTGAGGCTCAGCGTGCGCAGAACTGGCCCCACCGTTTAAGTCCTGAGGTTCATTTGTCACAGCCGAGCAAGCTTGGACAGTGACAGTGAAGTCCTTGGGACTGTCTACAGCACCTGGTACTAACCGGGGCTGACCCTGCTTCACATCCAAGATCTGATGGGGTCAGATGGCAGGGAGGCAATTTAACTGCTGGGGATGGTCCGTACTGAGACTCGAACTCGCAACCTTTGGATTCGGAGACCAGAGTGTTCTCCACTACTCCACGGGACCGCCCCAACTTTTTACTATTGCATCACAAAACCACAATATGCTTTCACTCACAAGCATTTGTAAAGCTGAACTCCTGAGTAAGAGTTTATCACAAAGAACAGAACTTATTTAAAGTAAATATTATTATTCCAATTAAAAGTCTGGGTTTTCACACATTTATCCCTATTACAGGCAATCCTATTAACTCCCCAACTAGTAGGGCACATTTTTGTAATCTGGGGCCATTCAAAAATCTCACCTCTTAATGGCAAGAAAGTCTCTTCTGCTTTTCAGTCTCTATATGTTCCTGGCTTTGGATCTTCAGTGATTTTAACCCTGTGAGTTTCCTTGTATGTTTATAGACAAAAGGGCCATCCCGTGGTGTAATGGAGAGCACTCCGGTCTCCGAATCCCAAGGTCGCGAGTTCAAGTCTCAGTAGGGACCGTCCCCAGCAGTTCAATGCCTCCCTGCCATCCGATCCCATCACATCCCGGATGCTCAGCAGGGTCAGCCCTGGTTAGTACCGGGTGCTGTAGATAGTCCCAAGGACTTCACTGTCACTGTCCAAGCTTGCTCGGCCATGGCAAATGAACCTTAGGACTTAAACGGTGGGGCCAGTTCTGTGCACGCTGTGCCTCACCTAAAAAATCCACTGCACAGGCTCGAAGGGCACACACCCTTCCCAAATCTTCGTTCATGAAGATTGGCCATTATTATAGACAAAATAATTAACTCCAATTGAGTTCACTTTGCTAAGACAAATAATTCAAAGCCATTTAGATACCTCATTTCATAGGCTCTTCAAGCATTTCATCCTACAGATAGCCTTTGAAACTCTATTGTGTTCATTTTTCTCTGCCGCTGAACTTTAAATTTATAAATGATATTCATAATGAAATCTTGTAAGGGTTTGTACAGTAACACAAATATTTGGCTATGTCAGCTGGAACTATCTTGTTTCATTTCTTTTTTTACTGTTAGTGGAGAAAGAGATTCCACATGGGAATTTCATCTCCTCTGGTACTTCAAATAACGAAATTTAATTCTGTGAAAAGATCTCTATTATTTTTAATCTCTATCTATCTGACTCAACACTTCACCCTGTAAAATATCACTATTTTTATATATTTGTCATTATTTTCTTCTTCATGATAATTTATTCATCCTCTATAAATATTGATTATTCCCATCTGTCAGTCTTCAGAAAATTTCATGATGACAACAGTACTTTTTCATGTCAACTTGAGATAGTCACCTTATAATTTTCCTCCAGCTTTTTGCCTCTTTTTATTGTAACATTTTTCATTCTATAGTAATTTGATTTAGAGACTTACTAAAAATGAGTATCATAAATTTCTATAATATATTTCTTATTTTACTTTTTTTCTATTTTTTTAACTTGTTTTAGTTGTTGGGGGTTTTTTGTTTGTTTGTTGTTTTTTTTTTTTTTTTCAGTTTACCTTAGATTAGAGCACTAAATAATATCTACTTGATAGTAGAAGGCTCTTCAGGATGTCTGAAAAATCTATAAAAAAATTAGGAAACTGGAATTCAAGACTAAATCATATTAAATCACACAAATCATCTGGACATTGTAACAAGTCTGAGAAGAACAAAATAGTTCTCAGAATAAAAAAAAATGCATTTATATTATGAACATAGACTTGTGTGTGTGTGTTTATATATATGCTTTCTTTTAAACATGGATTAACTCAGGGAAGGTCTGTGACCAAGCCAGCACATAAAATGAGACAAAATGATCAGGAATGTCCCATCAAATTTTA
>VWZD01011417.1:95018-124705 GCA_013396695.1 Sakesphorus luctuosus
TAAGAGAAGCAGTAAAGAAAATGAACTGAGGAGAAGACTGAGAAAGTGACTAAAATGAATTGTATGCATTTTCAATATGTAGAGAGCAGTAAATAAGCTACAGCAACAGTCAATCCCATACCAATATATAAGAAGGAAGGATGGTAGAACACAAATAGTACTCATATTGATCAAACAAGGAATCAGGCAGTTCTGACTGTGCCTAATGTTATTATGAGACTCGATGTGTTCTAAAAGAAGCATCATAAATATTTGTGCCCTAAAATGACAAGAACTTGACTGATGAAATGAGAATTTACAGTGCAGGATGTGAAACCAAATACTATGAAGCGGAAATATAGAAATAAGAGAGACTGGCAGCTTTAAATTGTGTTCACACTAGTAAATGATATTTGAGGCAGGGGAAAAAAACACAAAACAAAACAAAAGAAACAACAACACAAAAAGCATAGCAGATTAGTATTTTAGCTATACATTAAATTCTGAGAAAATAAGAGATAGCATGGATAGAACATCTTGGCTATTTTTCTCTTTTTAAAGGGATAAGATTACTATATTTAAATCATATCCTATGGTAATAAAAACAAGTTATCAGGGAAACTGGATAAGAAATTATATCAGAAAGGGGATGAAAGAAGAAAACTACTGAAATAGTTGGAAAAATGATTGATTACAGCCATAAAAGCAAATATTGTTCACTGTATCAAACATGTCTACAAAACCTAATAATATAATTCAGGTCTATATTTTTACAACAAAGATTAAAATAGGGGTTTTTTCTAAATTGGATTTGTCCCAAAAATACAATTAAGAACATAACCAAATGCCTTTGAGACAGCTGAAAAACTAAGTATTTCTTTTGACCTACTGCTGCAAATCATAAATGAAAGAAAATTGTGACATGGAAAAATCTAGTAACATAAGGCCATAGTGAAGAAGGATGGATCAGATCATCCTATGGCAAGATTTTTCTGTATTGCCTGATACTAAAATTGTATAAAAGCAAGTGAAAAGTCAATAAAAATTGTATTTGAATGTCCTTAAGGATGGTTAGTCACACAGGAATAAGCACCAACCCTGGAATAAGAGATGTACTTAGGCAACAAGTCAAAGATGATGATAATTGAGGGCTAGCAGTTCAGTAGATTGCTCCTGACCATTCTGTGCCCATAGATACAGCCAAAGTACTGATTAGGCTTCATGAAAGTCTGTCATCCTTCTTAAATCATTTTAACATAATTATGCTCCTTCAGCTACCATTTCCCTGTATTTGGCATGGACAAAGCAAATTTAAATGCATTTCCTTTAAATGGGCAATTTTCATAGGTATTGGATGTGTTCTTGGACATTTAAAGTTCAACATCTATGTCATCAGATAGATTTTGCACGGATTTACAATTTTGTGCTTGTTGGGGAGCTTAGCTGAGTATTTTAAAATTCAGGTTCTTTTTCTTTGAAATTGTCCATTAGTATAGAGACAGAGAAAGAAAGTGACTGTGTATCAGATGTATAACTTCACATTGCTTTTATTTTTAACATTTCTTTTGCTAAGATCTTTCTTCTAATTTTTTTTGAGTTTTCTTTATCTGTTCAGAAAAGGGAGAAATATGTCTCTAAGTTTGTGTGTATAAGTGTAAAAATAAATCTTCAAACGTTTCAAGTTATGATTAAAATGAAGCAATTCAAATCATTTTCAGTAGCAGAAGCAATGAGAAATTAAAAAACAACTTTAACTCACTCTAAACTGATAAAAGAAAGTATACCTGGCAAATACCTGAGAGAGAAACAATCATATGTGTCATTTGGTTTGATTTTACACACTACCCACAGTTACCTTTTTCATGGGACAAGAAAAAGAAAGAAAATAACTTAAGGCTTAACTGCAGTACATTCTTTACACACATACGACCTCACAAATGTTGTTGGCTATGATTGATGACATAGGTACAGAATTGATTAGGCACAGACTCAATTTTTGTGTCTCTTTACAAAAGTAATCACGAAAAATTGATGAAATGGAAGATGAAACTGAAGGCTGGATTGTCAAAAAGCCTGGGCTATTTACATAAATGTGAGAATGTACATGAATAAGGAATACCAATATTGGTCCCAAACAGAACAGCTATGTGTATGAGTATCCAAAAATGAAAGTAAAAAGAATAAAAATATAGCAGCTTTCCATCTTTATTCAATATTATATAGCTAATAATGTTGACTGAAGTACTATCTTCAGCTTTCACAAAGTGAATATGATAAAACTTTATCACAGAATCAGAGCATATCCTGAGCTGGAAGAGGCCTACAAGAATAATGAAGTCCATCTCTTAATCCGGCACAGGCCCATCCTCAAGAGTCATACCATGTGCCTGAGAATATTGTCCAAACACTTCCTGAACTCTGTCAGGCTTGGTGCTGCAACCACTTCCCTGGGGAGCCTGTTCCAGTGCCCAACCACCCTCTGGGTGAGGAATCTTTTTCTAATATCCAACCTAAACCTCCCCTGATGCAACTTCAGGCCATTCCCTTGGGTTCTGTCACTGGTCACCACAGAGAAGAGATCAGTGCCTGCCCATCCTTTTCCTCTCACAAGGAAGTTGTAACTGCAATGAGGTCTCCCCTCAGCCTCCTCTCCTCCAGGCTGAACAGATCAAGTGACCCCAGCTGCTCCTCATACAGGCTCCTCTCTAGAACCTTCACTATCTTCGTTGCCCTCCTTTGCACACTCTCTAATGGCTTAATATATTTCTTTTATTACATTGCCCAAAACTGCCCACAATATTCAAGGTGAGGCCACCCCAGTGCAGAGCAGAGTGGGACAATCTCCTCCCTCAACTGGCTGGCAATGCCTTTTTTGCCTGATGCCCCCCAGACATGGTTAGCCCTCCTGGCTGCCAGGGCACTGCTGAGTCATATTCAACTTGCTGTTGAACAGGACTCCCAGGTCCCTTTCCATGGCATTGGTTTCCAGCATCTCATTCCCCAGTCTGTATGAACATCCAGGGTTACTCCATCCCAGGTGCAGAATCTGGTGCTTTCCCTTGAACTTCATAGTGTTGATGATTGTCCAGTTCTCTATTAATGAAGGTCTCTCTGCAGGGCCTCCCTGCCTTTGAGGAAGTCAACAACTCCTCTCAGTTTTGTGTCATCTGCCCACTTGCTGAGTATCCCTTCCAGTCCTATGTCCAAGTCATTTATGAAGATGTTGAAGAGCACAGGGCCTAAGATGGAGCCCTGTGGAACCCCACTAGTGACAGGACTGATGACCTGTCATGAGGTTAGCTCACTCACTGTTACACTGTGTATTCACCCTTGAGCCAGTTCCTCTCATGAAGCCGCGCTGGCTGTGACCAGTAACTACATTGCTTTTCAGGTGTTTTTCAGTACAGCCCAAAATAATCTTTTGCATAAAAGGCACTGAAGTGACACTGTCAGGCCTGTAGTTTCTGGCGTCCCCCTTCTTGCCCTTCTTGAATATTGGGAAAATGCTCATCAGCTTCCAGTCAACTGAGACCTCTCCAGATTTTTAAGACCACTCAAAAGTCATTGAGAGAGGTTTTGTGATGACATCAGCCAGCTCTTTGAGGATTCTGGCATGAATCCCATCAGGCCCCACAGGGATCCTGTAGGGATCCAGCTGGAGCAGCAGGTCCCACACAGTTTAAGGGTTGACTGAGAGTTGATCATTCTCGCAGTCATGGTCCTCAAGCACACATATGTATGTAAGTGTATCGTATTTAATTATAGAAGGATATAGATATAAAATATGCCAATTCACACCTTGCAGTTTTAGAAAGCTTACTAACATGTCATAGTTATGCTAACTTCTTTGTAAGTTATCATTAAAACAAGCACAAAGAGGCAGATATTTCTGGAAGACAAATCGCGTTTTAAGCAGCTTTAGACTTGGAGATGAGAATTTCTTCCCATTATACAAGTCTATGTTGAGCTGAGCAACATGAGTAGGTTCTTAAAACCAGTGGAATGAAACCAGACTTTGAGGACATGGGGGACCCCTCCCCTCATAGTTGTTTGGCCTTGAATTTGATTTACATTAATGCATTTATATTGATATGTTGCTAAAAATTAAGTCTCTCAAAGTCACAATAGCTAGCTTCTCTCTACCACACTTTATCTTCATATCATGTTTAATCTATACACATTCGTTATTTCTGTAGGAATTTCCCATCCTCATGATGAACAGACATCACTATTTGGACAATGGATATTATCTACATTGTTTTGTTGATAGTTTTTGAATTCTTTCTCTTTGCTGCTATTTATATAATTTATTAAGTAATAGTCTGAGCTGGGTTCTTATAGGTAATAAATAAATCTTTCATTCTGACAGATTTTTATCTCTACACTATCCAAAAAATAATCCGGTAAAACATAATGCTGCCCATGCAGGATTGCAGTATTTTATATCCCAGACTTAATAGGAAGTAGTTTTTCTTCATTCATTCTTTTCCTTGAAAATCCATTCACAAAATTTATCACTTTGGATCAGAGCAGCGTTCAGTTAAGGATCCCAAATCCCAACAATGACAGTATCAGTTACAAGTGGGAAAAAACTTACAGACTATACAACATATACTTGTGAAATAATTTTATATAAACCTTAATATTTAGATTCCTAAGCACTTACTCATGAAGTTTAATGTCCTAAATAGAAATTATAGCAGGGTCTAGCTACTATTTGAAATATGTAATCCATCTGTTAATCTTGTTATATTCAGGGATAACCTTTGACAATGAGTGCTGCAGGCAGATTATATATGGCACAGAAATATCAATAAGCTTGCAATAATTTTGAATTGAGTATTTTTCAACTTAATTTCCCTGTGTGGTGAAGTGAAAGAAAAATTTCTGATCTTTTTTTCTACTTTTTTCCAGTTTAGCACTAGATTATTGTATCAGCAATTATCTGGGTTTTTTCACTGGTTCTCCAGAAGAGTTCTTTTCAATAAATTATAGTTGATCAACAAGGATATGAAGTGAAGTTTATTAATTCAGCAACTGTGTCTTACTGAAGGTTGTGGATATTAAATTAAATTTTTTTTTTCCCTTAATGGAAATTCTTAAAGCATATGAATAATCACAAAACAATCACCTATTATATCCAGTTTTCATTCCAGAATATTCCCAGTTCAGCCTATTTGAAAAGATGAATTTTCATTAAAGGCAGAAGGGTTAAGATACATGCAGTAATAAAGGGATAACGTCTCTAAGATCTGAGCAAGTTGCAGTTTGTTTTACTCTATGAGAGTTTACTTGTTTTGATGTAAAAGATTAACAGCTCAGCAGAAAAGTACAGCCTTGGTTTTCTTTATCCAAAAATATATTTCTTTGCTTTCTTTATCCAGAAGTATTTTCAAAGTTAATGAATGACTTTGACTAATAGTAAATGTCAGTAAATTCAACCTTAAAACTGAAAGGGAAAGGGAAATTACTTTTCTTGTTCATATAAATATAAATTGAAAAATTTAAGTACAAAAATTGTTGAGTCTAAAATAAATACTTAGCTCTCTGAGTTACACACAGATGTATCTTTTAGAAACATCAAATTAAAAAATGCACCTAACTGAAGTCATCTCTCACCTACTAAAGAGAAGAAACATGTTATAAAAGCAATTTGGTGAAGGATTGACTTTAAGTTTTCCAGGTAAACTGTGTTCTACATTTAATGTCATTCATCAGATTTTTCTTGATAGAAATTGAACAACCCAAAAGTATGAATCCAGTTTTAACATTAGTATGCTTAACACTCATTGACTCAGGCAATTTTTATTCACCTTCAAAGGCGTTCTGGAAGCCAAATTCCCTTATCATCCCCTCTGGCTCAGAGTCTGAGAGTATAATTGGACATCATGGGAGTGCTCATCTGGAGAGAATGTCAAGTTTAGTCAACATCCTCTGATGTAGTTTCAGGCAGTCTAGACCCAGATGGACATTAAGCCACATCCCAAAGAACACACACCATATTGCCCTAAAACTGAGGTGTGGAGTCAGTGTACCTGTGGCTCTCACAACAGGAGAACTCTGCAGATATTTGCTGCTAGTCTCTGGCAAAGTGGAGAACTGCTCACAGGAACCAAAATAGCTAGTCTGACTTTTCACAAGAGCTCCTGCTCTTGAACTTCTTCCTCAAATACTGGCCAAGAGACAAGACGATAGCTCCGCTGCCTTCCAAGCAGAAGGCTTGAAAATTTTAGTGAACCTATAAAGCATGCCATGTCTGCCCAAAAGCACAGCAAAAGCACACATTCCTTTTGCCACTTGACACCTGCTGAATTGAGTTTGGTGGGTTTGTGCTTCATTATTTTCTTCCTTGTCTTCATTCTGACAATTCCTTTTTGGAATAGTAACGGTGCTGCTCAGTCAATAGGAAGGACAGGCCTGGCTCAAAAAGAAAAACAATTTAAAAAGGAGATTGATCCTTTAACCTTTACTGTCACCAAAAATAAAAAGAAAAAAAAAGTAAAAAAAAAGAATATATACCCTATTATATGTGCACCCCACGTTTCTGTATTGGTGTCAGTCTGCCCAGATCTTTTTTTTAGTTCATTCAATTCAGCAGAGAAACTAACTGTTGACTACATAGGTGGAATACCATTTCATATAATTCATACAGATGCTTCACTCCTGCTCTAGGCTCTGGCAACCTTGGTGTGTAATGACATGGTAGAAATGCAATTCAACAGGGTTATTTATATAACAATGGCTTTAAAACTGCTTGGAAGACAGATTCACTACTAGCGTTTCTTATCCTCAATTCTACTAGCACTCTGTATTTATTACAGGTTAACCTTCTTTCCCAATCCCCCTTCCCAATGTGCTTCATCCTTCATGTAATATGTGCTTTACAGCAAAGTTTCATCCTAAAGCATAGCTGACTGCAAAGACTGTTAATAAGTATGTCTACTGGCACTGCTGTAATGAAGCAATCCTAAAGAGCGGTGTATCAACAATGAAGGAACTCCTTGACCTCATTTCAAAGAGTCAGCAGTTACGGGAAACAAGTGTGGACCTGAGAAAACGTGGGATATAAGCAAAATAATTTTGAGGAGAATACACAGCCATCAGCAAATGTGGGGTTTTTTATTCCCACTAGGCTAAGAAAATTATTTAGTAGTTCTTAGTCCAGAGAAATTGAATAGAGGGTTGTTCAAACCAATGCAATGCTCCAAATGGATATCCATTCTGTACAATAACAGTTACTAGGACTAAGAATCAGTTTTGAGGTGACACTGCGACCATTCACAATCAGAAAAAAAACATTGAAGGAATGTTCTAAAGGCAGAAGAAATTGATGGTAACATTCACTCAGCATTTGAAGCATAACTGGTTTTATTTTCCCTTCATAAGTCTTGATTGATGTGACCATGACCCTATCATGATGCACAAGTTGGAGTAGTTCCACAGCTAGAAATACAAGACTGATAACCAGGCTTTGTAACTTCATAGGTTCGGGAAAATATGTGCAGTGTCAGTAGCAAAGTCTATTAAATTCATTGACAAAAGATAACTCCTATTTTTTAGAATTGAACATTTCAGACAAATAAATTTTGAGCTCTTCCTAATTTCAACAATCAGTATTTAATGCAGTTTATAGTAGAGGTATGTCATGTCAAAGTGCGCATTTGCACCTTATTTTTTTATCATTATCTCATTTGAATGTATCACACTAACAAGTGTAGCACACTAACAAAGTTAAGCAAATTCCAAATCAAAAAAATTTGATTCTTTGCCCACACCAAACCAGATTTTCTCTACCTTGTCACCATTTTTCTTGTAAACACACAAACAGTGTTTGATTATTGAGAAAATAAAAATAAACAAAAGAGATAAAAAGGACAGAAGAATAGTTATTTTTTGTGATCTTTGCACCAAATGCCTTTTATGCAAGTAACAGACCCAGTTTGGCTGCATAAAATTTTTTTACATAGGGAGAGTAGCACTGTGAGAAAGGGAAACAAAGGAAGAGGCACATACTGTACAAGCAGTCATAGTGATATGGGTTGATTAGAAAAGTCTCCACAGATCTCTGATCACTTATAGAAAGGCTTTAGAGAATTTTAAAATATAACTGAGCTACACACTTAGTACAGAAAGAAAACATCATTTCTTTTGTCCTCACCACTTGCAAAACAGAGTCTGGTTAGTTCTGCCTGGGTAAAAACAAGCGGTCTCTAAATTTTGGATTTTACATAAGGATGCAAAAAAGCATTTCTTAAATCATTAAATGTGTTCTGGTGAACATCAGCCCTGAACAACATTGATCAAATGTCTGAACAAGTTTTTAGCATTGGTCAGAGAAAATAAGCATACTAATGCATGGATTCATGCTCCCTGGTATTTAGACCTTGCTCAAAATGGCCCTGCTATGTCATCTTCAGTTTGTATTCAAAATAACAAATAAAGAAGTCAATACAGTTTTATTTTGCATCAAAAAATTTTGGATTTGTGACGGCCATTGACCAGGGAAATAATGACCCACTCTGCACCTGATGGGAAAAAAGGCACAAAAGTGAATATTTATTGAGGAACAACACGAATATTTATAGGGTTCTGAGGGGAAGGTTCTGGAACTTGGATGCAATTGGGTGAGGGTAGGGACAGAGTGAGTAACTCGTAACCAGATAGTCAATGGAGAACAACTCATCAAATGGTGGGAGAACTAATCGATAGGGAACCAGGGATTAGGGCAGAGGTGGAAATGGATAGGAGAGGGGGTGTGCAGAGCTGGCAGCGTGATCCCCAAACATGGCCACCCCAGCTCGGACCTGCTGGAGGGACCCCCCGGTGGACCCTGGACTCTGCCATGCAGCAGTGGCAGCCACTGCATTGGCTGCATTGGAAACAGCCCCAGTACCTCGATGGCACAGTGATTAACAGGGACAAAGCCATAAGGGGAATACACGAGGGGATAACAACCAAGCAGGGGGATACAGAAAACTTTCTGAACGAAAAACCATACAGTAAAACACATAACTTCTAAACTTCAACTGTGAAAGTCTAATCTGGGGGGCTGAGTTGGGCTGGGCTGCTCCCCCACGCCCTCCTCCTCGTAAGTCCATTATGGCGTTTTCCCACAGATGTGGATGGTGGCATCAATTATTCAGAGAAAAATCACTTATTTAAACCACAAAAAGCAGAGAAGAAGTAATAATGCTTAACACAGAATTTACACAGGTTTTGTTTTTTATTCTTGTGTTAATTTCATTTCTGAAACTAGTCATTATTGAAGAGGGAGCATAAAAGGATACCAGCAACAAGTAGCTAACAATTTAATAGTTGGAAAATGTCATAACCATATGGATTCATTATTTTCTTTCTAAGCATGTGGGACTCAAATACATTGCTAAGTCTTTCTGCTTCATTATGTTATGAAATTAGTTGAAGTGAAACTTAAGAAATATAGTATAGATATCATTTCTAAGCAAAGGAACAAATTCAGCTTTGGTTGAAACCAAAATCTTTCAAAATCACAAAGCATACAGTGCTTTGAACCAGAAAAAAAAAAGACTGTGACCTGTCTGTGAGACAAGACAGAACAATCTTTTCTGGGCTGGTTTGTGAGTCACTTGCTGTATTTATGTAGCTGCTATAGGAAATACAAATGTAGTAAAGAATTGTAGTGGGGGTTTCTTGGGTTATAATGTCAGGTGGGATTCTAGTTTTCATCTTCATCTATTACTCTCATCTCTCTGAAGCCTGCTGTTTCACTAGAGAATAATACATGCATGAAGACCTGTAAGGGAAACAGAATATCAAGGGGCTAATCAATCCATGGCAACATACAAATGGTACTATGACTGAAAATCTCTGCTGAAGTCAATGACTAAATATTCATCCTTTCAGTATAGCCAAAAAATATAATAGGTAATCTTATATATAATAGGTAATCTTATCACTTACAAGCATCACCCTGAAATTCCTTTTAATTTGATTCCTTTTTGTGTTGTAAACACATAGTACTGGCTGTAGACAGAGACACAAGATACAGCAGACTTCACAATTTCATTTCATTGGACCGCAGAAAACTTAGAAACCAAGCCTATTTTGTGTGTTGGTACTAATCATTTGAAGAAAAAATATATTTTTAGCTTCAATCTTATAGAACTAAAGAAAAACACAATTCTATCCTTGCATTTATTTAAATTTATGTAACATTTAATAGGGGGAAAAAAATAGCCCACACAAACTCTGATATCTTCAGTTTGCTTACATTTTAAATTACTTAGTTCATATAATGGTTATAGTACCGGTGGGTTAACACTGTCCTAGCTTTACTTAGGTCTCCACTTAAAGAAGCAATTTCATGTCCAAAATCCTTTTCTGCACTATCTGGACTTTTACTATACTTTCTTTGATTATGGGGTTATTTATGCATTTAAACTTAGTTATTATGGTGGCAAGTGGCAAGGGGAATTAAAAGCTTCTGGATTGATACATAAACATGCAGCAAGAAAAAAGAAATCTGAAACTGTATTCACAGAGGAATAAGAGAAACACTGAGAAAGGGTTTGTGATTTGTCATTTCATGTTACTCAGTTATATACCTAAGTAGAGTGTCCAAACAAAATGAGGAAGAGAGAGACTACAATATTATAGGAACATAACCCTAAACAAAGAATATTACGGCATTTTGCAAATCTGAAAAAATCTGCATTCAAAACCCCAAACGTTTTCTAAAAATGTGAGGAATCTAACAGAATGAAAAGCAGTCACTTTAGGAAGTAAACAATTGGTATTTTAAGCATACTAGATATAATTTCTAAAGTACTTTCTGTGTATTCTAGCTACCAGTTACCACTTAAGATTGTCTTTATGACAACTACAGGGACTATGGGGCAATAGCATATAGAGATTCATTCAATTAATGTTCTGGCATAATAAATGAGTATGAGAAATACAAAAATTGCACATGTATCAGTTGTGGAAGACATTCCAGCAATGTTCTAAGTCAGATTTTGTCCAATATCTTCAGTTTTAGCTTGCTAGTTGCTGCATTGCTTTTATCTCTTACAGGCAAATATAAATATAAAATTATACTTCCTAAGGAGAAAGAATGTCATTTCACTTATATTCAGTTTTCCTAGTGAATTAGAAATTGTAAAAAGTATTAACAAAATTATTAACACCTACTGCTTTTTACATCTATGTAAAACATTCAGGACTTATTAATAAACAGTAGAAGTCCCAGGATAAAATTGTAATGATTCTTGAAACTGTGCCTTTTTCACATTCAAAATTATCCCAAGATAAATGTTTTGGGTTTTATATGACAAAAAATGTCTGTAAAGAGTGTGCTGTGCAAATGAATGCCAATGGATGCTTTCACATATGGAGGCACAGGGAGTTTGTACAAACTTCTAATCAAAATCCAAGGAATCTGAAATCAAATACTCTGTAATAACCCTTTTCTACCAAATTATGGATACTTTTTTCTTTTTAAGAAATGAATGTGGCACAATAAGTGTAGAAATTACATGTAGAAACAGGTTTTGCTGGTAATCAGTAATCAAGAAAAGCAAAAAATCAATAAAGAATGCCAAACCTGATGGAAAGTAAATTGGAAACTATGCTATAAAATCTAGTCAAACAAGAGTGGGCAGGTAAACAAAGTTTGAATTTCTGTGGGCAATGTACACTCCTACTATAGTGTATAGATCTCATAGGTCTTAGAAAAAAGGAGTGTATGCCTTTTATTTTGATCCAGTGATGCAGTAAATTAAAAGAAGTATAAGATGTCTGGAATAAATGTACAATTCTGTGGGCAGAGGAAATTGCTACTAATGAAAGGAATGTTCTGCTTACATTGCCATTACTACTGTTTCAGCCTCTCTCACTAGTCCTTTCTGGTATAACTGCCATGGAGAAAGAAATAAGAAAGAAAAAAATAGTGAATAATTCACCTGTAGAGGCCAGCTTCATTGAATATTTCAGCATTGCCAGATATAGATTCTGGCTCCTGATGCAAAATTTGAGTCAAATCAAGACTGATTTTACAAAGATAGGTTTTGACCCAGAAGATCTCTGCCAAGACATCAAAGTAGCTGAGTTTTCCATCTGTTGAGAGATTTGTTGCAGAAAGTGAATTTCTGAGCAATCCAAACTGACCATGGGAAACAAACTGCTCTGGCCATGAGAATTCTGCTGATATCCCAGCAAAAGTGGATTCTGCAGATATGGCAGTAAAAGCAAGGTCATACCTGCTATTTGTCCGTTAGGCCTTGGTTACTCCCTAACTAGCTCATCCTGGGGAGTACTCCCAGGCCTGGCTCTACTCTGGACACCAACCTCAAAACATCAGGATGAGATAATGTAAACACTGGACTTGTGAGATATTAAGCTTGTAACCAATTAGAAGTTCTAAAGTGTGAGAGTAAGTTCTTTTTAGCCAATAAGATGTACCTGTAACCCTATATAACCTGTGTGCTGTGTAGAATAAAATGTCTTCACCTAAATCCTATGGGTTTGTGTGGTGAATTCCTATGTCTCCGCGAAACTTTGTTTACTTTATCCATCCAGAAAATGAAACAGTGGTTCAGCTAACTGGTGTTCTAAGTCCTAGGATCTACATATTAATTTCTGTCTCCAACGTCTCTGTTTTGGTGTGTTTAAAAGAGTGTCCTCAAAGATTGTGATTTGGAAGTTAGTGTTAGTAATTCCACTGGTTCAGACACGACAACAGCAAGAAAAAAAAATGGTAAACAAATTGCACAAATGTTAGGAATATTATGTAGCTATACTATTCACAGGACATGGACTGGATGAAAGACAATGTAACAGAAGTAGAAGGAAAACAGATACATCCCAGAGGACATGACTAAGGAAGAAGACAAAAAGCATGAAAGAAGGATATAGCAGGCTCTAAGTACACAAATGTGGGACAGACTGCATATGATATGAAAAGTTTCCACTATCAATGCATAGAAGGTAAAATTCATAAACAGTCAAGAGAAACACAGGTAATTATTTCAATGCTAGTACATGAGGTTTAAAACTTTTTTCTGGATTTTTAATTTTTTTTTAATACAGAATAAACAACCTGTTATTAATAATTTCTGTTCTGTTTATCTCAGCCCTGGTATTCCCTCATATGTGGAAAGAATGTTTATATGACAGTGGTTACAATGACATCTCTGAACTCAAACATATCTCAAAATTATCAATAATTCATTACAATCAGTCCCTGAGTTTTTTCAGCTGCATTTACAGTATTTGCCTGTCTGATAAAATCCCTCCACCTTATGCACCATACATTCATTCCCACATAAGATTATACGTGAAGCTCTTGATTGCAATTTAGCAAAGTAAACTATACACAGCTTTCTAAAGGGTAGTAAATACAGGTCTTAATATAAAAAAGCTCTTAAATATAAAAAAGCATAACTTGGGTACTGACCTTAGTTTCTTACTCTTGTTAAAAAATTCTCTCACACCCACACACTCCACCACCCCACCACCCCTCCCCACCCCCCGGGTGGTTTTTTGGGATTTCATTACCCATAAAGCTATATATAAAGAGATAGATAGATGACAGATAGATAGATAGAAAGAAAGAAAGAAAGAAAGAAAGAAAGAAAGAAAGAAAGAAAGAAAGAAAGAAAGAAAGAAAGAAAACAAAAAAAACCCAACAAAATATTACTGTAACAGGAGAACTGTTCCTGATCCATGTGTCCCTGTAAGAGTCTGGACTGAAAGAAAAAAAAATATTGGAAGCAAAGTGAGGAGGTGATATTGGGAATAATGAGTGCGAGGAAGGGATGGGATACCTATTCACCCATATCCACAGAAGTGACACTGCACATATTTTATTTTTCCTTCTCATTCTTCCTTTTATTCTTATTCATTTATGAATAGCCTTGGTATCTGGGTTTCTATATTCCAAGACTAGAATATTAAGGAGGATAACATTTCTGCATACTGCATTGCTGTTTATTCTGAAATAGTTTTAGACAGTTGCAATTAAAATGTGAAATAAGTTAACAGAGCAGCAGAATTATCAAAGTGCCATGAAGTCATGTTGATAGAAACTCATGAGTGGCTTCATTAGTTCAGATTAAGACTCATACAGAGTTTTGATTAATTTTTCTAAAGTCATACAGTGAATCTTACATAAGAAAGTAAATTGCCTGAGAAAGTATTTCTTCTTTCATGCATGATTAAGTCAATACTCACTCATGTTGAAACAAAATCAAACATTATTTTTGGTATACAAATTAGAAATGAAGGAGTGACTCCTACAGACAAAAGAACATTAAAGGGAAGAGTTAACTTTAACAATCTTCCTTTCTATTCCCAATGGCACTTAAGAACATACCAAGAAATTAAAATGGTTTTCATGACATGATTCTTTATAGGTTTTGCAAGTTTAATAAGAATTAAATACAGTTTTGGGTTGTCTTTGGTCAGTCACATCAGTGATGGTTAACATTGTTAGCCAACTTTTATTTCTTTTACTTATGAAGAAGGACAATGCTACTGTGTTCTGAATTTTAAAAATGGGAGTTTAACTACATGCCCTTGGCATTTATTTCTATGAAATCTTTATCATCACAAAAATATGCCTATGTGATATATAATCTGCTTCTAGTCACAGATCCCAAATGTTTCTGATGATCACTAAAATAGGGGTTATTTCTTGTGCTGGGAAGTCAGGATATGAGCACAATAAACTGAGCAAAAAGGCTAGCACAGATAACTGTAAAATGCTATCTATTGCTACCTGCAAATACTTACAAACCGTAGTAGTTAAACCTCACTATACTTGTCACTTTCAAAAGCAAACCCACAGTCCCATTAACCAGACTTCCCTACATACACTAGGGTGTATTGTTGAAATAGGGCAGTCCTGTGGTGTAATGGAGAGCACTCTGGTCTCCGAATCCCAAGGTCGCAAGTTTGAGTCTCAGTGGGACCGTCCCCGGCAGTTCAATGCCTCCCTGCCATCCGATCTCGTCACATCTCGGATGCTCAGCAGGGTCAGCCCCGGTTAGTACCGGGTGCTGTAGATAGTCCTGAGGACTTCACTGTCACTGTCCAAGCTTGCTCGGCCGTGGCAAATGAACCTCAAGACTTAAACGGTGGGGCCAGTTCTGTGCACACTGTGCCTCACCTAAAAAATCCACTGCGCAGGCTGGAAGGGCACACCCACATGGGGTGAGCCCTTCCCAAATCTTCATTCGTGAAGGTTGGCCATCATTTATTTATTGCTGAGGTTACAAGATCCCAGCATTTTATTAAAATTTCAAATATACTTCTTGTACCACATAGCATGAAGATTACTGCTACTGGGTTTTTTGCACCTTCATCTGCACTGTCCTTTTTCTAATTGAAAATTACTCCTCTGATCATTTGGCCTTTGGAATGCACTCTCACCCTTTAGCAGGAGAGAAAGATTGTGTGGCTGGATATATGAGCATCCACCATGGCAAAGACTTTGCAAAGGTGAGCTGGTCACACCAGACTTTTTCATTCTGTGCCACAACAGCTGATAACAGCGTATGTAACATGATTGTCATGGAGCTCTACAACATTGTACATCCTAGTCTGACTTAACTACAGACAGCCATGACATGAGAATACCTATTTTTATTGCCAAGAACACAAGTTTTTGTTTACAGCTAGTGACTGCTGCAAACATAGGACATCAAAGGAGTCCATGCTTACTGACATGAGGACAAAATGAAACTTTTTAACAGCTCTGCCCAAAATACCTACTTCATTGATATATGGGCAGTCTGCCACAGGGAAAAAAAATAAAAGCACACAAAATGTTCAGACAGCTGCATGTGTGAGACTCTTCTGCATCCTCAGTGGACTTATCTGCAAAACAAAGAGCTGTGCTGAAATATGATTGACATGTTTTTCAGTGGAAATTATGGCCTACAGACTCTTACTTTCTCTCACACAATCCTCTTTCGATCGGTTAGATTCTTTTTGCATTGCCATAGCAACGAGCAGAAATCTTACCAACCTGATAAAAATGTCCTGATATTCATGTTAAGAAGCAAGTACTTGTGCTCCTCACTATGATTCCTGACTTTTCTGTCTATACCAGAAGCAATCCTGTCAGGAATGACTGGCTTACTGCTCTTGAATAACAACCCTACCTCAGGCATTCTGAAGAATCTTTCCCCATTCTGGAAGGGACCAGACTTCATGTGGGTGCTAACCATGTACACCCAAAACTATGTGGGTTTGACAGATGTGAACTTTATTACAGGTGTTCCAGCAACTGAGTGATTCTTCCAAAATATTATTTGTTTGGGGTTTTTTTTGTTCCTTTGTTTGTTTGTTTGTTTGTTTGTTTGTTTTGGATAAATCACTATTCTGATTTATTGATATGAGTAGACACTTTTCTCTTCCTGATTACCTGGCATGGAGTCCTCCAGTTCATACTGAGTTCCTGACTGAAATATATTGAATATTGACTATAAGAATGCTAAATAGACTGAAAACAATTAAAGAAATCAACAGTCAAAGTTTCTTACATAGCTCTTATACAAATCATGACAGAGTACAAGGAAAAGAGAGAAAAGGTATGATGGGTAACACTAAGGCAGTATTTTATAACAGTAAAACAGGCATAGTGGAATGTATGTTGATTGAATGTATCCATTAGGGTGTGCATATGGATACTTTGTGCTAGATTGACTTTGTTTACAGACCTTCAAGAACCAATAAAGCAAGACAGGCATAGCCATACTTGAATATGGACATTGTTTGGGGTTTCTCATTATCTGTTTAAATTATATATATGGCAATCAAAAGCTATATCTGAATAAGATTTGGTTTTGTTCAGGTTGGAAAAGAGTAGGCTCCAGGAAGACCTGTCTGCAGCCTTACAGTACCTAAAGGAGGCTAAAAGAAAGCTGGAGTGGGACTTTTTACAGGGGCATTTAGTGATAGGACCAGGGGTAATGGTCTTAAACTGAAAAAAAAAGTAGGTTTAGATTAGATATTAGGAATAAATTCCTGTGAGGGTGGTGAGACACTGAAACAGGTTGCCCAGACAAGTTGTGCATGCCCCCTCCCTGAAATGTTTAGGGCCAGGCTGGATGGGGTTTTGAGGAACCTGGTCTAGCATAAGGTGTCCCTGCCCATGGCAGGAGGGAAACTAGATGTGATCTTCAAGGTCCCTTGCAATGCAAAGCATTTTATGCTTCTGTTTTACTTATTTTGAAAGTTAAATAGAAAGGAATGAAATTAGGATCTGATGCAATATTTATCTCAAAAACCCAAGCGGAGTTCTGTGGGAAATTGGCATTTCTTCTGATTCGCATTTGAGATTAACAGTTCGTAGTGGCACAACAGTCAGTAGACATCCAAAGCAGCCAATGTCTTACTCCCAGAGTAACAGCCTATGTGAATCAGGACCTGATCAGCTGCCCAGTTTCTGAGCAGAAATAGAATTAAGAGTATTAATCATATGAAAAAAATATATAACTATATCATGTACTAATAGTTATTTTACTTGTATTATAATACTGTATTTTTCACCACAGTGGCAAACAGATGCCTCTTAGGCAAAAAGCTTTTATACAAGTCTGGGAGTTTTATATAGTGCAGTAATTCCACAGTCAGGTAAAAAGTTGGAAGAAAGAGTCACTTTTTTATTTGGTGTTTATATTAATAGAACAGTCAATTAGTGACAAGTAAAGTAGTCACCTAGTAAATTATCTTTTCCTGAGCAGAAATTATTTACCAAAATGTAAATTTATATGGTAATTGCAATCCAAAAATTATAAAAAGTGTTAGACTAGTTTAAATTAAATAATTTTTTTCACGTACTATTCCTATATTCCTATTTTCACTCTGAAATAATGGAATTTTGAAAATCTAGACTTTTAAATTTTACACATTAATTTTTATGTATTTAATAATTAACAAAATAATTATTTTTACACTAACTAAATGAAAATAAGCTGTAGTGGTTTTAGCTAGGCCTCAAATTGGCAGGCTCAGAGAATCTACGTGGATTGGTAGAGACAGCTGTCACCTGACTGGGTAACCAAGGAAATATTTCATACCAGATGACGCAAACCTAAGATATGATGCAGCAGTGGGAGGTGTTAGTTCAGTTCCATTATGGCTGGGCTGCAGACAGGACGTGGTGCATCTCTTGTCTTGCTAGAGTAGGCCCTGCTGTTTCTGCTGCTGCTGCTTGCATTGTGTTTGAATTCAGGGAAGTAGAAACATTTTGTTGTTACTCTTTCTGTTTCTTGCTGGGTGTCTTTTAGAGTACTTACAAATCTAGAGTAATACACTTTGTATTAATTGGGGAGTGGGAGGTTATTTCTTGTTATATGTAACTTGTGTAAGTGTGTGTTATATTGTAGTTTTCTCTTAATTTTCTCTTTTCTGTATAAATACATGTAGTTAGTTTCAGCATAAACCTTGTTCGGAGTTTTTTTTTCTCTCTCCCTCTTCTTCCCTTTTCACTCTGTCTTGGACACTTGGTGTTTTGCCAGCTCAACCCAAGACAGATAAAAGGTGGAGAATGAGGGCAAAACCAAGGATGCTGGCAAGTGTCCCAGAAGCTTGGCAGGGTTCCCGGGAGCTTTGTTATAGAAACGTTCCTTGATATCTGCATTGGTTTTGGTACATCCATAACAAATACAATAAACAATGTTCTCTTGCTACTGGATGCTCGTTTTATTCCTTTTACTGGCTGGTTTTTTGAGTTCAAACAGCTTGACTTGTGCCTGCTGTTAATGCAGCCATTCAAGGAAGAGGCTTTACAGCCCAAAAGACCAGTTTTTCTCTCCTGCCTCAACTCGACAAAGAGCCAACCCCAAGTATGAGTCACATGGTGAACTGTGGTCCTTCCTGTGTGACCAGGGGAAAGACATGAGGAGGTGGGACAGTGCATCTACTTCTGTGCTTGAAGTCCAGGTATGGAAATCAAAATGTAGGAAAGCTGGTAAAAAGCTGTCCACATGTTGAAGCAGAGATCCCAGAACAGAGTCAAGAACAGTGATGAGACTGCCCTGCCTCCAGCCAGGAGGAGGAAGAGAACAATCAAGTCTACTGGACATTGCTGAACCAGAAAGGTAGCCAAGGCTGTACCTCTACACTGACTTGTAGATGACAACCAGCGCCCCTCTGAGGGTGGCTGGACCTAAAAAACATTAATTGAAGCATGGAGAGGCCCATGGGGGCTGTTGGTGTGTGGCAGGACACTGCCATTTGAGTAGAATCTCTGGAGATTCGTCATGTGGATGCTCATGTGCCCAAAAGCCGAGCTAATGAGGAACATCACACCTGGACTAGCATAAAGGGAGAGTTGTTCCTGGCTTGATGAGCCAATGATGCCTCGAGCCACCTGTAGGTGGACGAGGCCGAGGGGTGGATTTAACCATGGACATTATTTCCCAGGTTATCTGCTATTGTGAAACCCCTGAAAAGGGGATGGAGACCCCAGTGTGGGGACAGTATCCCCAGTGAGGGGATGGTAACTCTAATGAGGGTATGGTGACCCCTGAAAAGGGGATGGGATGATCCCAGTGTGTGCCTCAAGGACATTTAACCTTGAGGGAAAAAGTTAACTTGCATTTTGAGTTCTGTGTTGCAGGACATGAACCATCAGAAGAAGAAGACCTGAACTGAACTGGTGTTAGTGTCCAATGATGAACTGGTGTTGCCAGCTCAACCCAAGACATGTGTAAAGGTAATTAAGCCTATTATATACTGGTAAGTAAGAAAAAATACACTGCACAAAGCTAGAAGACCACTTAGACTACTGTCCAGTAGCTTTCATGTCTGAAAAGCCTATGCATGAGATTTAAGATGTATCCAAATATGATTCAGGTTATTTTTTCTTAAATTACTTTAGTTATACCTCTGAAGTTAATTTCAAGTCTTTATGCTGCTCTATTGATTTAAATTACATTAATTTATCAGTATTTTAACAAAGTCCTGTTCTGTCCTGTGGTTGAATTGAATTGCAGAGAAAGGTATACTTACAATGAGTACTATTAATCCTTCTCTCACAAGCAGTAATATTAAATTATATCTAATTTTGTTATTCTTAAAGTTATTTTTTAACTAGAGGCATTCTACAACCAGAGATTGCATGGTCACCTCAGGAGTAGAGTATGGAAATTTGAGAACACTGGAAGAAAATTACTATATAGACAAGCATAAATACTGTATCCTTTACTCACTTGTCAGCCATTTGATCTACTAATAAAACATCTATCAAAGATGTTTTTCATTTAGATAGCTCTGGCCTGGATACATCAATAAACATTAGAGCATGTGCCAGTTATGAGGTCTGAGGGATTTCCAGGTTTTGGAAATTTATTCAAGAGAACACCTGGCATTCCAGATGTACAAGGAATATGATTTATTCCCTTTGGTCCACTCTTCCATATTGCCTTGCATTGGTCCTCACCTCAAATATCAATATTTCATCTTGCTCTCCAAAAGAAAAGGGTGTTAAAATAATCTTTACAGAAAAGGAGCAACATATAAAACCTTTCAGTGCTAAGTAGATGGACATCTACTTGCAATGTATCTGCATAAGGACATAAGAATCATAATGGTTATTATCTTTATATATATTTGAGGAGCATAAAATTTCCTTTCCTTTCTCTATGTGGAGACCTGGTTTTCTTCATTTCTAATAGCTGAAAATGTATTCTTCCTGTCTTGTCCCATTATTAAATAAGATGATCATTAAGGTAGGAATTTTAAGTGATGTGAAATGATATAGACACTTAAATGTACCTGAAAAATGTCATAAAACCTCTTTGAAATCTCTTGTTAAACATACTGGGCTTTTCAAAAATGGCATTTAACAATTGCTCCTTAAACAAAAGCCCTTCCTAGATTTTTATCTCTTTTAGTCCATTTAGAATGGGTATAGTTCTTGCTTCAAGGAAGAAAGAAGTCTGAATAAACAAAATGAGAGCCCTTCTAAAGCAACTTGGGTGATGTCTGATCTACATGTCACTTAAGATTTGGGCATTTTATGTGTGTCTTAATCCATTGATTCAAATGGTGTGGTATGAAAGATACAGAAAAAATCAGTCTTTCTTTGTAGAAGAAAGGTTAATTTGGTAAAGGGATTGCCAGGTGTCTGCATCACGGTCAGAGGCAGAAGGAGAATGTGGAGACCGTGTTCTCCAGATGAAAGCAAAACTGCTGTGGAAGAAGTCACCAAGCACGCATGCTCCCTGGATGGACCTGAGACTGATTGGTGGAGAGCAGTGCACAAGCTATGTGAGTGTAACTGTCTCTGGAGAGGGCTGTAAATGCTCATGCACAGCCATTAATAAATTGATTCTTCATTGCACCTCAGCTGCAAAGGGTTCATGCAATCATCTGCCACATTTCTTAAACCTTCCTTCTACAGTTTCAAAAACACATGGAGAAGAGAGGTCATATTTAAAAATAAAGATAGATAGATAGATAGATAGATAGATAGATAGATAGATAGATAGATAGATAGATAGAAACAAACAAACAAACAAAACCCCCAAAACTAAACCAGAGAACATGCATTACTGCAGTTCAAAAAGAGAAGGAAGAAGAATAGTTATTGCTTTTATGAATAAGTTTCTGGTTTGAATGCAAGAAGATAGGCATTTAAGGCAGCAGTACTATTCTTATAATTTGTTTGCTTTTCTTGTTATTGAAAATAATATTCTTTAACTGAAGAATATTTATTTTTCCCAGTAAACTACTAAATAAGGTTCTCTCGAGCTTTCTGAACCGTGTCTGTTCCCCACATTTAAAGTGCTTGGATTAATTACAGTATGACCTGCACAATAGGGAAGAGACAAAACTTTGTCAATAAATGATGACACTTCAAAGAAATAAAAGAGGTTATTTAATATGGAAGTCTATGAGCTTCACCATGTGCAGGGGGCCTCCAAGGCATTTGAATTCAGTTCAAGCCGTTATAGAGACACAGCATACTTGAATGTGTCTCAGTTTTGTTGAGCACTTTTGAATACATTAGCTGAAACCAAACTGCTATCCACCTATAATAGAGCTGCATCTGCATTAGTGATGCAAGAACTTCAAAAGGTTCAGAGTTCAGATTAATTTTAGTTCTTCAGTAAGAAATATCCACACGGGTGGCACTGCAGCCTTTTGAATTTGCAGTCTAATTTTCTTTTGCTTTACTTTTTGCTCTCTCAGAGATTCTTTCAAGAAGTTTTCCAATATATGCCTTGTTTTATTCTTCTTTTTTATTCACATAGGTGTGTAAGAAACTGCCTTCTTTAAATATTATTGAATAGCTGCTGCACCTCTTTGGTTCTTCATGGTATTAAGGCTGATGTTCTGAAATAACAACTGGCTTCTGGAATCAAGGATATTTGGAAATGAAACAATGAGGAAAATTCTCATGAGCTGAACCACAACTCTGTAAATCCCTCTCAAGATTGAATAGTGCTTTCAAACAGTAACATGTCATTGTAATTTATAGCACACACTAAAGCCTATATCCTGCAATATGACACAGATCCAAATACTCCTTTCATCTCATCAAGACTTCCCAGCTCCAGAGGAATATAAATATTTCAAGAGAACCTACCCCAGCAAAACAAACAGAGATACATATGGGGTCCTTTCTGTCCCCACTCTCCACAGGTGAAAGCCAGTTGCATGGGTGTATCGTTACTACGGGAATCTTAAGTTTAAGGAAAAGAAAAAAAAAAAAAGGTAAAGTGCTGAGGCCTGCATTTTGGTCACAACGACCTCATGCAACACTACAGTCTTGAGGTAGAGTGTCTGGAAAGCTACCTGACAGAAAAAGACCTGGGACTTTTTTTTGACACCTGGTTGAACACGATCCAGCAGTGTGCCCAAGTGGCCAAGAAGGCAAATGGCATCCTGGCTTGTATTAAAAATAGTGTGGCCAGCAGGACCAGGGCAGTGACTGGTCCCATGTACTCAATGTTGTTGAGTTCACACCTCAAATATTGAGTTCAGTTCTGGGCCCCTCAATACATCAAAGACATAAATGCTGGAGTGTGTCTAGAGAAGTGTAATGAAGCTGGTGTAGGGTCTAGAGCACAAGTCTTGTGGGTGGCTGAATGACCTGGGGGTGTTTAGCTTGGTAAAAAAAGGACACTCAGGATACACCTTATTGCAATCTACAACTACCTGAAAGGAGGTTGTGTTGAGGTGAGGGTTGATGTTTTCTCCCAGGTAACTGAATGAGAAGAAATGATCTCAAATTGTGTCAGGGAAGGTCCAGATTAGATATTAAGAAATTTTTTTCTCCTAAAGCATTGTAAAGCATTTGAACAGACTTCCCAGGGAAGTGGTGGAGTCAGCATCCCTGGAAGTTTTGAAAAAAACAAGTGGATATAGCACTTAAGGGCATGATTTAGTGGAGAACATAGTGGTGGTGCTGGATTGATCGTTGTACTTGATGATCTTTAAGGTAATTTCCAACATTAATAACTCTATGATTATTTATTTCAAAAGTCCCTAGCTCCACAGCAGAGGAATATTGCATTGCACTTTATTTGTCTTCATGAATAGATGCCTGTAATGAGGGCTGGCTAGAAACAGAGTCACTATGGCACTGGATACCTGTCAGAATTGCAGATCTCTAGCTGTAAGCAATACCTAGAAAAAGAAACACAGCAGTTCTTTATGCCTGCTTCTGGAATTCCCTACATTTTCCTGCCAGGCTTGTGTGCAGATCAGTGGCTGAATGGAAGTTCACTTACTACTGGACTCACCCTGAAGGCAAAATAGTTACAGATAATTTGTTTTGTTGGGGTTTTTTTGAGTTTTGGAGAAGTCAGCAACAATGAATCACTGACATTTTTCTTTTGAATCTTTTTTTCCCCTCCTGTTTAGGAACTATGGAAAATACTAGCTAGGTTAGGGATGACAACTGGAATAAAATATACCCAAAATATAAATAAAATGTGTAAGTTACAGTTAGATAAAAAATGAAGCCAAGACAGAGAGCAAGAATAAGAAGAAAAACAAGTGTAAGCTCCCTGGGAAACTACTTCCAAGATATAAAGCCAAATAAACAGTGTGATTTTTATCCTGGAGAAATTAGGACTAAATACCTGTACTTAAGATACACCTATGTACATAGATTTTCTATTACATAAGAACAAATTCACTGAAATCAGAAAACAAATTTCAAATGGTACACGTGATCAGCGAGAGAGCCAAGCTGCTGCTCACTAGATAGACTGACACTATTTTTTTAAAGGGCTTTTATTCACATTCCTATCACAAAATCTCTAAAGTGTGCATTATATAACTTGTTTGCAGTCTTAATAGCCCCTTTTCAGCACATGTGCTTCTGGTGCCATCCACAGGAGTTCAATAAATCTGTTCTAGCCACCCATGTATGTTTAAGATCTCAGTGCTGCATTACTATAATAATGCATCTCAGTGAAACAAGTGATTCTTTTTTTACTAATAGCAGAACAACAAAGGGAATTATTTACATGGTGAAGGTATTCCTGAGAACTAATTGCAGATCAGTCCTTGAGCTATAAGGAAAAAATGGATCAAACTCTTGACAATTTGTTGAAAAAATTCAAACAAACTACATTTTAAAATGAAATCAGAATAGGGGAAGCCTTTGGTAAAATCAGTAAAAACATGCTTTCAGTGAGCCAGATACATGGGCAGCTTGATGTATATCCCTTCAATGAGAAGTATATCTCAGCCCTTCATTCTCAGCAGTGGTTACTGAATATGTAATCATTAGAATAAATGCAGTATGTGAAATAACTACTCAGTTTATTGGAATATGTACAAAAGGATCTAAATAGCTATTTTCAGGCATGAACAGGAAGTTTCGGTATGATAAATGACTACACACTATAAAGGCAATCTTTGTTGTTTATATAAACAAAGGAAAAAAGAGGATGTTTAGTCCAAATAATTTAATAGACAGAACTCTGGCAAGTATTGTTGTTCAGATCTCACTTCTCTCCATGTGTAGAATCCTGACAAGTTAAATCATCTGTGAAGCATGGACCATCACCAAGGAAAGAATTTTCACAGCTGCAGAACACTGAGTATTGCAAATTATAGAAGCTTGAATGTAAAAACCAAAACAAAAACTGTGATGACTGATATAGCAATCGCTACAAAGGGAGATTATATTTTGTGGAAGAAATAAACTACTAGAGACTCAATAAGGATTATAACACAGAATAACACAAAATATTTGGCATTTTCCATTGTTTCTTCCTGTAATATATGCAATAGAAAAATATTTGTAGAATTTATATAAAATGCATGTGCATACATACAGTTGAGGACATAAAACACTTTCTGTTACACTGATGTTAAAAAAAAATAAAGAAAATCACTGTCATAAATTAGGCAGAAATAAAATTATATAAATCCTATTAATTCTTTCTGGTTTTGTTGGGTTCCAGTTTGGGCAGTCCTGTGGTAGTTATACCAAATAGATATGCATTTCTTTCAGCAGAATTCGAGTCATTGAAAAATTGTTACTAAAAGTAACAAAATCCCAAACTCTGAAAAGCATTTCTTGTAGTATTCATACTCACAGTTTTCTTGGATTATGGAAAAAAAGTTAATTGATATAAAAGATATTTCCTTAAGATGAAGCTTTTGAAGAACAATTTTATCTCAGTGTTCATCTTTTGCAGATCAAATTATATCCCATAATACATTTGGGGATACCTTCTCTATCATAGAATCACAGAATCTATTGGGAAAAGACCTCCAAGATCATCAAGTCCAACCCCGGGTCCAACTCCAGTCTGTTTACTAGATCATGGCACTCAGTGCCACGCCCAATCTCAGTTTAAAAACCTCCAGGGATGGTGAATCCACCCCCTCTCTGGCCAGCCCATTCCAATGCCTGATGACTCTCTCTGTAAAGAATTTTTTTCTGATATCCAACTTAAATTTCCCCTGGCAGAACTTGAGCCCGTGCCCCCTTGTCCTATTGCTGAGTGCCTGGGAGAAGAGACCAACCCCTGCCGGGCTAGAACTTCCCTTCAGGTAGTTCTAGACAGTGATGAGGTCACCTCTGAGCCTCCTCTTCTCCAGGCTAAACAACCCCAGCTCCCTCAGCCTGTCTCCATGGGACTTATGCTCCAGTCCCTTCACCAGCCTTGTTGCTCTTCTCTGGACCCGCTCCAGCACCTCAATATCCTTCTTGAACTGAGGGGCCAGGAACTGAACACAATACTCAAGGTGTGGCCTCACCAACGCAGAGTACAGGGGAAGGATCACTTCCCTGGTCCTGCTGGCCACGCTATTCTTGATACAGGCCAGGATCCCATTGGCCTTCTTGGCCACCTGGGCACACTGTTGGCTCATGTTGAGCTTCCTGTCAATCAGAACCCCCAGGTCCCTTTCTGCCTGGCTGCTCTCCAGCCACTCTGTGCCCAGCCTGTAGCGCTTCATGGGGTTGTTGTGACCAAAGTGCAGGACCCGGCACTTGGCCTTATTGAACTTCATCCCATTGGAATCAAATTGTACCTATGTAATTTGTGTCTCTGTATAAACGAAGGACCACAAATACCTTACAGTGACAGATTCCATAGTGCTAAAATAGCCCAGCCTCACAGACATTTTATCAAAATATCATTTGTGCCCAGTCTAGGAACATTTCAATTGAATAAATTAGCAGACTCTAGAGTTTGATCACCTTAGTACCTAACCAACAAAAAATAAATGCCTTACGCATGCAAGACAACTTATTCCTGCTCTCATTTCAATTTTTGTCTACCAGCAAGGCCTCTTAGTACTCCAGTGCCCTATGACTTCAGCAACAAAAGGTGGCATAATGGTCAGAGGAATGGGTGGTTATCTGAAAAGCTAGATTTAACCCATGTAATTACAGAAATTACTATAGAAACAACCCATAATCATTTTTACAAAATCATTGGTAAAACAATAAAAGGCATACAAAGTAGGAATGTCCCTCTTTGGTTATTCTTGTTTTTCACCCTGATGCACCGTGTACCAAGCCAAGAAGGATTTGACTTCAAGATAAAATGAGTAGTATCCACCACATTTGAAATTACTAACGTTTCTTTGAAGCAATAGAAGCCTAAAATAAAAAATAATCATGTCTTGTAATCATTCCTTCTCTAGCTTTAACTGACATTTTGTTCATTTTAATTTGGTAATTCTCTCCTCAATTTTAACTTTGGAGAAGTGGTGCTGCAATTTTGGATAGAAAAAGAACATTCTCAGTGATGCCATGTTAAGGCCCAATGATGCTTGTTTTGGTGCTATCGCTGTATTATCCACAGCTGTGATTCAGCAAACTTGAAAAGAATATTTCTTTACTCCATTTCCTTCCACTGTTCTTTCCCCTCTAACCTGTTCACAAATTGGAAAGTTTGCAAAAGACTTCTGCAAACAGAAAACCAATCTCACTTATGTTCATACTTTGAGAGGTATCAGAGAAAGATGAGAAGTTACTCATCTCATGCCCTGTTTTCTCTTCAGATACTAATATCCCAGGTCCTGAAATGATGAATCTGCCTTTTACAAGCTGTCATTTTCTACTGAGTGCTGGAGATTTATCTGTGAGCCCTGACATGAAAGATACTGTGAATCATGGATATTTGTTGGTGCACTGATTTCAGCTATCAGGTGCATATGCTTCTTGACAGGGGAGGTTTCATAAAATCTGTAGAAAATTAGTTGTAAAAGCAAAGAGCTATACTGTTATCGGTAGTGGAAGAAAAGAAAACTCTGTCTAAAACATATGTGATGGGAAAGCAAAAATTGTGAACAATCCTCTTAGTAAAAAATTATATATATGTAGTATAAACTGTGCATTTCAGAGCTGTTACGTGTAGTATATACACAAATCTGTCCTGCTGAGAAGTAATTAGGATTACTGTAGTGTGTGTGTGTCCATGTCTGTGTGTCCACATCATTACACATCATCTTTGCGTGATCAGGGAGAGGAATTATTCTCCCCTAAAGATAGGAGCAGAAGTGTATAGAGACTAATTTGAAAGAGAGAAAAATGATGAAAATCCACTTTGAAACACCGGGAATGCTAAGGATTTCTCCAAATCAGGTTACACCTTTTCAAACCAGGTGCTGAAAAAAATCTGTGGGGTATATGGTAGACCCCATATGGTTTACATAATCTGTTTATGTCATGGGAAAGCATTGCTAAAGGTAGGTAATAATTCTCTTTTTCAGGGGAAAAACCCAATGATTTTAGCAATTAAATCAATCTCTCTTTTCTAAGTTCTTAACTTAAAATCTTTAACATCTCTACAAATGAGGATGGAATCTTACAGACAAGATTCACCTTCAGAAGTCTCCCACACTGAATGGATTTGCTGATACAGCTATACAGGTTAGTGTTTTCTAATCTAGACAAAGCATTCAGCTACACTGTGCTCTGCCTGTTGATGCACTGCATCTGGGAGAGCAGGGAGAGAATACTTAGTTTCTCTAACCGAATATAGGAAGGAATAGCCAAATACAGAAAAATCTGCAGGGAAAATTTCTGGTTTATTATTTGAATATTTTCATGTTTACAGGCTAATATGAGCACGTTTTCACGACTACAGGTTTCAACAAAGTATCTTAATCTTATTTCGTTGCAGGTATTTTATGTCTTTCAGATACAGGAGTGCATGTGAAAAAAACAGTCCAAGGAATTCTCCGCAATGCAGTTTTACATAAGGGCCTGTAGGAGCAGGCAGAATGTTATTAGACCATAAAAGCACATCAGGCTGATTTATGGTTTCTGATCAAGGTTTCTGTGAAAATTACTCTGCATCAACAGCTCAAGGTGACTGCTACCATTAATGTGTGGAAAATAAATGAGGTGGGGAGACTGATATCAGAGGAAGTAAAAGGAAGCGCTGAGCTGGTTTATATAGCACAGGCTTCCCATTTTGTTTTACAGTGCATAGAAGGCTGTCATCAAAATGATTGCTTTGGGGCATAAAAAGCAATNACAAAGTGCCTTTTTTCCCTGAAGTTATTTTCCAGAAGAGATAAAATTCTAAACATGTTTTTACAGGAGTCTTAGTGACTAGGACTATTTTACACATGGACTGCTAGCAATTTGCATTTTGACCAGCATTACAGTAAAAACCCGACATCTTTTCCACAGTTCAGTGTCCTTGTATTGTATGTTGTTTATTTATTAGTGCTGGATTTTTCATTCCATTTTTATTTTTATTGAAAAAATAAAGCTATATTTCCTATTTAAATACAAATGCATAATGCATTTTCTAAAATGCAATTTATTGTACCACTTCTAATGTACCACATTTATTCTTTACATATAGTTGATTTTTATTAAAGATGCACACATCTATATGATGTCACTTTGAATTTTCTTTAGTAATTTTTTGTAGTTTTAAATTCTCTGGATTATTATTATTATTATTAAATTATTATTGCTATTATTATTGGTGGTGGTGGTGTTGTTATCATTATTGTTTTTGCACAATATTCAAGATATGTAAAGAAAATAACAATGAAATTCTCTCCCTCCATGGTACATATTTTAGTGAAAGTATTAAACTGTGAGCCATGAAAAATAATCCAGTGTATTTTATGCTTCAGTATAATTTTTTAAACCATTCTTTAATTTTTTTATTTCTAGATTCTAAATTGTTGTATGCAGATGTGCATCATCATTTTACCCATTTGCAGAACATCAGGGCTACTCCCACAGCTGGCTATAGAAACCGTTCTTGTAAGTA